>JANKOE010000007.1:52664064-52687677 GCA_026284465.1 Erythroxylum citrifolium
AGAAGAAATGCACAGTTGAATGCTAAAGGAAGACATCATCTGATTTGTGCACTCTCTCTAGAAGAATGTGAAAAGATGTCTTATTGTTCTACAACAAAAGAAATGTGGGGCAAACTTCAGGTTACTTTTAAAGGAACAAATGAGGTAAAGAAATATAGGATAAGTCTTTCAGTGCATTAATATGAAACAATTAGCATAAAACAGGGAGAAAACATAGACAAATTCTTTGGAAGGTTCAATAACTTCATCATAACCTTGAAGAATTTGGGAAAGATATATCGCAATGATAAGCTCGTAACAAAGATAATAAGGTCACTACCAAAGGAATGGACCTAAAGTGGTAGTTATAGCAATGCAAATGATCTAAATACTATTTCACTTGATTGGCTAAGAGGAAACTTGATGATCCATGAGACAGAGCTTAAACAAGATGAAAGATCTTCCTACAAGAGAGTAATGACTCTGAAAGCTGCTGATGAATCAGCTCCATTCAATAGTGGTGAAAGCAACACTAAGTTATAGATAAATGGAGATAATGAATTCAATTTTATGGTTAGAAAATATGCACGCTTTTATAAAAAGAAGTTGATAAAGAAAAGAAAAGGAAACAAGAAAACTGTAAACAATATGTTCCTGTTAAAAGGCAGCGACAATAGTAGTAATACACATAATACTTAAATTATAAGTGATCGCTGCAAGAAGCCTGGACACACCAGATCGGAATGTCCCCTTCTTCTTCAAAAGGACAAAACTGAAAATAAAAGACCCATAAAACAAACTATGACTGCAGTTTAGTCTGATGAATTTTTGATGAAGAAAAGTCTAAAGAAGTAAGCAATGTTTGTCTTATGGTTGATTCAGGAGAAGTTGAGGTATATTGTTCCAATTTTAATATTGAATTTGATGAATTACGAGATGTATATCATGAATTGTATGCTTAGTATAAAAAATTGACTATGTAGTATTTCAAAGAGGTGGAGAAGTTTAAAAAACAATGATGTATCTTTGAAAAATAAAATTAAATCATTAGTATCAATGAATAAGAACTTGTTGTCTAAGAATATATCTCTTGAAAATGATTATAAGCAAAAGGCATCCAAAAAAAATTTTGGAACAAAAAGTCGCTTAGTTAGAAAATGCATTGCTTAAGAATGATTATGAAAAAGTCAACTAATTAGAAGAAAATGTTGTTGTACTGGAACTTGAAAAAAAGAAATTTGCTAGAAAAATCATATCTTTAGAAAAGAATCTTTCTAATTTTATTAATGAAAAGAATAATCTTGATACATTACTTGGTAATGGTAAAGGTTTCTTTGATAAGACAGGAATAGGATATGATGAAGATAATAATATTAAGTTGTACAAGAATTTCTTTCTTAGAAACAGCAGTAGCCATAATCGAAAAGGCAGTAACATTGTGTTTGTTGGCCCTAGAAATCATAATATATATTGTGCTCAACTGAAAGACTTGTCTTTTCAAAATGTCAATTTCTTTGTTTCTTTAGATAAGGACTCGCTAATTTAGCATAGAATACTTGGACATGATAGCATGAGCATTTTATCAAAATTGCCCAAGAATGAATTAGTAAGAGATCTACCAAATTTAAACTTTGAGAATAATCAGGATTGTGAAGCATGCTTAAAAGTAAAATAAGTTAGAAGTAGCTTTCCACCCAAGAATGTCGTATCTACTAATCAACCACTTAAGCTTATTTATATGGATTTTTTTGGTCTTACTAGAACTCATAGTTTTGGTGGTAAACATTATGATTATGTTATAATAGATGATTATTCTAGATTTACTTGGGTTTATTTCCTAACAAATAAGGATGATGCTTTTGAAATTTTGAGAAGTTTTGCAGAAACATTCAGATTGAAATAGGATACTGCATTTCTTTAAATTGTAGTGATCATGAAGGAGAATTTGATAATAGAAAATTGAAGATTTATGTGATGTTAATGATATTACTCATAATTTTTCATGTCCAAGGAGTCCTCAACAGAATGAAGTTGTTAAGAGAAAAAACAAGACTCTTGCTAATATGGCCAGAGCCATGCTGTGTGAAAGTGGCCTACCTCATGGTTACTGGGTAGAAGCTGTATCTATTGCTTACTACATTCTGAACAGGTGTCTTATAAGACCTATTCTCAAAAAGATCCCTTATGAGCCGTAGAAAGGAAAAAAAGCTAAATGTTTCCTACTTTTGAGCTTTTAGCTGCAAGTGTTTTATGTTGAATAATGGTAAGGACAATCTTGGTATATTTTTGGGATACAACACTGTTAGCAGAGGATTTAGAGTCTACAACAAAAGAACTAAGAGGATAGAAAAATCAATATATGTAGTATTTGATGAAGCACTACCCTCAACAACAATTATTGATTCAGATGATGAAGAGCATCCTTTGATTCCTAATGATACGCCACAAATTCAAACTACACCAATAGTGCCTTCAGATTCATAAGATCAAAAAGGTCCTTCAGAAGCTAAGATAAATAAGGCTCCTTCTCCAAGTACACCTCAATAGGCTCCTATATTGGAAAGGACACCAGATGCTCATAGCAGAAGGACGTCAAGAGAATGGAGAGGCCTTGATTCACTTATATGGTAGAGAAGAATAACAAGTGCATTTTTATATTGAAGTTTGTAATTTTTTTATTTAGTGAAAGATGTAGTTTTTTTTGGGATAATGTAATAACATATAAATTATGTGTTTTTAGATGAACTAATTAAGGAATTACTAATTAGCAATCAAAATTCAATAACAAGTCCAATTTAATTGCTATTTATAGAGCGAATATCTAATTATTAAAATTGCTTTCTTTTAATCACTAAAATGAAAAAAAAATAACTACTCTACAAACTAAAGAAAAAAGACAATTTTTTATGTTTTAAAAACTAAATCAAAAGTTAAACTAAAAAGACAAAAGATTTAAGGTTTAATATTAGACCGTTATAAAACCGACTAAATATTAGATAAAATTAAACATTTTGAAATATAATTGAAAATGATTATCTTAATTTTTATTTTAGTTTATCATAACTTATTAATTTATAAAAATTGATCAATTAATTAATAAATTGACGAGTTTTTAACATCAAGAGTTATTAAAATAAATCGAATAGGAAAACTGAAAAATGAACAGAAAAATTGAACGATTTGAGGTTTTAACTGTTGAATCGGCTAGACCGATTAAATTTTATTATTAGATTCGTTTATCTTACCAAGCTGCCGTGTATAGATCAAAAACTTTGAAAAGATAATTGCATTTCAACTACTAAGAATTAGAGTTTAATGTAAATTTCTTTTCAAGGAAAACGAAATTGTAGTTTATGGGTACATGAGAACATATGCATGGAAAAGAAAAAGGAAATGATTGAAGAAGATATAATATGTGCAATCTTTGATAAGACATAAGATTTGGATGCGAGGCCGCACGGAATTAGCGAACTAAGTCATGCGAGACTCGAGAGTACGCGAGAATGCGCAAAGGTATAAGAGACCCTGCGAGGATGCACGAAGGCATGCGAACGCGACAAAACGCATAAGCACTTGACTTTGATGAGACAGGTCGAAGGTATGTGAAATATGCGAGATTTTATACTAGTTCAGATTGTGACTTGCACTTAATCATGGAACAATGAGACTGTACCATGAGTGAGCTTGATCATAGAGCGACGAGACTGCACCAATCTCTGCCCTTTCTCTTCCTATGTAAGTTCATTTCCATTTCCCATGTAGCCAACAAGAGTTTTAGGTCTCTTTGCTGCATAATTCTCTGTATTTCACTACTTCTGTGCTTAAAGGTGTGTGTTTCTGTGACAGTATTTTATCTAATGGCACCTGAAAGCAGTGATGCCTTGCAACTTACTGTTAAACAGGAAAAACCAACTCTTGTTCCTCTTACAGAGGACACTGAAAAGGGTCATTGCTTCCTCTCAAACCTTGAACAAAACGTTGCAGTGATAGTACGAACAATTTACTGCTTCAAGTCTGATGAGAAAGGAAATGACAGTGCTGTTGAAATTACTAAGAATGCCTTGTCAAAAGGTCTTGTTAATTACTACCCACTTGCAGGTCGATTAACAGTGAGCTCGGAAGGGAATATTGTAGTATGGAGCAGTGTTTGTGGAAGCTGAAGCCAACTATACAGTAGATGAGTTAGGAGACTTAGCAAAGCCTAACCCTGACACACTTGGAAAGTTGGTTTATGACATCCCTGGTGCTAAGAACATATTACAGATTCCTCCTTTGGTTGCTCAGGTTTGTGAATTTTGTCACTATGTTTTTTAAATATATACTTCTTAAATATATTCATAAATTTCTTACAGTGGAGGAATTTATATAGTTTGCAGGGCCCGAAACTTAAAATTATCAAGGATTACATCAAATTTCGATCTTGCTTCACAGGTTACGAAGTTCAAATTCGGAGGATTTGTTCTTGGTTTGTGTGTAAACCACTGCATGTTTGATGGAATATGAGCAAAGGAATTTGTGAACTCCTGGGCTGAAACTGCCAGGGGTTTGCCATTGACAGTCCCTCCATTTCTGGATAGAAGCTTACTCAAAGCCCGTAACCCACCTAAGATAGCGTTCCCAAATCTTGAGTTCGCTGAGATTGAGGACATATCAAAAACTAGTAATCTTTATGAGGAGGAGGAAATGCAGTACATGTTGGAAGCTTTGATGGGCTCCAAAATAAAAGAATCTTTCACAAAATATGTAGTTATATTGATAACAAAGTTTATGAGTACAAAGGACACATACAAGATACAAATATTTCTCTCTAAGTGCTACTGCACTTTTCCTCTCAATATTTCTTTTCTCACAAAGAGCTACGGCTCTCAAAACACTTCTCTTTTCAAATGCTCTCTCTCTTTTTTTTCACATACCTATAAATGGTTACAAGAACACATATATATAGACATGTTAAAGGGCGTCAAATACAATTTGGCTACTTCTTACATTAATTAACTCATTCTTATCTTCAAGATTTCAAATACAATTTGACTACTTCTTTGACTCATCCTTATCCACAAGACTTCAAATTCAATTTGGCTACTACTTTGACTCATCCTTATCCACAAGACTTTGAATACAATTTGGCCACTTCTTTGACTCATCTTTATCCACAAGACTTCAAATACAATTTGGCCACTTCTTTGACTCATCTTTATCCACAAGACTTCAAATACAATTTGGCCACTTATTTGACTCATCCTTAACTCGTCTTTATCCATAATGAAGGAAGGCTTGTATTTTCTAACATAATAGTCGTGTTTGAAGTAGTATATGGTAACTAATAGTATTAAATCGTCAGGGATAACGTAACATAAGTTAAATAATCCGAACTTGTATGATTATTGCTTAGATTGGTCTATTTTTCTTAATCATATTGTGGCTATCTGATTAAACTTAAAAAGTTATTTCTAGGTTATCAAATAGTTATAGTTAATTAACGAGCTCTTCTTAATTAACTACAACCTAAGGAAAAACCAGAATTCATAGAGCTTGTTGTTAATTCACGATCAATAGTCTAATGTCGTATGTGAAATTCTGCTTAGGCTGAGATTAAACCAAATAACTGGATTTCAAATCATTAATCAATTTTTATCACTTTACTATTGTTAGATTGAGTTAGTTCTACATATTTAATTTTACGTTGGTTTCTAATTTGTATCAAATCAAACCCCTCTTACCACCCCCCAAGTTGTACATATACATAAAATTTAATAAAATAATTGGAATTAATCTCTGTGAGATTAACCTAAACTTACCACTAGTTATAGTTTTAGTCTAATTATTTTAGTAGCAATATTACGACGTGCGACCAAGTGTTAAGCTATAGAAAAGGAAGAAAGTAGGCCCTTTTATGTTCTATATGAAAGGATGGACAAATTAAGGTAAAATCACTTGGAAGGAAAATTTAGAAAAGAAGTTTAAGATTAAGAGGTTGCTTAGGAACTCTTTATGGAGAAAAAGTCTAACAATCAACAACAAAGCCAAACTAAAGTGGATGAAGATATGTAAACCAAAAAGACAAGGAGGATCGGGGTCGAAAGCTTTAAGATCCATCAATAAAATGCTCCTTGCTAAGATAATTTAGAAGCTCTATGTTGATTATGAATTCCTATAGGTTAATAGATCCATTTTCACCTTGTCAAAGGCAAAAGCTTCTAAATCATTAATCTAGAATCCCATTTTTCATGCATCATGATTGAAATGCTAAAGTTAAAGGACACTTTATCTTCTTACACCTTTCATGTTATAGGGAATAAGGAAAGTACTTGGCTTTGGTATGATTATTGACACCCTTTTGTCCCTCTCTATAAAACCACATTGGCAACTAGCTTGATGCATTGCATTCCAGCAAGCTTTATGGTTAGCAAATTTATTTCAAGAAATTGCTAAGTGACTCATTCTCATTTTCAAGATTCCTATTACCCCATCTTTAGTAACCTACCTTCCTGTTTCCGTAGCTTCTCAAAAGTTGGCAAAATTATCTAGACTTGTCATAACTCTAGTTCCATGAGAAACAAAACCAACTTAAACCTTTTCATTACTTCCTAACCTCTAGTCACATGGTTCAACCTTCAAATCTTCCTAAAGCAGCTTTCACCCTTTAGATTGATTTTAAAGGGAGATTTAGCACTAAGAATAGACTTTTCTATAGTTCCTTCTCCAATTTATTTTGTATATAATGCAATATTCAAGCTGAAGACACCAACCACCTATTTTTTCAATGCAATTTTATCCAATAAACATGGTGTTATTTTATGCCCTAAAGCCAATCACGTTGGTTATAGTTTAGTCAAAAATTAAACAAAGATCTTCTTTACCTTGTACATGTTTAAATGTATATGGTAAAGTCCATAAGATAATTATACATTGCAAATAAAATTATAATGAGATTATAATTATGAGATTCGTATTGTTTTTATGTATTATTCATAAAATGTTCCTAGTCATTGTTTTATTAAGATTTGACATTAATATAATGTAAAAGACTAGCACACGTTTTGTTTTTCCTTATGAAGGAAGTAATCGATCTTATAAGCTAAAGTATAGAGATACTTAAACAAATGTGTGGGTGCTTGCTCGAGAACAAATTCACTAAACTGACCCGATATGAAAAATTCATTTGGAACATTACTTGTATGTCTATGGAATTCTCATTGTGATGATTGTATAAGTGATCATTTGACTTGAGGTCTCCAAAGTTATTGTAGCACCCCACTCTCGCAAGACACATACTCGACATCTTGAGTGATGCCTGAGTGTGTATCCCACAAGGGTGGCATGCTAGAATAGTCAAACACTTGAAACATAGTACAAAATTTTCAAAAATAGCACAAGCGTATGTGGAAATCAATAATCAATTGGGTCTACTTTATTCATGAACTTTTTTAATCACAAGGTTACAATAATTTTCCAAATCATCCAAATTTCTTTAGTCACTAAGGCCCATTATAGATACAAAACACTAAAATTCATAATTGTTATTACATTACAAAATCATTTACAAACATTTCCCATTTGGAAAGTTATTATAAACAAAAATAAAGAAATACAAATGTAGACGCGAACTGATCCCGACCTCTATCTCTTACTTGAATGCAATGGTTATACTCCTGTTAGCCTAATGGGGCAACTCTTCTGAGCCTAAAAAATATTGCAAATTTTAGATGAGTTTTGCAAACTCAGTGAGTGACCATCCTTGATGGCTCACTCAATCACATACACATATAGTTCATATAATCACATATCACTTTGTTCACAACATTCACATTCTCATTCAATTACAAGTTAACAGGAAATTGCAATCATTCGAACATACATATTAAATGAATGTGCTATGCACATGTGACTCACTTTCATTTGTTATTTTGTTGTGACCGAGTGCCTATAACTGTCCCGTATCTATTGTGATACCAAGCTCATTGATAACTGTCCCGTATCCGTTGGAGATACCGGGCTCATTTTACATAGTGAGCCTTTGGCTCTTAATTACTTTATGAGCTTTAAGCTCTTTTTTGATGGCTACTTCGGTCACATCTGCCTTTATCTTTCATGCATTTTTGTAATGGAATACTTCACATTCTTATATGATCAATCAGTCACTTTCACATGTCATATTCACATTCAAAATACATTTATCAACGGACCGTGAAACACTTTTTCAATCATATGCATATTTGCATGTTTCTTCATAATTTAACACATATGCATATTCGCATATTTTTTTGGAATTTAACATATTCGCATGTTTTTTCAATCACATTCAGAATACATTTATTACTTTAAGAGAAGTTCCGTCAAAGTTCACTACTAATGTTTGGGTACCTATCATGAGATTTATGGACACTATCTAATAGTAAGGAGTATAAAAAAAGAAATAAAGATCCACCTATTATAAGTTAGTAAACATGGTGTTTAAACATCTTCTAAATAAGATTGTGGAAGCTTATTTTTATAGCATGTCAGTGAAAATTATAGAAAAAGGGATCCTTTTAAATATATGAGGACTTATTTTAAAATTATATATAAATATAAGATGAAACTCAATCCATAAAAGTATGTATATAAGGTATTGATTAATATTTTACTGCAAGTGCACATTATAACTATAGCTAGTGCTAGTGAGTATGGGTCAATATTATGAGTACTAGAATTAATAGTAGTAATTATCATTCTATTATATAGTTTAATAAATTATGGTGATAGTAATTGATCAATGTCAAAATTAAAGCAATAAACTAACAAAAATCAACATAATTGAATAAATAGAATAAAGATTAAAACAAGAAACAATCAATAATGATAATGGTACCTAGATTGTGAATCCTCTTAGAACTTCTCATACAAATAAGATTTCATGTATCAATTTAAACTAAATTTCATTGGATCGTGGAAATTTCTCAATTATGTTAATATATTTCTCAAGATTATTAAAAACTAATTCTAGCTTATTTAATTGAAATCTCATTCTAGTTTAAATCCTTAGAATTGTGTTAACTGATTTATGAATTTTGCTATTAGGTTTGACCTTAATCAAGAATATTTATGTCAACTTATCTCTAAGTTTGCATGCAACTCCTTCTGGTTATACTAGATCAATATACATAAAGGATTTCTAAACCTCAAATGCATGAAATAAAACATGAATCAACATGCTGACACATATTAATTCAATAATAATAAAGAACATATAATTGAATCTTAACAAAAACTAAAGATCAAATTAAATTAAATTAAATCACTACACTATCCATCCTTCTAGGTACCATAATGATTTAGTTTTATAACATCAAAACAAAAGGAAAATGAGAATAAAAATAATGAAATCCCTTTTAATCTTCATAAAATTCACTTTAAATCGATAGAAATCCCCTCTAAATATGTCTCTTTAAATGTTCTTTGTTCTTTCTACCATTATAGCATCTACTTCTAGTTCTCAATCTTCCTTCTTACTTTGATATTTAGTTTTTCTTTTATATTTCTAAAATTAGGTTTCTATGTGGTATATGGGCAATTACATTGTTATGTAATTGGCTGTGTACTTTTCTTGTAGCTTTATAACTTGATCAAAATGGCTCTAAATGGCCCCCAAACTTACCTGAATTCATTTCTTTTTCTCTAAATACGTGAATTATGACCTAAGCATGAAATATGAATGAATTAAGTATACAAAATAGAAACACTCAAATAAGCAAGTAAAATACACAAAATATAAACTTAAAAATATGAACAATTAAGCACTTATCAGGTATTAGTGATGAATTTATTGGGGTTCATGGTAACTCAATGTGGCATATAGGCTAATCTTGATAAAGTAAAATTAATCTAGGTGATGACACCTCTATGATCTATTAAAGAAATGAAAAGGCTTATAGGGAGGATAGCAAGTATATCCAAGTTTCTTTTTTTATTTTGTTAACCATTATCTGCCTCTCTTTCACATACTTAGACATCTGCAAAGCTTTAATTAAGGATAGAGTAGATCTTTAATTGCTAAATACCCTTAAAATTGAAGAACCTTTATTCATCCAGTTGATCATCTCACATTGGGCTATTAATTTTGTTTTGGTGAAAGAGGAGTTGACAAAAGAAAATCCTAATTATTGTGTTAGTAAAATCCTCTATTGGATTGAAGATAGGTATAGAGTTGGAGGTGGAGTTTTTTACTCTTTTTCTTTGTGAGAAATCTTATATTGTATTTCTGGGATTATGTAGTCAAGGTTGTCACAAACTTTCTCCTTCATCAAATTTTTTATAACCCTCTCAGGGTGTAGCCTGAGCCTAAATTGAAGACTGGTTAGGCTTTGACTTATACAATCAAGCTTCAAGCACCCAAAGCTTGACTAAAATCTAGTTCAACCTATCAAATCCTAAAATCTGACTTGATCTACCTAAAACATATCTCAAGATGCCTCTTGATCCTCTCTAGTCTCTATTCTTTGTCCCCTCTCCTTAATTCTTCCATCACCTCTTCAATCTCGACTAAACAACATATATAAAACTTCAAAAAAATAGCCAAACAATAGCCACAAACAAATCCATTGACTTTTGTCTCTAGTAGAGACAAAATAAGAAAAACCACTATAAAAGAAAAAGAAGATATGAAAGAACAAAAACAAGGGTGAAGAAGAATTAGTACAGGTAGTAAATAGAGGGCACAAAAATTCTTAAAGTCTAGTATGGACTTAAAATATTTGGAAAAGAAGGTGTAGAACTTAGAAGTTTCCTTAAGAGCAAAAGTGAAGAATAAAAGAAGCAAGCGACATAGGAGAGGTGCAAGAAGAAGACAATTACTAAGATAAAAATGGGTTTTATAACTTTATTATATGTATAGTTGAGCTTCATGCTAGATCAAGCCTTAAAACCTGATCCTAAGTCTAATTAAAAACCTTAAAATATAAAAAAATATCAAGTTTAATGTAAAGCCTAATCAACTCAGGCTGATCTCATTGGCTTCAAATTAGTTCGAGCTAAGTTGGGGCTTCTTTGCTAAGCTTGAACCTAACTCTTTTGGGTGACTTGTTAAATGTTTCGTATAACTAAGTAAGTGTGATTTCTAATTAATACCCTAAATGGCTCTCAAATCTCAGGTAATTGTTGATTTTTTAGTTGAAAGCATTGATAGACTTATTGAACAGGAAGACGAATTTGACCCCCCATCAATGTGTAATAATGTTTACTGATAAGTCTTGTAATATAGAAATTAATGGAGAAGGATTTATGGTTAAGGAACTTTTTAAAATCAAAATCAAATAAATGTAAAAGAATAATTTCAAAGCCTAAAAAATAAGTTGGAATATAAGACAATGTTATATGAAATTAGGTTGGTACATTGTTTAAAGTTGAAAGTTATGTACGATGCAAAAGAGAAGAGTATGTGAAGGTATCAAATGAAATATCTTCCAATAACTTAAGTATAGAACTTTAGCTAATCCCTCAAGAAGACAACTCAATGGAAAATAGTCTAAATAGCTTATAAAGGGAGTTTAAAAGTGATGGATTTTCTATAAAGATAAAGTTGATTTCATATGCAGAGCTTTTAGTTAATCTTATTCAATTATTGGAGGATGAATAGGTAAGAGCAATCAAATATTACACATAAAAAGGGGAACTACTGAGTAGTTTTAAAGAAGTGAAGATGGTTAAATGTAGAGCTATGAGATACATATTAATTAGTGAAAAACTTTATCATAGATCTTTTACCTTGCTTTATTTATAATGTGTGGCATCATCTGAGGGATCTCAAATCTTGAGGGAATGATATATTGGTTAAGAAGAATGCTAAAGAATATATGAAGAGTTTGATAAGTTTCAATGTCATTCATAAGTGTTTATACCCATGCAGCCAATTAGTTAGCTGAAATTTATTATATAACCATATTATTTTAATTAACAAAGGCACTCTTTATCTTAATGTATTTTTGTTACTTATATTTGATATTTTAATGCCAATGGTAAATTTTCTAAAATAATTAATATGTAGTTAAAATTATGATGGGATCATAATTATGATATTCAATGTGCATTTATATATGATTCCTAAATTATTCCTAGTTGTAGTTTCATCAAGATGAGATACTAGCATATGCAATGTTTCTTTCTTATAAAGAAAGAAATTGATCTTCTACATTAAAGTATGGAGATATTTAAACAAACATGTAGGTACTTAATAGAGAAATAAGTTTACTAAATTGGCTCGATTATGAGGATCTTAAATAGAAAACTAATTTTGTGTCTATAGATTATCTCATTTCGATGATTGCATAATTGATTCTTATACTTGAGCATAATAAGATATCGCATATGGTAGTACTTATGGGTGATTCTATTTATGATAGCTTAATCGGTAGTACCTAGATAAACTATGTAGACATAGTTAAGTTAACAGAGGTTTGACACTATAAAGTAATTAGGGAAAATGTTTTACTTATCTTGATTAATAGTAATTTAATAAAATCTCTAACAAAAGTGAACTGAAATTTGAAAAAGTATTTTAAATATCAGTTATAAATCAATTATTAATTAGTAAGCACAAATACGATTGGATTTAAATGAAGTAGACGCTTATTTTATACTCTATGTCTAGTTAGAATATTGGATAGTAAAATGATTAAATTATAGGTTATAATTGTGCATGAATATGTTAAGTCAAACCACTTTAACAATCTTAATATTTGGGTGGTCATAAAATGTTGCTAAATATTAATCTTGATCTATGATTATAAATCATTTGATTAGAGAATTAAAGATAAATTAAAAGAAGCTTTAATTTATCTTATACTAATTATTCATTATAATTATAAGTTACAATCATTGTCGACATATTAAGAACATAATGAATCTCATATAAAGGGTAGTTTAAATAAAAATTAATTTAATTTATGTTTGAATTAATTTTGAAGCTTGAGAAATTTTAAGGATCACATATGAGATATTTAATTTTATTAAGAATAAATTATAATTATAATTTATACTTAAGTTAAAATTAGAAGTTTAATTTTAATTGAAAAGAAACCTTAAAGTCTTTTTTTTTAAAATAGGAAAGGACATAAGGGAGCTAACACTTCTGTCTTTTCTTCCTAAAAGTATTTGAGTTCATTTTCTTTTCTCTGTGGATATCATTAGAGGTTGACATGTAAACAACTTGGGATGACAGTTTGAGAAACTTTTTTTTTACAAGAATGCGAATTAAGTACATTTCAACCATTTTATTTATGATTATATTTTCAAGTTATTTAATTAAATATATTTGATCAAGAAATTGTAGATGTATATTTTTAACTCTACCCTTGATTCGATCACATTTTATTTCCTAATAATTTAGACCTACATTATAGGCCCTTCTTTGATTATGCACTCATATCTTATCTAATCTCATTTGCATAATAAGAATGTATCATGGGACATTTTCCTTTACTTGTTTGATAAATCAAGTTCGTTTTAATAGGGAAGGTTTGTTTTACATAGTGGGTGAAATTTGAGATCATACTACTATCACAACCAAAACCATCAAGCAAATTTTGAAAATAATATAATTAGTCGATATGGATTTCCTTTGGCTATTATCACTAAAAAATATCCATAATTCATCAATGAAGGTCTCCTATAATTTTATGAGAAGATGAGAATCAAATGGTGTTTTTACGTTTATTGCTTATTCATAACTCTATAGGCAAATGATTTGATTGAAGTAATAAATAAAATTATCTTGTAAGATTTTTGAATAAGGGTGGAAAAAAGTTGAAGGCATATGGATGGATTAAATCTATTTTATTCTATGGGGGCATACCACACTATACTCAAAATTTTGACAAGGGTTCATCTCTCAGTTTGGCCTTTAGAATATAAGTATTGTTTTTAGTAGATATGAACCTAGAAAGCTTGAGAGTGATAAACTTTCAATAAGGAGAATATACGCAAGTATGAATAAAAATTTGGACTTTTTATAAAAGTGTTAACAATGCATTTATTAAAATTGCAATATATTAGAAAAGAGTAAAAGAGTACAACATTAAAAGGACTCAAATGTAAGCCCTAAAAGAAGGAGATTTGGTCTTAACGAGAACATAGCTAAAGCAAGAGGAGAATTTGCACTTAAATATATTATGGTCCATTTATTAGAAAAATTGTCTCTAGGACTAGAATTTATAAATTATCCAATATCAATGGAATGGAAATACCTAGAGCATGAAATGGACATCATGTTTTTTTGAAATTTATGAAATGGACATCATTTATTCCATATTATCTAATTCAACCATTACTAATAGGACTAATGACATTCAATATCAATATGACAAGACCTAAGACTGTTATATAAAACTGGTCGGGACGGCTAAATTGGCTCTCTTAGGCTCAGCCCTGAGCCCAGATGATGATGGCCCGACGTCCACGGCCCGCTCGGCCCATCGAGCATTAGACTCCCATGCAGACACAATGACTCACGTAAACCTAAACCTAATGGCATTCACAGGTATATAAGGTGCTATTTTGGCTGAGATTGAGGTATGACCGTACAACCCCATTGTTCTCTGATTATAGCGGCCGAAACCCTACAAAAATACTGATTTGAGCGTCAGAGGGGCCTCCCGAGAAACAACCCCGGCGTGCCTTTGTTTGTCTTGCAGGTTTTCCACAGGTGAAGCTTTGCAAAATTATGGATCAGAACGATGACATTCTAGCCTTGCAGAATCCGGCTGAACCCAAAACGATGACATTCCAGCCTTGCAGAATCCGGCTGAACCACAGCCCAAATCTACTTATTAGGTTCGTGATAAACCATCTTCCTATAATGAAAGCCGGATTCTCGGGCCCTTTTAAAGATAAATCAAACAAAATATCTATTATAAATAACAATTTAAAAGGAAACACACATAATTCTCAAATATAAAATACTTAACAATTTCATAAACCAAATCCCTAACAAATAAATAGTTTAAACTCTCTACAATTCACTAAAAATGAAAATATCCCTCTATTTATCCACAACAATAATTGACTCATTACTCACACCCTTTTTTACATTCTTGAGCTTAAATATTTTGTTGGTTTTTCATTTGAAAAATACATGAAGTTAAGTAATCTATACTAACTAAATAAAAATAAATTGAAAGTCACACACTTTCTATGATATATATATATAATAAACATCTACAACTGTGCCTATATGGTACTACCAATTACTTTGAAGTACTTATTAATTAAGAAATCATGATGCATATACTTTAAAAAATACATATCAAGTAATTATCACAATATCCAAATATCATCAATCGCCTTATATCAACTTCGATAGGCATCATATATAGTTCCTAACAAATCAAATAGTATATGTCGTATTATGGAGTCAACTATTGATCTCGACCAACTAAATTTATCGATCTCGTTATGACATCAAATACTAATCATGATCAATTGAATGGTATTTAACCCGTTCAAGTATCAGATATTAGTCTCAACCAACCATCATACATCACACTTCACACATCATAAATATCAAATATTGATAATTAATAAAATTCAAACTTAATGATCTAAAATACTAAAAAGTGTCTTCATAACACCCAGAATACACTCAATGCACGAGGTTGTTTGTGACAATCTTATAGATGTATTTTAAAAAGCATGAGGCTATTTGTGACAGGCTTATAGATGTATTTTATAGACTTAGTTTCTCTTAGGCTTAAGTTTGTTATCGCTACCTTATTGGTTTATATTTTAAGAATATGAGGAGTCAAAAAGAAATTTTATTGATAGTAAGTCACAAACACATCTCCTTCTAAGTCCTATATATCTCCCTTTTACTTATATATATAAATTTGTAGGTTCTAAGTCTTACAACATCTTGAATTCTATATTTGCATGTCTAATTAGATGTTAGTTTTCCTTTTACTTAAGATCTATCAGATATGTTTACCCTTTATAACATCAAGTTGCCTTCTTTTAGGTTTCATTGTTTGGTTTTATTCAAATTGTATAATCTAATTCTCTATTAGTAGGCATCATTTCTTATTAATGCAACTTCCCTTTGTTTTTTAAGCAATTCAAGGTCTCCTTTTAGCTTATGATCATTTAGGTTTAGCTCAAACTCTTTTACCATCAAACTTTGAATTTTCAAATTTATTAGGGTGAGTTCTTTAATATCAACGGTATGTTTGGTTCAAGGGAATAGCAATTCTATTCTTTTGCTATTTCTAGGTTATTATTAAACCTATGTTTGGTTAGAAACCAAACACAGAATAAGTAATCTTCAAGAATGCCATTTCTTAAATTTGAAGAATAGATAAAACTTCCTCCGCCCTATCTTTATCTATTCGATGACTATCTATTCTTTTGAAGACAAATTTATCCTTCTCAACTTTGGGTCTGTATAACGCAGCTTCGTCTCTTGCTCCAAAGATCGGACCTTTGGGTCTGTCTCCGAAAAAGATCGGTGAAGACATCGCCAAAGAGACTGTAAAGGATTGGAAGGGCTTGCGTGTAACCGTTAAGCTGACGGTGCAGAATCGTCAGGCAAAGGTCATTGTCGTGCCATCCGCCGCGGCGATAGACATTAAGGCGTTGAAGGAACTGGAGCGTGATTGCAAGAAGACCAAGAACATCAAGCACAACGGGAACATCTCACTGGATGATGTGATTGAGATTGCGAAGGTCATGCGGCCCAAGTCGATAGCTAAGGACTTGAGTGGGACCATCAAGGAGATTCTTGGCACTTGCGTGTCTGTTGGGTATACGATCGATGGTAAGGATCCTAAAGACTTGCAACAGGAGATCACTGATGGGGAAGTAAAAATTCCTCTTGATTGAGCTCGGAGAGAAATGGCAAAAAATTGTAATGGTGTTGTTTTGATTTTTTACTTTCTTTTTCATGTTATTACCAGTTTTGGCTGTTATTAACTTATTATTAACTTTGTATAATAATAATAATAAAAATAATAATAAGAAAATTAGTTTTGTATAATAATAATAATAAACATATAATAATAATAGTAATAAGGAATTTAATAATTATAATAATAAGAAAATTAATTATGTATAATAATGATAATAAAACTAATAATAAGAAAATTAATTATGTATAATAATGATGATAACAATAATAATAATAAATAGAAGAAGAAGAAAATTAATCATAATTAGGATTTTTAATAATAAAAATAAGAATATAATTAATTGATAAAATTAATAATAAATAGAATAATAATAAATAGAAAGTTAATAATAATAATAATAATAATAATAATAAGGTTAAAGATATTTTAGTCTTTTTGTTGGTTATTCCTTTCCTATTATAAGTTTATATTTTCAAACCAAACAATAGAATAAAAATTCTTTATCTATTCCATTACTTGAACCAAACAAAGTAATACTCATTCTATTATATTCCTTATCTTTTCTATTCCAAAGAATAACTATTATATTCCTTATATATTCCATTCCGTGAACTAAACAAGCCGTAAATGTTAAGCTAAAGGGTTACTCTCTTATGAAGGTTTTTATGGTCATGCGATAGTTGTATAGTATGGAGTGTATTTCATTCACCTACGTTACTTTAGTTTGCTCTATGTTAATTTTTAGGTGTCAGAGGATGATTTTTTAGTTATAAAAACTAATTAAACAATTTGTGGGTGCTTAAGAGATGCAAATAACTACATAACCTATCTTTTTTTTATATAGTTTCGTAAAGCTTTAGCGATTGAAATAAGTCTTATTATTGGTGACAATGGATAGAGGGACCTTAAATCCACTAATGATGTCAACTTTCAAGAAATGTTCCATAAACATACTCTGTTTTTTTTAAAAAAATTGAAAGCGTCTAGAATAATGCAAAAAGGGGCCTAAAAAACGTAATAGACTTTTACTTAGGACCCCACAACTCGTTGAATTTGGGCTAGCAATTATTGCGAATATTTCTACCATAAGTAAAAATCTAATTGTTCCTTGTATCAAATGGAAAGGATCAAGTATATCCATTTACCAGGGTTAGGCTATGATGAGCACATTGAACTATCCATGTGGTTGAGAGCCCTCACAGCCCGGCACAACGACGTAATTATCAGGGGCGCGCATTACCACTGAGCTAATAGCCCGTCGGAGGCCTGGTAGGAGATGGGATGCAAAATTGGTGCTTAGGGATTTACATGTATATGATGGAGGTCTACATGCCTTTAACACTTATCACATGTATATGCCTTTAACACTTATCACATGTCTTTCCAAAGTTTTTAGCATCATTCGTAATGTCAGCCAATAATATCCTTACCTAAGTATTTAATAGACTAAAATGGATACCCTTTAATATGCAATGCAAGAACAAATATGAAATTCTTCCAATATGTGAGGGATCTATGTTATTTTAATGCAACATAATATGATAACATGAAATCCTTCCAACATTGTTTGTCAATTATAGCGTACTTTATTGATTAGCAGATGAAACTTTTTCTTCCTCTAAATTTCTAGATATCATTCCTTCTTGGATATATCATTTTAGTACTGCCATCCATTCTTCTGCATGCCCCTTAATATGGAACTATGGTATTTTTTTGTAACTATATTCATATTTCTTTCATATACTCTCCTCTAACATCCATTTTTTGATACTAAGTAGGAAACCATATATTATTATCTAGATATGAACTTGATTTCCAAATATATTACATATGTTAACTATACATACATGGCATAATACATATGCATAGAATCCTTAAATTCGTAAGTCCCTCTAACTTGGTTCACCATTAATTGGGAGTTAGAGAGAATAAAAAAGGTCTTAAGTTGGAGGTAGGCTACCAACCTTACATGACATAGTAACAGTATATATTTTGCGATCTTATTGGAAGCTTTGAAGATATAATTCTGGGCATAATTAAATTCTAATGCATATAGCACTTGAACTTGTAAACATATTACACTACCCTCTTTATTTAATAATAATGTGTGACTTTTATTTTAGTTCATCTCCCTTTTTTAATGTCTCAATGGTGCATTCAATTAAGAATTCATTTCTAACAAGTTTGTTACTATACTTACTGTTACACCCTTAAGTCTAAATTGTGGAACTTTGCGAGCATTAGCCAATGTTTGACACTCAAGATGACAAAACAATGCAAAGACTTACGAGTAGTTAAGAAAAAGGCATTGTTGATAAGTTGGCATGTATTGGTGCATATTAGAAGAAATCTTCGACAGGATGAAAGATTCATATGCGAGACCAAAAACTAACTAGAAACCGACCTTGAGTTGAAGGTTAGCTAGATCACATGCATGACGGTGACATGTGAAAGCTTAAGGTAACTTAACCAAGTAAGATCAAGCATGGTTTGAGCTTCAACTAGCTTTGATAGACCATGGGAAGTTGATTGGCTTGGTTAGGGTGAGTTGGACTTGCCTAAAACATCTTTGGTGGGGCTATGGACAAAATTATGGTAAATGATGGACCAAGGACAAACAGACCAAACGATGGTTACGCATTGGTCGAATCATGTGCAAATTGGCTCAAAACTTGGCTAACTTTTACCTTTAGATGAAGATCATGGGTGATGTGGCAAAGTTAGTGGGATGAATCATTAAAGAAAAGGGAGGACATGGAAAAGAATATGGATAAGGTGTCTTGTAAGCATTTTACACATGTTCCTTTTACTTAAAACTAGGATAGTGGTAAGTTATGTAAACCACCCACTAAACCAGTGCCTAAAGTGGTTGGAGATGTCAACTATCAACTAAGCTAGTGGCTTAGTGGCCTTGAGATCACTTTCTTGTATTCTTGCCCCCAAAAGTCTCCAAAAACTTATAAATAACTCATTTGAACAAAGTCTTCATTGATTAGAGAGGGTTAGAGCTTTTGTATCATTTGTATCAATTGTGAGTAATATAATAGTTGGCAATTTTGTTGTAAAGCTTTGTACATCTTTCTCTTCTTATTGATATCCATTTTATTATACTGGCTTAGTTAATGTCATGGTTTTACTTTCCTTTCGTAGGAAATACCTTAAACAGGAGGGATTTGGTAAGGTTGAGTTGAATTGCGAGAGTTAAACTACTTCACTTAGACTTTGGCTCATTTTATGTGTGGACATGGAGCTCCTAGCAATTCTTTGTAAAACTTACCATATAACCCTAAAAGTAAGGCTAAAGTTTTTATATAGAAATAAGGACATCAAAGGTTGTCTTTTAGTGTTCGTTTTAAGTCTTTACTATCTGTAAGATTTTACTTATATAATATGTAGGTCTTTGTTGAACATCATATTCCCCTAGTAATATAAAACTTATAGCTTTAGATGACACCACTAGGTGTAAGTATAACCTTTTATCTACCAAAGATGTGGATAGATATTGGAAATTTTATGATATGATTGTAAATGTTTAAATGCTTACTCACACTCCTTGTTCTAAAGGAACTACTTTGCCATCTTAGGACCTAAAAAAGGGAAGGAAATAATTTGTAGATATAGAGAGGAAACATGACAAGCTGGTTATTCTTTTTGTTAACCTTTGTACGTGCTTTACTAACTTGGCTGATAACATCTCGGCTATACTATATGTCTTTTAAGGATCGATCTTATTACCCAAATAAGTGATCATAAAACCTAAAATCTTTCCTGTTATAACTAAAAACACATACTCTTTTGAGGATCGATCTTAGTACCCAAATAAGTGATCATAAAGCCTAAAATCTTTCCTGTTATGACCACAAACACATACTTTTTAAGTTTTAATCTCATATTATACTTTCTTATAGTTTATCTTTTCAGGTCTACCCCAAAAGATCTTCACTTTCCTTTATTTTAATTATTTTGTCATTTAGGTAGGTCTCTATGATTTCCTTTAACTGAGACTCGAACATATTGCCGATTAAGCTTGGTAGGTGGATCTAACATTCTTCATCCCAAATGGTGTTTTCAAGTAACAACGCGCAACTCTATGGGTGATGAATAAGGCGTGCTCCTAATCTCTTGCATACATGCATATTTCGTTATATCCTGAGTATGCATCTATTAAGTTAAGCCATTTATGGCTTGAAATTGCATCCACCAATTAATGATTTTTTAAGAGGGGTAGTTATTTTTAAGGTATGCCTTTATTCATATATATGAAGTTAACATATATTCTCTATTTCATACTAGAGCATTATTACAAGCACTACATTGGCTAAAAATTCGTGGTGTTATACTTCTTAAATAAAGTGGGACTTATTGCAACTTATACTTTGGTGTCTATACCATACTATCTTTTAAGACTAAAGAATCTCTTCTTATGCTTTATAAGTATGAATTTGGGGTCAATGTTCAATCTAGCATGATCACCAAGGGATCAATCCCTCGCATATGTAATGGCTATCACATGAATATATCCTTATACTCAATCAATAATGATTTTGTGTTGGGCCCCGATTCGCATTAAGCATGATTGAATTATTTTGAGGATTAAATTGATGTTTTTAATAATGATGGAAATAAATTAAGGATTTTATCGCTTAGGTTATAATTATTTTTAATGAAGGGATTTAGTGAATTTCGATTTGGTGAGAAATTATTATCTTGTGATGAAATTATATGAATTGAGAGTTTTATGAGTTATTAGAATTTAAATAAAATAAGTTGTATTAACAAGAATGAGTTGAATTGGGGGCAAATTAGGAAGTGTATATAGGTTTATAAGGCTTAAGATAAATGAGGTGGGCTTTAAACCTTTGAATTATGTTTTAAATGAAAAAGAAAAGACTTTTAAGTGGGAGCCCACAAAAATTCAAGTGGGAAGGAGGGAAGATTGAAATTTTGGTAAAGGTTAAAAGGAGGGAAAGATGACTTGGGCTTAAGTGGGCTTACTACTTAAGTTAATTAGGTTACAAATAAAAAGGCAAGACTAAAGTCTTGTAGGAGAAGACTAATGAGAATGAAGGAAGAGCCCACAAATATTAGCCCACGAATTTTTAGCCCATAACATGTTTAAGTTAAGTTAGGTTTTAAGTGAGGAAAGAGAATGACCTAAGGCTTATGAGAGACTAACGAAAATTCTAGAAGGAGAGGAGGTGGCAATTAAATGAGAATCAAATTAAAAAGAAAGAGAAGCATGATTGTCGTGAAAACTTATGGAGAGAGAGAGAAAAATTGAAGGCAAATGAGAGAGGCTTGGTGTGTGTCGTTTTAGGCTTAGGTAATAAGAGTAGAAATATGTTAGCTTAGTCTTTTAACCTAGAAGACTACAGAAGACACACGAAATCACAAAGGAAAAAGAAGAACCCACCGAAACTCAACCAAGAAGAGAGAAGCATGAAGGATTTTCGACAACACCAAGAAGAGAAGGGAAGAAGGAAGTTTCGGTTGAAGAGATTAGCAAGAGGGGAGGGTCGTCCATGTAAGAAGAAAAGAAGAGGATTTTCGTGGGTTTCACTTTAAGGTAGGGTTTCGAAAATTCTGGTTTTCTAGCTAGGATTTCTTGTCTTTCTTGCTTAAATATGGTAGATTGAAGAGAGATTTATGTTGTCTTGGAAGAGAAGAAAATCTGATTCGTTGTGGGTTTCGTATGATAAGAAGAAGTTCAAATTTTGTTGGTTTATTGGATGAGTTAGGATGCTAATGGATGGAATAAATTATGGGTAAGGTTTTATGGAAGAGATTTCATGTTTTCCATTTGCTAAAAAAATTTCAGCATTAGTATTAGTTGGTTAATTCATGGTTTTGTTGTAGAGTATTGTATTTCATGCTTGATAATGGTGATTAGAAGAATTTTGAGAGTGAATAAAGTAAGAAAAGAAGTTGTTCAAAAATGGTGGTTTGAAAGGTATTGGTGAAAGAAAAATGAAAGAAGCAAAATTAGGGAAGCTTTGTTAAAATTCCAGCATGTGTTCATGGCTTAGGATTGAGAAATTTTGAAAGTTTAGAGTAGTTTTGATGGGGGTTTTATGTTGGTATAGCCTAGGAGAGTTATAGGAAGGGTTAAGTAAGGTTACGTAGGTTTAATTTCAAGTTTCGTTAATTGTTAAAAATTCCAGCATTGGTCATGTTTGGAAATTCATGATTTTCTAGTTAGGATTTGTGTCTTTAATGATTGTTTTGATGTTAATGGATTAGTTAAAGTATAAGTGAGCTTATGGAGGGTTAAAGTCAAATTGTTCTATGCTTTTAAAATTTCCAGCATTGTTAACTTTTGGTAATTCATGGTTTTATGGATGAGTTTTGATGGTAATGAGTTAGATGAAGGTTTAGATAAGGTTATATGGCATAAAGTTCATGTGTTACCATCTTTAGAAAATTCCAGCAATGAGTATTTGTGTAATGTGCTTAATGAAAGTGAATTGAAGAGTTATTCATGAAGGAAAAAGGAAAGATGAAGAGTTGATTTTTATGGGTTGCTAAAATTCTGATTTGAGTGGGTTCGTTATAGGTTAGAAGATGTGTGAAAATTATTGGTTAAATAGATAAGTTGTGATGCTAAGAGTTTAGTAAATGTATGGGGAAGGTTAGATGAGGTTCAATGTGAGTTGTTCAATTTTTAAACAAATTCCAGCATTAATACCTTTTGTTAATTATGGTTTTAGTGTTAGAAGCAAATGGTTTTAGTGTTAGAATTATGCTTCAAAACCATTGAAGGATG
>JANKOE010000007.1:52687777-52698811 GCA_026284465.1 Erythroxylum citrifolium
GTTTCCACGTAAATTCTCTTGTGTTATTATTTTCTGATATTTTTGTCTATTAAATATCCTTGGGTGTGGGTTTGGGAAGTCTAAACTCCTAACAAGGATCATGTGATACCCAGTAGGTGTATTATTAAAGTAAGTGACACCAATATCAAAATGACCCGCATATTTAGTAAGTCAGTTGGCGCATCTGTTACTCTCTCAATATATGTGGCGATGAACAACAGTCCAGTTTCAATTACTTTATTTCACTTTTATTTTATTAGATCTCTTTCATAAATATATGTAAAACTTATATAAATACGTAAATAAAATTTAATGAAATACGATAAAAATATTATAACTAGAACAAGAGATCTGATTTCTTAATTTTAGTTAATCTTAATGGTCTCTCTAATATCTATGACATCTCTTCAAAATGCTTTCTTTACATCTGTAGATGATCCTGGTCTACATAAACATGCAAATAAAATTTAATATAACATGATAAAAATATTATAACTAGAACAAGAGAATTAGTCCCTAATTTTAGTTTATCTTAAATTCTTAACCACCTCTCTACTCTCTATAACATCTCCTCAAAAGGCTTTCTTTACGTGTAGAGATGGTCCCCTCTCCACTATACAAAGTCCAAACACCAACGAAATCGCCGTTTTTTAATACTACAAGCCTCCAATCTTTCTAGGTCAGAGGTTAAGCCGCAAATGTGAAAATTTATATCTTAAGGTTTTAAAAATATTAATAGAACTGTAAAAATTAAGTGAAATTAAAATTTTAGTAAATTTTAATAATTAAACTGTCAACTTAATCTAGATAGAGATCATCCAGTCCAGACTCCACTTTTCAAACCCGTTGACTTTACGTGAATGTAAGCTGGGCACGATAGGATCATTTGTTGACATTACTGAAGAGAGCGATCACACTTAGTAATCATATATATTTATAATATCTAGGGAAGGGGCTAACAAGGGATGGTAGGTTCTGCACTTCCCCATTTCCCTACAGCTCTTCGACCTTAGCCTCTCATTCTCAAGTCTCAACTTGATGGATATAAATGTAGTTTGGTTTGCCTTTTGGTGGAGTTGGGTTCTTTTAGCTCGACAAGATACCTTTTTTAATTATAAATTACTTAATTTTAAATCAATATCTAAAAAGTCAAACCGGACATTAATATGTAATATAAGATATTTAAGGCTTAAAAGTTCAATCAACAATCATAAAACCAATATATAATAAAAATTACATGCTAAAAAATTTAAAATAAGATTTAAAAAAACTATCATTGTTAATCCAAGAAATTGAAGTTCAATTAAAGAAAAAAACTTAAATAAAAACCAACTTATTTATCTTGATTAATAAAAATCAATTGGTCTAAAAACTCAATAGATTAAT
Organism: Erythroxylum citrifolium; assembly: GCA_026284465.1. Classification (NCBI taxonomy): domain Eukaryota; kingdom Viridiplantae; phylum Streptophyta; class Magnoliopsida; order Malpighiales; family Erythroxylaceae; genus Erythroxylum; species Erythroxylum citrifolium. The sequence goes on from JANKOE010000007.1 coordinate 52,689,164, forward strand.
TAATAATCTGATTGACTTAATTTTATAGTAAAAGATATTAAGGTAAACCAAATTGAAGAATTAGTCAGTTTATAATTTTTATAATTAAATCAGTCAGATCAGTTTATTTTTAATTATTATTCGAAATTACTTAAAATATCTTGTAATATTATAATTTATAAGAAAAAAATATTAAAATTAAGTTCAATTTGTTTTTTTGGATAACTAATAATTCTATTATAATTTTACTTTTCAAAATATTAAACAAAATTATAATAAGCTAAAAAGTCAAAAGACATGCTTTTTGCTTTTTCTAGGGGAAGAAGTCCTTGATCAGATTCATGTTCTTTACTTGCCAAACTTGACTTGTATTACTCAGGTGGTGTCTCATGTTAATTATGGTCTTTCCCCAAAATGGCAAGTTCAAATCAAAATTAAAGAGCTAAACTTCAACAACTTAATCATTAATTACAATAAAATATTACCACTCTCTAATTTCATATGAAGATGAGTAGGTTTTTAAACTCTCCTCTACATTAAAAATTTACAAATACGTAATTAATTTAAAATTATTAAATATGGTTAAAATTTTAGGATTATTCTGGATTTGATAAACTATTACATTAATCTCTTATATTAAAAAATCATTCAATATCACTTAAATTTTTAATTAATATATTGTCCATCCCCTTATCGATTGATTGCCATTAAAAATTCTATATATACATGCAAAAATTATATATATAGATTGAAATTTGGGGATCCAAATAATTTTACCCAATTAAGGATTAAATTTACTAGACCCTTCGTAGTTTGGCATATTATGAATATACCCACTAGCTTTTAAAAATGTCAATAACACGTAAAAACGATGTCATTTTTATGTATGTAAATAGGGTTTTTAACAACTTGATGGTCGGGAAGATGAAAGATATATTGAATTGTCAAACTCCAAGAGTCCTGAGAAATTAACACTATGTAAATAATTTTAGAGTATAGAATATATGAAAATTAATTTAATACATACTTAAAATTCAATAAATATGATCATTATAAAAAAACTATAACTCTTTGATTCCAAAGTAATGTTAATCATGTCTCTTCCTGTAGCTCTTATACTACACAAGCCAATGCCTTCCCTGTATAAATTGATCATTGACAAATTACAAATTGATCCAATGAGCTTAGATCACTTTCCATGGTCATAAGTATGTCAAATGTGGTTGCATTTGTTTAAAGATAGTGGCAACCTTAGCTCTTGGTCCTCATAATTTTGTCTAGTGCAAGTGTTGGAGGATTAGTGGAACAAGAAAATAGCCTATATGGCTGCTTAGGCGATAGAAGAACAACAAACATTCCTCAACTAGCGCCACTTTTAGGATATTAAATTTCTAATTTTCCTTAAAATTTTCTGAAAATAATTAATTCATCTAATAATTTCTGATTAAATCGTAATTACATGTCATTTAATATGTAATTATCATTTATAAGCATAATAAATGCTATATTTTGTATTTCTAATAACACTTATTGAAGGAATAGATCAGAAGAGGTGGTTTATATAGAGTCTCTTTATCTAACATGATTTTGGGTTTGAAGAGACTATAATTTATTTTAATTTTGATAAGAGTAATTAATTATAGTAAAAATTTGCAAGTGTTAGTTGAATTGAACTCACCGTTTGATTTTTGGTCGTTGACTTGCTATACTAGTTATTATATGTATTTAACAATTTACTCGAAATATAATATTAGTAAGCTTCAATCAGTTCGGTTTTTAACTTTTCGGTTCGATTTATTTTATTAACTCTTGTTGTTAAAAACGATCAATTTTTAATTAATCGAACAATTTTTGTAAATTAATACATTATTATAAACTAAAATAAATTAATTTATTTTTATTTAATAATATATTTTTTCGATTAAGCTTTAAATTATTTGGCAGGTACGTCAATCTCTTTTAATCATATTTTAGATTTTTATTTTATTTAATCTTTAACTAATTTTATAACCATCTACTTTCGATTAAATCTTTTAAACTTTAAATTTTTTATGTTGCTGATTTAATTTTTGATCAATTTTTATAACATTGAATTTGACCGTATAAAAAAATATTAGACGGAATATTACACTAATTTGATCATTAGATTCCACAGGAGGCGGCTTCTTTCTTTAACATTACAAAACCTCACGCAAGACACGTGATTACTATGTGGTTCAACTCAAACAGGCGTGCGCAAGTCAAATTCTCTACGATTAAACGAATCACGGCATTGATGAATCTGGTGTTCTAGGGTTTGGCCCACAGATAGAGAAGAGCATAGAGTCTGAAGACGGCTGTAACAGCAACTGAACTTGGAGAAAGTTCGTGATACTGAGGTTTTAACAAGAACCCGCCGCCGTAAACAATACGAGGAAATGATAAAGTTGACTCAAAAAATTTTGAATTAATTAAATTTTAATTCAAATTAAATTTAATAATTAATTTAATTTCAGAAAACTTATATTAATTTGAGTAAATTTAATAACATGTTTTTTTAATTTAAAATTAAGTAAAATCTCAAGCCATTCAATTTTTTAAACCGAATTTAAAATAAATTAAAAAATAATCATTCAGACCAGAGCCGTCTTATTATCAACTCTAACCTTAAACGTGGGAGGCAACTAAAGTAAAGATGGTTTCCAAGTTTTGACCATGCCAATTGAAAAGAGAACAGAAGTGGAGACTAGGGCCACGTGTGGCGGTGGGGGAGACAAAATCATTCAGCGGGCACAACCTTTTGCGTTAAAGATACTCGTTGTCATTTAAATAGTTCCAAACTATATTTTCATCTCAAAATTGATGCCCAACTTATTATTATTATTTTACTTGTATATGTTAGCTTAAGACTTTTTAAATTAATAATTTTGATGATAACAACCAATAATTTTTAGTTACATTTCAAATTTTAAATTTATTTGATTGAATTATCTAGTTTATTCAAAAAGATAGCGATAAAAAAAGGGTTATATAACTTAGTTATTTATTTAGATAAAGAACGTTTAACAATTCCTATTTTATAGGAACTATCTTAGCGACCTTATTTGAATAATCATAAACTATTATACAAAATCCAGAATGGATAAGCTCCTATCATCTCTACAAAATCTAGAATAGATAAGCTCCTATCATCTCTGTACAGACGAAGGATGCTTCTATTCACCTAATTCGATAGTTGGCTTTGAGATATAATCAAATATTTATCTTAACGTTTGGATACTTGAAGATATTGTTTTAGAAGACTCAAAACTGATTTAGTCAGTTAATGATAGAATTGAAGCAACGATTAGTTGAAGAAAACTCCTATTTAAGGATGAGCTACTGCATTCACAAGGGACATTAGATTTCCTAAAATTCATAAGTAGCATCAATATTCTCGAAAGTCATATCATTATCAAACCTTCTGTGCTTTAGAAAGTTAAAACCCTCTATTGAGAGAGATTGATATTCTTTGAAGCTCATATTGAGTAAAACCCACTTTCATTCGTTGAGAGCTTATAAAAGCTAGTTAAATACTATTAGTCTAGAAGATCGGAGAACTTTGAAAAATATGTACTTGTGAGCTTGGAGAGGCTCGCCAAATTACTACTTGGAGAATTTAGTGAAATACTCAAGTTAGATAATTGAGGACTGGATATAGGCTTGGTTATAAGCCGAACTAGTATAAATTTGTTGTGTCATTCTTTCTCTTTTCTTAGATTTTAAATTTTCGTGTTATAGTTATTGTTGTTTTCAATTTGCAAAAAGCTCCTTTCATTTTAGATTTTAATAGGCTTTTTTCATTTTAAGGTTTAACAAGCTCCTATCGTTTATACGAATTGATAGTAACTTGTAAAAATTTTCAAGTCACACATAATTCACCCCCTCTTGCGTATGTTTTGCTTTATCATTTGATATCAAAGCGAGGTTTCACATTTATTATGTTTTGCAACACATGATAGATTATGAAAAATAAGTTAAGAAGTTTTGAAGGACAATTTGTCACAAAGCCCTCTTATTTTAATGGAAACAAGTATTCCTATTGGAAGGAAATAATGACAATTTATCTCCAAATTTGATGTCTGGCAAGCTATCAAAATGAGAGTTACGTCTCCTGTTACTGATGATGTAGAATTATGGACTTATGTTTATAGAAGAAATGCACAGTTGAATGCTAAAGGAAGACATCATCAGATTTGTGCACTCTCTCCAGAAGAGTGTGGAAAGATATCGTATTGTTCTACAACAAAAGAAATGTGGGACAAACTTCAGGTTACTTTCGAAGGAACAAATGAAGTAAATAAATATAGGATAAGTCTTTCAGTGCATTAATATGAAACTATTAGCATGAAACAGGGAGAAAACATAGACAAATTCTTTGGAATATTCAATAACTTCATCATAACCTTGAAGAATTTGAGAAAGATATATCGCAATGATAAGCTCGTAACAAAGATACTAAGGTCACTACCAAAGGAATGGACCTAAAGTGATAGTTATAGATATTGCAAAGGATCTAAATACTATTTCACTTCATTGGCTAATAGGAAACTTGATGATCCATGAGACAGAGCTTAAACGAGATGAAGGATCTTCCTATAAGAGAGTAATGACTCTGAAAGCTGCTGATGAATTAGCTCCATCCAATAGTGATGAAAGCAACACTAAGTTATAGATAAATGGAGATAATGAATTCAACTTTATGGTCAGAAAATATGCATGCTTTTATAAAAAGAAGTTGATAAAGAAAAGAAAAAGAATCAAGAAAACTGGAAACAATAAGTTCCTGTTAAAAGGCAGCGACAATAGTAGTAATACATATAATACTCAAATTATAAGTGATCGCTGCAAGAAGCCTGGAGACACCAGATCGGAATGTCTCCTTCTTCTTCAAAAGGACAAAACTAAAAATAAAAGACCCATAAAACAAACTATGATTGCAGCTTGGTCTGATGAAGATTTTGAAATTTTTGATGAAGAAAAGTCTGAAGAAGTAAGCAATGTTTGTCTTATGGTTGATCCGGGAGAAGTTGAGGTATATTGTTCTGACTTTAATATTGAATTTGATGAATTACGAGATGTATATCATGAATTGTATGCTCAGTATAAAAAATTAACTATGCAGTATTTCAAAGAGGTGGAGAAGTCTAAAAACAATGATGTATCTTTGAAAAATAAAATTAAATCATTAGAATCAGTGAATAAGAACTTGTTGTCTAAGAATATATCTCTTGAAAATGATTATAAGCAAAAGGTAGCCAAAAAAAATTTGGAACAAAAAGTGGCTCAGTTAGAAAATGCATTGCTTGAGAATGATTGTGAAAAAGTAAAACAATTAGAAGAAAATGTTGTTGTACTGGAACTTGAAAAAGAGAAATTTGCTAGAAAAATCATATCTTTAGAAAAGAATCTTTCTAATTTTATTGATGAAAAGAATAATCTTGATACATTACTTGGTAATGGCAAAGGTTTCTTTGATAAGACAGGAATAGAATACGACGAAGATAATAATATTAAGTTGTACAAGAATTTCTTTCTTAAAAACAACAGTAGCCATGATAAAAAAGGCAGTAACTTGTTGCATGAAAAAAATGACAGTAACTCTCATTCATCTATTTTGTGCTTTTGCTATGGCGAACATGGACATATTAGTCACTCTTGTAACATTCTTAAAATGAAGAAATTATAAGATAGATATGTTTGGAGACCAAAAGGTCAGACTACTAGCCTAAAATGACTCAGAAAAGTTTGGGTACCTAAATTGAGATAATACATTCTGCAGATATGCTTCAGAATAGTGACAAGAGAAAATCAATAGATAGTTGACAGTGGTTGTTCAAGACATATGACAGGTGAAGTATCACACTTGAACTATATTGAAAGCAAAGATGAAGGTAATGTTATCTTTACAAACAAAAACAAAGCAAAGGTCATTGGAATTGGTAAAATTGGTGCCTCGAACTCTACTTCTATTGAAAATGTTCTCTATATTGATGGTTTGAAACATAACCTACTGAGTGTAAGTCAGTTATATGTTAAGGGATATAGAGTCACATTCTATGCATCTCATGCAAAATAATTGATAATGATAACGATAACATTATGTTTGTTGGTCCTAGAAATCAATAATATATATTGTGCTCAACTGAAAGACTTGTCTTTTCAAAATGTTAATTGCTTTGTTTCTTTAGATAAGGACTTGTTAATCTAGCATAGAATATTTGGACATGCTAGCATGAGCATTTTATCAAAATTGTCCAAGAATGAATTAGTAAGAGGTCTACCAAATTTAAACTTTGAGAATAATCAGGTTTGTGAAGCATGCTTAAAAGTAAAATAAGTTAGAAGTAGCTTTCCACCCAAGAATGTTGTATCTACTAACCAACCACTTGAGCTTATTCATATGGATTTATTTGGTCTTACTAGAACTCATAGTTTTGGTGTTAAACATTATATTTATGGTATAACAGATGGTTATTCTAGATTTACATTAGTTTATTTCTTAACAAATAAAGATGATGCTTTTGAAATTTTGAGAAGTTTTGCAGAAAAATTCAAATTGAAAAAGGATACTGCATTTCTTCAATTCGTAGTGATCATGGAGGAGAATTTGATAATACAAAATTTGAAGATTTATGTGACGATACTGATATCGCTTGTAATTTTTCATGTCCAAGGACTCCTCAACAGAATGAAGTTGTTGAGAGAAAAAAACAAGACTCTTACTAATATAGCCAGAACCATGCTGTGTGAAAGTGGTCTACCTAATGGCTACTGGGTAGAAATTGTGTCTATTGCTTATTACATTCTGAACAGGTGTCTTATAAGACCTATTCTCAAAAAGATCCCTCATGAGCTGTAGAAAGGAAAAAAGCTAAATGTTGCCTACTTTCGAGCTTTGGCTGCAAATGTTTTGTGTTGAATAATAGTAAGGACAATCTTGGTATATTTTTAGGATAGAACACTGTTAGCTAAAGATTTAGTGTCTACAGCAAAAGAACTAAGAGGATGGAAGAATCAATACATGTAGTGTTTAATGAAGTACTACCATCAACAACAATTATTGATTCAGACGATAAAGAACATCCTTTGATTCCTAATGATACGCCACAAATTCAAACTGCACCAGTAGCGCCTTTTAATTCATAAGATCAAGAAGGACCTTCAGAAGCTAGGATAGAGAAGGCTCCTTCTTTAAGTACACCTCAATAGGCTCCTATATTGGAAATGACACCAGATGCTCATAACATAAGGACATCAAGAGAATGGAGATGTCTTGATACACTTCAGTATATTTTGGAAGACCCTTCAGAAGGACTTAGAACAAGAGAATCCTTCAAAAACAATTATGTTGCCTTTGTTTCACAACTAAAACCAAAACTATTAAAGAGACACTTTTTGATGAAAATTGGACTTCAACTATGAAAGATGAACAAAACCTATTTGAAAAGAATCAAGTTTGGAACATGATACCTTATCCACAAAACAAGTCAGTGATTGGAACTCGTTGGGTGTTTTGAAACAAACTTAACGAAAACGGTGAGGTGGTAAGAAATAAAGCTAGACTTGTAGCTCAAGGCTATAACCAAGAGGAAGGTATTGATTTTGATGAGACTTATACTCTTGTTGCTATATTAGAGTCTATCAAAATTTTACTTGCTTTGCATGCTATAGAATTTTTAAATTGTTTCAAATAGATGTCAAAAGTGCTTTTTTAAATAGATGCATTAACGAAGAAGTGTTTATTAAGCAACCTCCAGGATTTGAAGGCGCAGACCATCCAGATTATGTGATAAAATCAACAAAAGCTTTGTATGGTCTAAAGCAGGCTCCTCGAGCATGGTATGACAAGTTAAAAAACTTCCTGTTTGAGAAAAAGGAAAGGTAGATAAAACCTTATTTATAAAAAAGGAAATTGATTTATTTATAGTTCAAATATATGTTAATGACATAATATTTGGCTACTATTCCATCTTTATGTGAAGAATTCTCCGCTTTAATGTGGGGGGAGTTTGAAACGAGTATGATGGGTGAACTATCCTTCTTCCTTGAGTTACAAATCAAGCAAACAATAAAAGGAATTTAATCAGTCAAGACAAGTACACAAAGGAACTTATAAAGAAATATCATTTTGAAAATGTTAAACCTATGGGAACTCCAATGTATACTAGAACTAAGCTTGATAAGGATGAAGCAAGAAAAACTGCTGATGAAACAAAATACGGATAAATGATTGGTTCACTTCTATATCTTACAAGCTCAAGACCAGATATTATGCTTAATGTGTGTCTTTGTGCCCGGTTTTAGTCCAATCCTAAAGAAAGCCACCTTCAAGCAGTTAAGAGAATTTTTTGTTATCTTCGTGAAACTATGGACTTTGGGCTATGATATCCAAAAACAAATTCATTTAACGTGGTTGGCTACTGTAATGCATATTATGCGGGTGATAAAGTTGACAGGAAAAGCATAAGTGGTTATTGTCAATTCTATGGTGGATGTTTAGTCTCTTGGTCCTGCAAGAAACAAAATTGCACAACACTTTCCACAATGAAGCAGAATATATAGCAACCGCTAGCTGTTGTGCTCAAATTTTGTGGATGAAACATCAACTCCAAGATTTTTCCTCTAAACTTTAGTCATATTCCAATATTGTGTGATAGCATAAGTGCAATTAATTTATTTAAAAATCCAGTGCATCATTCTAGGACTAAACATATAGTAGTTAAATATCATTTTCTTAGAGATCATGTTTTAGAAGGAACAATTGAATTATTGCATGTTAATACTGAAAATCAAGTAATTGACATCTTTACTAAGCCACTTTCAAAAGATATATTTTGTTTATTAAGAAAAGAGTTTGGTATGTGCAGATTATCAGACATCTAACTTTGTTCAAAGATTTTATGCTACTTCTTTTGCAGATATTAACATACTCCTTCTAATATGCTACACAGAAGGCTCCTATCAATTTAAGAGAGGAAGAGTGATATTTTTCAGAAATCGCAGTTACTAAACGATGTCATTTCAGTTTTTAAAAACACGAGTGTGGTACTGTCAAACTGACAGAAGATATGGAAATGATCACACCTTTAGAAACGTGTGCACTCTTTCATCTTCACATGAAACCTACTCTTAGAAATCGTTCAGTATACTTCGAAATGGTTCCTTCCTACATCTTATCTCCATAGTCCTTTGAAGCTCATTCTACCTCACAATGTTCGAACTCCTTCTTTCTTAAATATCTAGTATCCATTGTTTTTGAAAATGACACAAACAAAGTCAAAGGGGAAAAAAATCTTTGAAACCCACTACTAGCCATGGCAAAACCCTATGCCATGAACAAGCTTCTGAAGCCTTTGATTATGAACCTTCTAAATCACCTACACCATAAACACAAAAAACTATTCTGAACCCATTATTGTTTCTTCTGTAAAAAAGCCTCAATTTTAGAGCAATCCAAACAGAAGACACCCTTATATACATATAGGACAAATGTTGGACCCCGAACTTTGATTGGAAGTCAGAATTATTAAATGAGGAATCGGTAGTGAATGTAGTAAGTTGTGTTACATGTTTTACAATGATATTTGGAGGTTAATGCATGAAATGAGTGTTTTAAGTATGCATGTAGTGTGGGTAACATCTTTATAA
>JANKOE010000007.1:52875554-52890515 GCA_026284465.1 Erythroxylum citrifolium
AATATTATCAACAGATAACTCATAACTGTTTAAATTATGCATCAACCATAACATCATCAAATAAAATTTAATGCAGAGAAATTTTAAAAATAGTTTTTAGTAAATTTACCGACGGAAATCAAAGTTCGACGATAAAATTTATTCGATTTACCGACATAAAATTAATAACTGTCAGTAACGACAACATTAATTTAACGACAGAATAATCAAAATCGTCGATAAGTCTGTCGACGGATATATCTATTCCGTCGGTAACTTTACCTACCGAAGACAGCACAGAATAACCGTCAGTATATTCACCGACGGTTACACAAAATTTTTGTCGGTAAATTTGCGACGGATATTTTGTGGTTCGTCGCAAATTATTACCGATGGCTGTATCTCTGATGCCTTGGTCCGTCTGTAAATTCTATCGCTAACTAAGTTTTCCGACGAAATGTGTAGATATTCCGTCACTAAACTCCATTTTCTTGTTGTGAGTGGAGATGATTATTCTATTGACTAATGATTAAAAAATAAATTGTTTCGATAGATTTAACTATAAAAAGTTTAAATCGATTAATTTTTAATTCGATTTATCTTAATATATCATTAAAAATTAATATGTATTAATTAATCAGACGATTTTTGTAAACTAACTGATTTTAATAAATAAAAATAAACAAATTGATTTTTATTTAAGAGATTTTTTTCTTCAATTAAACTTCAACTTTTTGAAAGGTATAATAGTCTCCTTCTTTAATCATATTCTAAATTCTACAAATTTGTTTAATTTTTACTATATACCGATTTTATCATGATCTAATATCAATTAAATATTTAAACTTTAAACATCTTATTTTATCGATTTAATTTTCAGTCCAAGTTTTAAACTATTACTATTAACTATTAAACCTTAAGATTTCTGAGTGAGTGTATAATGTGCCAAATAACATGTTAGTTGTTTGCTTTTTTGTTTTCTTTGGTGATAAGGAAAGCAGCCCTTTTGTTTTGTTTTGTTTGTATTAATTAGAGCAATCAAGAGAATTGAACTATTTCTCTTGACCTTTTGATAGTCATTTTGAGAGGGATGACATTTTTATTTTAGTACTTAATACCTTTTTTATTGTTATGTTAAACTCTTTTTCCTTATAGAATTTGCACGTGTTCTTAAAGTTTCTTCCCACTATCCATTCACCTTAAAAAATTTTGCTATTAAAAGATAGAATCCACTATTGCAAGTTATCCTATAAAGAGACATCCACCATGTATGGTACCACATGTGCAAGTATATATAAATATAACACTTGAAAAGATGAGGAAAGTTAGTGACTTTTGTTGCTTCTTGCTCCAAAAGGTGGAATCAGTCACTCCAGATGTCCTCACTCACGGGCCCGACCACAAGATGAGGGAGTAAATCACGGTATCGACTCGGTCAACCCACCAGCAAAGCGGCCATTTCCTTCCATTTATGAGAGTCGAACCTAAGACCTCGCTCCAACTAACCTTGTTGGAAGACCAACCGAGCTACACCCGTGCGGGCAACTTTTTGTTGCTTCTTGTCTCAAGCAAATGACGCCATGCACAAACACTTCACTTTGTTTTTGTATTGAGGAAGAGGCCGAGGAGGTCTTCATCACCATATTGCATGTAAAGAGTAAAGCAACATCTTCGCAGTGAAGGAAAGTAGCAATGCATCTTCTCTGACTTTTTTTTTCTTCTGAAGGAGCTTTGCTTTATATTTCCAAAGTGAGATCTTCTTTTTTCTCGAAATCTAGCACGATGTATAAAACCATGGAAGTAATGAAAGAGACTTTGAAAGATTAATGTTAAGAAAGGATCATGGTTTCTAAAGAGATGGACCTGAACGTATAATATATGAGCTGTGACCACAGTATTTGTGCATTATTGTTAATAGTTTTAAGTTTAGCCACTCTGGAAAGAAGGATTTCTTTATCAATGAAACTTTGCTTTTTGATTTTTTTCATATAAAAATATATATATTATTATTTTTTGAATACGTATTGATCGAGTAAACTCTTACATTTTGAGAATTAATTACTGATAACCGATATTTTTAAAACGGAACCGGAAGTTAAACCGTTAAGATAAGAGGTTCAAGATTTAAAAAGTTCAACTGGCATTAGACCGTTATAAAACTGACTAAAAATTAAACAAAATTAAAGTATTTAAAATATAAATGAGAGAGATTGTCCTTATTTTATGAAGAATTTGAAGTTTAACTAAAAAATTATTAAATAAAATTTTATTTATTTATTTTGGCCTATAAAAGTTTATTAATTTACGAATATTGATCGATTAATTAAATTAATTAATTTTTAACAACAAGAATTATTTAAGTAAATTGAACTGAAAAGTTTAAATTATTGATGATTACTTAAACTTATTTACAGAGTCACAAGATGAATTTTTGAAATTAGATAATTCATTTATTGGAATTAAACAACTCATATCTGAGTTTTTCCTGATACTTATTTTATTCATGTCTCAAAATTCTTGTCATGTTTGGGGTGCATGATATGCTTCCAAGACCTAAAAAGATAACAGGTTTGGATTTAATCTCTAATTAGCGCTTATTAATTAAATGTTACTTATACCATGATTCAACCGAAATCTTAAACTCGAATCAAATTAATTTAAATTAATTTAAATTAATAGTTTATTTTAATTATTTTAAATTATTAAGTTAATTTAAGTTAAACTTGCTCATAGTCTGGTTTAAGAGTTGGGTTGGGTTATTATATTAGTAATATTTGATTACTTCATGTTTAATATTCATATAAAACTTGTTGTTTTTATTCTTTAACCAAAGTTTAAGAAAAATAGTTTTTCTTTTAAATCTGGAAAGTAGAAGAAATATTTCAAGAATTTTAAATAACGTATAAGTTTATGGGTATATTTGGCAAACAGCGGATTGTATTAACTGTTAGTTAATTCTATCAGCGGTTAGTTGATAATTGATTATATCAGCTGATTTGGCAGCGAATAACATCAACTGTTTATTAAAAATATTTGGTAAAATTAGCTGTTTAGTATTAGCTGTTGATGTGTAAAATGACTTATGAGGGCATGATTTAAAAAAAATATAAGAACATGAATATTTTATTTCTTAGTATTTCATTGAATATTCTTTTAAGAATTTAGATTTTAGATATTTAATTTTACAAAATTAAGTTTATAACTTTAATAATAATAATAATAATCCAATGTTAAATTCTCTATTAATATGAATGATGCTGCGAGCTACATTATATTAGTATTTTTATATAGTATGTATGAATTTTATTGTTTAATAAATTAAAATATCTATAATTATAGTATGACACAAATATGATATATATCATAATTCAAAAATTATTAAAAAGAGGTATAATTAGTTTTTTACCTATTAATTTTTGGCTAATCATATAAATCAGCTTATTAGGGTTAAATAAGTTAACCACTAAACTATTCATTAAATACATTGATAACTTTTTAAGATAGTCAAAATTTTAACTTTTAGTAAGTAAACTAAAAATAGCTGATAAGCTGTTTGTCAAACACCTGGGCGTAAAGTTTTATGATATGCTAGATCAGAGTTAGGATCATGTTGGTTTATGTGTGAATCCATAATTTTTGCAACCTGTGCCGTTAGAGGAAACCTGTATCCTACCTTCTGCCGTTTCTTCTCACAGCTATTTTACATTCACAGTCTCTTGACAAAGTTTTGAAGCCTCTGGGAAATGAAAATGTGTCGCTAGTGCTGGTTTTTTTTCTGACAGATAGATGCATACGTACTTACAAGCTTATTCCATTGGCCCTGTTGCGTAAATTCCATACGATACCTGATTCCTATAACTTCCTGGAGATTCTTCAAATTCATGGTCATGTAACAGACAGCAGAACCGGCAGAATACTGTACAGTGCAACTTTTGTTTCTATTACTGACTTTGATGTAATTAAGGTATTAGTGTTGGTTTGGAGTACGCATCAGTTTGACTTCGTTTGGTTGCAAACTCTTTGGACAACCTATTCGAGTCTAGTTAGTAGCTAATTCTAAAATCCTGATAATGGAACTGGACATCACTTTCCAGCTAGTTCTTCAAATTATTTTTTGAAAGATAAAATAGAATTATATTAATTTATAAGCAAGAGCTAAATACAACCATTACAATGAATTGCTACAAAATCAAACTCACTAATCAAAATACAAAGTATCATCAATATATAGCGTTATAACGACCAGTTTAGTTTCAGACGTTGTTGATCATTGACAATGATGGCAGCTCTGACCCAATTGACTATATGTTCTGCAAGTTACTGCTCGCTCTCTTCAACACCCTTGTATATCGTCCTTTTCCTTTTCCTCCAAATTGAATAGATAAGAGAATGAAAAGCAGTCTTGATAATCATGTCATTTGCTTTACCATGTGTGGTACAGTGGATAAGAAAATTTAAGATTTCCATTCACTCAAGAATATACTTGGGAAATTGTAATATGACCATCATGCTGCTCGAAGTTGCTTTGGTATACTTATGATCAAAAACTAAATAATTTCTATTCTCATTCAACAGTGTCATGTAGGGTCAAAGGCACCAAATCATCTAGACAAGTTTCTTCAAATTATTGTTCTACTTGGTATACTAAATAATGTGAAAGCTCACGGCTAAAGAACATGAAATTTCTTAAACATACACTTTGGGTAGAATATGAACAGGAAGAAATCCCCAATCTTAATGAACCACCAATCAATTATATGTAAGAAAATGTATATAATAAATTGATTTGAAAACAAAAATAAAAATTCGCCACAAGTGATTACTTTGAAAAGAGTTATGTTCTTGATGCAATAGAAGAACTAAGAAAAGAAATCCTCTCTATAAAATTCGTTTTATTCATCCAATCTAACCTTAAACATTTTTTATTATGATGTATTTATACCCTTGAAAAAAAAAGAAACCCTAACTACATAAAGGACCTTTAAACATGAGCCTTTCACTAAAATAATTAAAGCTCAAATTAATATTTTTAAAATACAGCTCTTTTTTTTGAAACGTTTAAAATACAGCTCATTAAACCTAAAAGAATTAAACAAGCCCAAGACATGTAGTGGGCTGCCAAAAGTTATGTTTCTAACATAAAATAATTAATTAAACAAGAATGAACGTCTTCTTGCACATTCCACCCAACTTGATTAATTATGATGTCATTGACCCTCGTTGTCTCTGGAGATTCTAAGTCATCTATAATTCGACCCGTGTAGGATTAAAATGCTTCTTTGAACTTCTTAGCACTTAATCTTGTTATTGGTCCCTTTGACAATACTAGCTCATCTTTAGCTCAATTTCGTTTACAAAGTCTCATGGTCGGGCTCAGATCACTAAATTATGCTTATTTTGAGCATAATAGAGAGAGCTAAGTACATCTATCAGAAATAGTCTCTCAATATAGTAAAGGTAATGTTGCGTAATACTGAACCTCCTCGAATTGGCTTACATTTTAATGGAATGTTATTGTTGTTGTTATCGGATGGTGTCAGTCCCTCTTCAATAGGAGAAAAGGTGGATTCAGGCTCGGAAAGTTGGAAAAAAAATATCTAAATTTATCATAAAGTATAAAAAAAAGAGAGAGAAAGTTGAATTGAGGGCATCAGCTTCAGTTGAGGAACTTGTCACTCGGCTAATTAAAGTCACTTGCTTTTATAGATTAGTTAACCTCGTAAATATTTCAAATTATTCGTAAATAAACCCTAATTTTGTATGAATTTTATGCAATTCATATAATACTAAACATAAATAATATGAGGTAATTAAATGTCAGACCTTTACTTTCCATATTCTTAGTTACGACGAATACTTGAAAAAGTACAAATTAGTATATTCTTTTTAAATCTGCAAAATTATTAAAGAACAAGTTCTTTATTTTTTAAAAAAAGAAAAAAATCTAATTGTTTTATATAAATTTATTGAAGTTTTCATTAGAATCAATTTTTTATAATTAAAATTAGATTAATTATAAAAACCCTTTTAAAGATTAAATATTTTTAATCTGAATAAAATATCCATTATATATACATATATGTATTAGCAATAAATATGAAAAATGTACATGTGGAAAGGGATAATAAATTACAAAGGGATAATAAAAAACCAGTAATTCATTTAAAATGATTTTGTCAATAATATTTTGAGTTTTTTTATCAATCGAATAAATATATTTCAAATATATAATATAATGATCAAAATCTACATCGAAGAAGACAAAGTTATACAATCATAGAGTGAGCTTTGAAGTAACTGATAAGGTTACTCTTTTATAATCAAAAGGTTATAAATTCGAGTTATTAAAATAGTCTTTTTGTAAAATATAAAAGAAAGACTACGTATAATTAATGTCCTTCGCTCGATCTCGCAAAGCAGTTGTTTTTTTTACTTAATCCATCAAAAAGTTGGTCTTTATGATGCTCTATTAGCAACTTCAATAAAATGTTAATGATAATACTTTTAAATTGAATAATCTACTTTTAAAACTTAAACACTTAATTTAAATTATTTTAAAAATAAAAATTAAAAACATTTTTTAATTCGATATTAATTACCAGAATAAATGACTTTTCATTTATTAGCTGTTCTTATAGAGTCCAGATCCTCTGTCCAATATTACTTTGTTTTATTCTGTCTCATGGAATCTTAGACATTTATTTTGCAAGATTCACGTGAGGCACACGCGGGATCTACATAAATAAATAGCTGAAATTTATTAGACATAATAAAACATCATAATATTAGACAGAAAATCTGGACTCGTTATTATCTTAATCCATCACTGCAAAATGTCACAGTTATGGAATCCCGTGTGTTAAAAACTCTCTTACTTAGGAGAAAGGGTTTTACAGAAACTAAAAGCTAAAGCACTTCACAAACAATCAAGAAATAGTTACGTACTCGTCTACTTAGACACCTGTCGCTTGCTAATTTTTACTTTTTAATTCTAGAAAACATCGAAGAACATGGAGAAGTGAATAAAAGAAAAAGGGTTTTAGCCAAAGCTATCTTTAGTGCAGTCTCTTTTGATTAATTATTGGTTCAGATTTTGATTGATTTGTCAGGGCAATACCTGTTCCCTCGATCCACAATTCACGTTCCCGATAAAGTCTTCCTTCTCGCATCAGTATAAAGACCCCTCTCTTTTCTTCCACCAAGCATTTAGCATCCAACAAACCTCTCAATTTTGATCAATATTCAGAGTTTTTAAATGGACAAATTCAACTTTTCCAGAGGTGGAACCAGACGATTGCCTCCTGGTTTTCGTTTCCAGCCAACAGACGAAGAATTGGTGTTTCAGTACCTTCAATGCAAGGTCTTTTCATGGCCTTTGCCAGCTTCTGTCATACCAGAGATCAATGTCTGCAAGTATGATCCATGGGATTTGCCAGGTTAGGATGAAAACCATTCTTTCAGGAACGATCGTTATTACTGTTTCATGCAATTTTAGAGTGAATGTCGATGGTTGTCTGGTGAATGTTAGGTGATTCGGAGGAGCAAGAGAGATATTTTTTCACCTCCAACGAAACCAAATATCCCAACGGAAACAGAATCAACCGAGCCACTGGTTCTGGCTACTGGAAAGCCACCGGCGTCGACAAAAGAATCGTTTCATCAACCAGGAATCTTGACGTCGTGGGAATGAAGAAAACTCTCGTTTTCTACAGTGGAAAGCCTCCAAACGGTTGTAGAACTGATTGGGTCATGCATGAATATCGTCTTCTTCGTGTAGGATCTTCAGTCTCTTCCCATACTCAACGTACAAAGAACCCTGTCCAGGCATGTTAAGAAGTTTCTGATAATGTCTGATCCGAAAGATGGTAGTCTTCGCTGCTAACCATTACATGTTGTATGTTCTTCAGGATTCTTCTAGTGAACTGGAAAACTGGGTTCTATGTCGAGTGTTCCCAAAGAGAAGAAATGCAGCACCACAACAAACAGGTTACAAGGTCGTTCAGCCAAGTAAAGACAACAAGTTTAAGATCGATGTAGCAGTGAACCAGCCTGTGTTTTATGATTTCTTGGCTAGAAACGAGGCTCCTGTTCCATGTACATCGTCTTCGAGCTCTAGCAACATCACAGACATTTACTCATCGTGTGACGAGAATGACTATGAAGAAAATAACACTACCTACGATTAAATAGCAATACTAACATTACTTACATGTCCTATTGGAGAGATTTTCTGTGAAGAAAAAGGATATGTTTGAGAAAACAAACATTCCTCTATTGATGTGGGCAATAGCTTTTTTGGGGTTTGCAGTATGTTTTCAACATTTATTTAATTTCAAGGTTTTATTTAATGTGGATTTTGCTTTTATAAAATCTAAATATCAATTTAAAAAAATAATTTGTCAAATTTAATTTCGGATATAATTAAATTTAGATATCTAACTTTAAATTTAATTATTTTGAATTAAAATATATGACGGTTAAATTAATTTAGTATTTATTGTAATAGTAAAATAATTTTTATAAACTATTTTTTCAATAATGATCACTAATAGCTACTAAAAAATGGTAATGCTTTTCAAAAAATCGAATTTAAAAGTAAAGTTCCATCAACTAAAAGAGTTTATATCAATTTATTACAAAAATGTATCACTTTTTTTTTAAGTTTAAAAGATTCAATTGGTATTAGGCTGTTATAAAATGAGCTAAAAATTGAATAAAATTAAAGAATTTAAAATATGATTGAAAGAGATTGTCCTTAACTATTGAAGAATTTAAAGTTTAATAAATTAATTTTAATTTATAAAAACTTATTATTTAATAAAAATTGACCAATTAATTAATAAATTGATCAATTTTAACAACAAAAGTTATTAAATAAATCGAACTAAAAAATTAGATAGTTAAAGATTTCATCTATCTTTCGTGCTATAATTAGCCTTAATATTAGGATTATCCAGTACTTCTCTCCTGGTTATTAGCCTAAGTAGTTTCTTACTTCTTCGTTTAATTACTTTCTTATGACGACTCGTCATATTTATTTTTGTACTTGTTTTTTTATAGTTTGTTTATTTATTTACTTATTTTATTTTTTATTGTTAATCTTTAACATGTTTTATATGTATTGTTTTATGTATTGCATTACATATTTTATATTTTATTTATATGTATTTATCTATATTTTTCACTATCATTAGTTTGCATTACATATAAATCTATCGGAATCGGTCTTTTTACTAAATAAGGTAAGGCTGCGCATTACTCGGGACCGTACATCTTTTATTACAGGGAGGGACTAAAATGATAGTTAAATCTATTTTACATGCTGGAATTTTTTTTATCCCATAATTCCTGGTTCTCAATGCTGTTTTGGTGAACAAGTTTAGACTCTTTCAACGAAGCATGGAAGTTAGGAGATTGTTCTGAACGAACAATGACTCAAAAGGAATTCAGTTCTTGAGATTACAAGTACTTGGATATCGATATGTGACCGAACTGATTAGTTACAGGACATATGTTCTAGCTAAACAACATATCATCTGCTAAAAATGGACATGAACATCTGTTAGAAGTTAACAATCTTAATCCAACTTGTTTCTGGTTCTTGCAACTGTCATGGATCTTCTCCTTTCAAATTCTCAGCCCTCTCAAGCATTTTCCATTGCAGCACTTCGCTTCTGTTCTTTCTTTGTCCATTGCTTCTCTTCTCTTGCTCTCCTTCTGTCGTAAGAGTTAAAATCATGGGTTGCGGAGGATCTAAGCATGAGTCTGCAAGTAATGAACTCATGGTACATGCAAAGGTCAAACCTCTTCTACACCGTAGGTTGGAGGATGTCAGGAGACGGAGGAACACAAACTCTTCAAAGGACAACAAAACCCTTTCGAGAAAAGAACTTCTCCAAGACGGCGGTTCTGATGACACCTCTTCTGCATCTGATCGCCCTCTTGAAGATGATAGCAAGAGCGTAAGCTCTGGAGAGAATAATAACCTGAGGAAAGTGGCACCTGCGGCGGACCTCTCCGATGAGTCAGCGATTAAAGACATTGAGGTGGACACATTCGTCGAATCAACATTGCCAGTGCATCAGAAGGTGGCCGCAAAAGGGCAGTTTCAGGATGAGACCAAACCTGCAATAACACTAAAACCAGAAGGAGAGACTGAGAAATTATGCAGAGAGAATCGCGTTGAACTTGAAGACAGCAAGGAAGGTGACAAGGTGGTGAAAGAAATAGCGGAGGCGGATGTAGTAGAAATTACAGATCAAGATGGAGATGGCACCGGGAACAGCAGCGATGAGGAAAAAGATGGGCGCCATATTAGCTTGCGAAGTGCTCGTGACTGTCCAGGATCTCCAAGCTTCAGAGTATATTACGTAGAATCATTAGATCGTACGATGGACGACGTGGATGTGGATGTGGATGTGGATGTGAGTGGTGAAGGTAAAGTATCTATCTTCAGACCTCCGATCACATGTAAACAAAGCTTATTCATGCAATAACAATAATTTTTCTATACATTTTTAAGTTTCTGACCACAATCAATGGCTGCTCTTTGCAGAGAGGGATGATCACACAGAAAAAATGTCACAAAAAAATGAGGAACTCGGTAGCAGAACGGTGAAATCAGTAATCCCTGATGAGGTATATAGATATCTTATCGATTTTCCCTTCATGATTATGACATAAAATACTTGGTACGAACTCAGATAAGGCCTTGTCCTCATACTTTATTTGTTCTTCTGACTGCAGAACTCGGTGACCAAGAAAGGTAAGAAAGGCAAGAAAGGAGGCAAATTCAGGAAGGTTATGCAAGTGCCCAAGGGTACAGGAGCTGTAAAGAGTCTGCTGAACGTTAATATCAGGTCCTGCTACAATCCACTTCGCTCTGGCCAAGACAAAGACCATCTTCTCACAGACAAAACAGTGGCTTGATTATACTAGAAACATTGATTCCAAACCACTAGGAGGACTTTTCTGTTTTTTCTTAGTCACGGTTCCTTGTTTCATTCGCAATGATATGAAAGCACAAAGTGTTATATGTCACTCATTAATCATAATGGAAGTTTATATGTTTACTCTGAAACCAGTCAGATCACGGAGTTATCAAATATTCTTATAATTTGTTCGAGATTGATTTCCAATTACAAAGATCAAGGAAAAAGACACTAATATTCATTTGTTGCAACTTCATACAATACAGAAATGAGAATTCATAGCATATCTAAGCAGATGGGAAAGCAGCAGTCAGTAATTCTTCGTCCTTCATGAAAACTCGCAGGTTCTTCTGTTTCAAGTTAATCAACTTGTGCATGGATTAACTTTGAAAAGCTGTAGAAGATAATTGGGATTGCTTTTTCTGATCATAAACAGTAAAAACCTGATGCCCTTATTATGCACCAGACAATTATACGAAGAATGAGCAAAAGCAATTAATACAGAAAATTGAAAACCATCAGGGAAGCAAGATGGACATAGAAGCACAAAACTCAGAAAATTCGCACACTGAGTTATTGGTTCTGCAATATCTTCCAAGACAAAGTCGTGTATCCATGTTCACTTCAGGATCTATAACATATCCAACAGCATTACCGCCAGGACCTGCTCCCCTGAGGAAGAAGTTTTCAAGATCCATTGTTGGTATTTACAATTGAGACAACTCCAAAAACAGAATTGCAAGAATAACGAATAATGCTAACCTTCTGGCTTCTTCATCTCTCAATTTGAAATCAATTTCTTTGCTGGGAGGATACTTAGGCAAATCTGATGGCTCACAAGCGTAAGGTTCAGTGGCAAAGAACTGCACTCAGAAAACCGACAACAAATAAATGGTTCTGTAAACTCTTGCAGACATGAACCTCGATAATACAGAATAGGTTAGCAAGTAATCGTCACTTACCTCAGAATGTAGAGCTTCAGTTGCTGTGCCTCGTTCATCAGGATCTATTGAAAGGAGGGTTTCTATCAAAGGCAAAGCAGAAGATGGGAAGTTCTTGAATGTTTCTGTTATACAGCGTTTGTATTGCTGTTGTGGATTAAACAGTGCTGCATTTGGCAATTTGGATTTCTTCAGATACTCCTTAGATGGAAAGCCACACAAGTTAAATATCAGGTGCAATTGTTCAACCTAAAGCAACAAAGAAAAAAGATCTAAGAATAAGCGGAAAACAGTGACACTGTGACAGCAACATGATTATAGCAATAGCAAAATCATCCTTCAGAAATACGCAGTCTTATAAGTTATATCCCTTTCAAACTATACTCAATCGTGTTAATAACTTTGAACTGTGTCCACCATAAAAGTACCTGTTTAGTTATCTCTGAAAGACTGAAACCCAACAAGCAAAGCAGAAGAGTACCTACCTCTGTATGTCCCATTATTATTGGAAATCCAGCTAGTAGTTCCGCCATAATACACCCAACACTCCAAAGATCAACACCAACATCGTAGCAGGTGACTCCAAGAAGAAGTTCAGGGGGTCGATACCAGAGTGATACAACTCGGTTTGTCATGGGAACCTTGTGCTCAGGATCATAGAAACTGGCTAATCCAAAGTCACCAATTTTGAGAACTCCATCAGTGTCAATAAGTAAATTGGCAGACTTGAGATCTCGGTGCAAAACACCTTGATTGTGGCAGTGCTCAAGCCCGGATAGCAACTGCTTCATGAAGCATTTCACCTGCCAAAGTAAAACCAGAGATTTTAAAAGTGTTTTCCTTCTAACAGAAGGTCATGTAGAATTTAAATGCTCAAATTGACCGAACTTATCCTCATCATATTACGTTAAATTATAATGTTAAATTTGTCAGTATCAGAAAACAAACCCTAAAACACTCAAGACTAAACATTATTAAACTTCCAAAGTTGGCAATATGCATACCTGAGGCTCGGTGAACTTGACTTCTTTGCGAGCTAAGAGGCCAGCGAGATCGTGTTCCATATACTGAAAAACCAAGTAGATATAATAAGACATTCTTGAAGTGGCCAAGCCCTCGAGTTTAAGCACATTGCGATGGTCCAATCTGCTTAAAACGGCGATCTCTCTCGCCATGAATTCAACACTCTCCTCCTCTGAGTCATCAAACCATACTCTCTTTAAAGCCACAATCTTTCCGGTCAGAAGATCTCTAGCCTTGTACACTTCCCCGTACATGCCGTGCCCAATCTAAAACAAGAAACTTTTGAAAAACTGTGAACGGAGATATTCCTATATATTTCAAAAAAGGTTGTCTTTTTTTAAAAACAAATTATCACCTTTTCTAACTTCTCGAATGAGTTAGCCTGGCGAGGGGTCCAGTCACCAATCACGTCTCCGGCAACCTTCATCAGCCACGACGGCCACCCTTGCTGAGAACTGAAATTAAGCTCATTACGACGTCGGCGACAAGCTGGAGCATCACCTTCCACACCAACCCCACCTTGGACCTTCCTTCTATGCTCCCGGGCAGTTTCATTCTCAACCCGGACGGCATGAACAAAGTTGGTGACGTTCAGGGACTGCCCGTCTGACCTCCGCTCGCAGTTGTTGGGTTCATCAGAGCCGCGACGGTCTCTGCCAAGAATGCAACCCATGCACGCAGTTCAAAAGGACTCGGTTCAAATATTAAAAAATCAGGAGGTTAAAAATAGAAATAATGACTTTTGTTTCGGCTTTTGTGATACAATTTGGTCTCCGTGAAGGAGTCTTATGTAGTAGTGTAATGAGTAGAGGAGTCAATCTCCACTTGTGTATTAGAGTTTTGGTTATTTAGAATATCTTTAGTTTTGTGTTAGAATTTGATTATCCTTCTATTAATAAAACTTAAACTTTATAAGATTTATATAAATAATAAATTCATTCAATTTCTTATTTATTCAAAAAAAACCACAAATTCAACATTTTAAGATTGAATTACCATATACATATATAGTAATTTATATATTATTTATTATTCTAATTCCAAATCCCTTTTGATTAATAAGATAAAACTATCAATAAAAAAAGATAAAAAATATTTTTGTATGTTTAGAATATAGCGGTTTTTAGTTAATGTAAAATAAATCATTCGTCTGCTATTTGTCACCTAGGGCTGTAGTATGTTTCAATGATTAGGCTATTCGCTCATTAAAGCAATACATAAGTTAAGTTTAGAACGTCTTGAAACAGTTCGGTTCATATTTAGCGTGGACATTAGAGCAATAAAAAGTCCTTTTCCTAATACGAGAGGATTAGGAAGGACGCACCTTTAACGTACTAGTTATGGACCGAACTGTCTCACAATGTTCTGATAGTAAGAAAAGGTCCTCTCAACTAAAGAAGTGTATTACGAGTCAATAACAATATTTTAGGATAAACGGATAAGCACATACTCTTTAATTTTAGGGATTCTATTTCTGTTTTTCTGTTGTAGTTTTCAGTTTTCGTTTTCAGTTTTTTATTTCTTTTTTCTTTTAAATACAAAACGATGTCGTTTGATGTTAAAAAAAACGACGTCGTTTTTTTGTTATTTAATAACGTTCAACAACAAGTAGACGACGACGTATAGGTTGAAAATTTACCAACAAAATTTTCCGTCACTAATATTATGTTGGAAGAGTCAAAACTTCATTATTCTGCCATAAATTCCTGTCTTAATTGTCAACGGTATTATTTTGTCGCTAAATTATATTTTCCCATCAAGTTTTCCGACAGACAAATAAAAACCGTTGATAATTTACAACGATTTATTTTCTTTCGTTATTTTTCCGCCACCAAATTCTTATTTTCTTTTAGGGGGTGCTTGTTTCATATGTATGAGAAATAAGGAATAGGAATGGAATGAAGATGGATGCTTAGTAGGGAAGTATGATTGGAGGGGTATGAATTTGATTACCCATTTTAGGGTATTACTCCATTCCCCTCATAATTGGGAGGAATGAGATTCATACCCCATCTTAATTAATTAATTAAGATAAAAGCTAATTAATTAAAATAATTACAAAATATAATTAATTAAATTAAATAATT
>JANKOE010000007.1:52943247-52958072 GCA_026284465.1 Erythroxylum citrifolium
AAGTACTCAAAGAGATAGAGATAGAGATAGAGAGAGAGAGATAAATTTGACTTAATTTATACGAAATTTAAAAAGTTAATCATTAAATTAAAATTTTAATATTAAATTTAATTTTTTTAAAATTTAATTTTTTATCTCTAATTATATTACATTAATTACTTTTGTATAAACTCGATATGTAGTCCCTTTTTATTTCAATTTTTAGTGTATAATATTATTATCACTTATATAGTATGTTTAATTCAATTCAATTTAATTAAAAATTAATAAGTCAAATTTAAATTAATTATTTTTATCTAAGTTTAAATTTTAAGAGATTAATATAAATAGTTTTTTCAAAATAATTTTATTTTAATTTAATATATTAAAAATATAGTTTCAATTTTTCAAAATTAAAAAAATAAAATTAAAAAAACAAAAAATTATATTTCCTTAAATTAGAAATTAAATCTATATTATTTTTAAAGACTTAATTTCATATTAAGCTTGTTAGTGTTGCGTTTGAGAAAAAAAAACTCCCAGTGTGATCCATTCTCAAGCTTATTTTTAGTGGTATTTTAGTGATCTTTCAAATTCTTTAGTTGACCCTTGCAAATTTAAGAGAATCTTGAGAAGTTTTTAATCGAACTCATTTGTCATTGAGAAGTTGTATTATCTTGTTTTGTAACTTTCTTTTTTTAATTTTCTTACAAATGCTTGTTCATGTACGTTTATAATTAAAGGTTGCAAGCAGACGCTCGTTTACGTAGTTTTTTTATGAATCTCTTGCCTCCATCTAAACACTTAGTCTCTGTTTGGTTGGCTTTATACCAGTAAAATTTTTATCAGTAGAGCTTTTTTCTGTAGATCTTTTATGAGAGGAACTTTTCTAAAAAGCCAGTTGACTGTTTGACTGTCATTTAAAAAAGAACTTTTTTAAAATAGCTTCATACAGTAGACTGTTTAGCAACATAAAAATAAAAAGTACTTTTAATTTTAACTATATTTTATTTTGTAATAAAAATAATTCATGCATATAAATATTATTTAAAATATATTAAAACAATATGCAAAGCACAATATATTAATTATTATATAATTTTAAACCATATGAAATAAAAATAAAAATATATCTAATCAAATCTTTTATATGAATTATAACATAAGTAAAACTAATATAAAAAATAAATATTAAAACATATAAAAAAGCCAAATAGAGAAGATGAGTTTGCAAGATAAACGTAAAGATGAGTTTGTGGGTATTGTGGGAATTATGTGTAAAATATAATTAAGGACAAAAAGGACTAAAAAATAGGCTCATTAATTGATCTGAAAAATCTACCCGAAAAATTATTTGAGAGGCTTTTTTTAGAAGCTCCAAATTTGAGCTTCTTAAAAGGCTATATTTTAGCTGTCAAAAAAGCCATATCTATTAAAGAGTATTTTTTATTTTAAAGCTAAACACCTATTTTTCTTTAAAATGGCTTTTATGGTAAAGAAAAATACTTATTGACTTCCTAAAAGTCTATCCAAACAAACACTAAAATGGTAAACTTCGGCTATTTTAAAAAACTCAACCAGGACAAAGGCCCAATAAAGGAATGCCATAAGATGGAGGCCCAATAAGAAAATGCTATAAGATGGAGGCCCAATTTGAGGAAAGAACCCCTTAATCTAAATCCAAACATATGAAAAATGGGCTGGATCACTCAAAACGGAACGGCGTCGTATAGAAGTTCCCGGGAAACTCTGACATGGTGGTAAGTAGCGAAAGCCGAGATTCGGACACCATAATTTTCCCTTCACGTCGACGATTTCAGTTCATACGCGTCTCCAAATCCCGCTCCCTAGTCAAAGTGCTATATAAATCACAATCGAAAACGATGAGGCTATTGCAGTTGGGTCTGTTGGTTGCTTCAGTTTCTGGACTCTTCTTGATCATCGTCTTATAATCGGACTAGGTCCTACAATACATTACTAATCGATCTTTGAGTTTCTGTGTTGTTTGTATGCCGTACATTGCAGGATAGAGGAGGTTTTGTCGTGGATGATGTTTGTTTAGCGTTTCTTTTTTCAATTTTTAAGATGTAGTTGGGATCCAACGGCTGTCGAGTGAAGATGTGGAAGCATTGCAATCTCTGCAGACTAGTTTCAAGAAGTGTGTGGTAAAGTTTGGATCTTTAATTCGAACTGGTTTATTAGGGTCTTAATGTGTAGAGCTTTTCGTGATATGCATCAAATGGTTTGATATTTCTGTTTTGGGACGTTGGCTTGATGATGCAGAGTGCAAATGGGTTAGGTTTACAAGCTCTAACTGGCAAGGATAGTTGTCAGGTGATAATGAACTTCCCTAGTGACACTGTTTGCCTGGTGATAATGAACTTCCCTAGTGACACTGTCCCCATGTGGGTATATGTTTATCTTTCTTGATGTACTCAAAGATTCTATTGAAAACGGAACTTTTTCATGATCTAAAACGTCATCAATAAATTGGCACATGAGAATGTACAATAAGTTGATTTATTCTTGATGGATGATTTACGTTACGTGGTAACAGAAAGACCTGACAACCGGAGAACTTGAAGGATTGTCCTTTGAGTTTAACCTCTGTGAAGCTGTTGCTACATGGGAGCAGGTAAGCTTAACCCTTTTACATTCCTATTTGTCAATAATCTACCTGTGATGGAATGATCTTATATGATATATCCCTCGGATTTTCAGGTTGGTTTGCAGTTTATTTTATTATCTCGCTATCTTTGACTTGAGTTGTACTTGATAATTGACTTATTATTTAGGGAGTGATTGTGAGGTGCAAAACAGTACTACAATACTCACCAGGGAATACATTGATGCTTTACAAAATGGATGGGAGGACTAAGCATGGCATAATATTAATAAAGGAGTGAATCTGTACGCACTTACTAAAAGCTTTTATTGAAAAAGAACTGGATCATTTTTAATATGGTCGATTGGAATACAATCTATGAAAAATGGAAAGAAGGATGTAGTATATAATTGTTTCCTACCTTACATAACGTTGATTCAAATCGATATACTTCCATTCAAGGGGCAAAATACTTCATTTCCTTTATTTTCTTCTTTCTAAGGAAAAATATCAACAAATTGACTGGTTTTCTGATTTTGCTTGTCAAATTGAGTTAGTTAAGCTGAACCTACAGAAGCAAGTTTAAATGGGATGTTTCTATTTTTGTGCTCCAGTAACCGCTGTGAGAACAAGAGTTTATGCATGGAGAAGCTCTCATTGGTACTTCCTGAAGTACCACCGTGTATACCAAGGCAGTTTGACCAAAGTGCTGTCATTGGTAATTCAGGAGATCTCCTGAAAACAAAGTTTGGAAAGGAAATAGACAATTATGATGCTGTTCTGAGGGAGAATGGTGCCCCAATTCAGGTTAATTAGTTTATATATGTTTTAGTCAACCTTAGCTACTATCTTTCACCTAACCAATGTATGTTAAACCTCATCAGTTTGTTTCTGCAGAATTTTACAGAATCTGTGGGCCATAAGAGTACATTTCGTCTCCTTAATCTGGGATCTGCCAAAGCTATTGATAAAGTTGTAGAGTTGGATGGTAAGTTCACTACTCCACTTCTTACAAGGCCTTTCTTCATACTAAAATAACACTTATTTATCCGAATCCTGCAGAAACAAGGAAGGAGGACTTGCTGATTAAAACAACAATACATGATATCATAAGCAAGATGATTCGGGTTTGTGTCATTATAGTACTACCATCCATTTGCTTAGGTTTTATCTTTCTCAAGATGAAATGCAAGTGGGAGCAGCTGATGCAAATGGAGCAATGACATTTTGTCAATGTTGAAATTTAGTTGTACATTGGATACAGAGGCTATTAATTGGTTAAAGGTTTCCAATTTTTTCTTTGACATTGATTTTTTAGGTTTGATGTTTTGTTCTTATATAACTAGGATTATTGCTTGTTGGCATGACCTGATTATGCTTATAGCAGTTGTGTCTGGCATAAGTTATGCCATTGCAAATTATAGTTTTATGTTTCCTGTTTGGTGTTCCATTTTTTCAAATGTGCTATATTTCTAACTTGATAGCGTTTACTGACCAGACAAAGGACGTACTATTTGTTCTTTGTTTTAAGTCAATATCTGAAATGTTGATCTTATCAAATGTTAGGAAGTCCTGTTTTGCTTTTATCCCCTATACAACTCAACTTTCTAAATCTGCATGTCTCTACTGTGCAGGAAATTCCAATAAACAATGGTATATTTAATGTTAGGTTCATCATTTGGATCAGCAGCAGAGGGAACTGGATTGAAGGATCTTGAATTTGCTCTCTCTGTTTGCGAGAAAGTAGATATGTATGGTTTTTCGGTGGATCCAGGATATAAAGAATGGTGCAACTCTTTCGATTATGAACGTCTCCAAAAGATTTTCATGCACAAGTTTTGTGTTTGTACGACCAACAATCTATTTTCCTTCAGGACTAGTTTTGTGTTTGTAGGAGCAGGATCTGAAGTCTCACTTCGTGCCTGTTCCATTAGACAGAAGCGAGGTAAAAGAAAGTTTTCAACAGTTTGCAGTTTCCGAAAGCCTGCTCTTGATCATCAAAAGTTTGTAAAAAGAACAACAATTTATCCACTGGAGCAGAGTCCTGGGCACGGTTTGCTTTGTGCTGTACCAAATGATTGTAGCTTTTTTTTTTTATATAAAGAGGGAAGAAACAAAACTTCACGGTGAGACGAGGGGAACAGATTCCCAAGATATCCTCCAAGAAGATACTGTGGCACATTAAGGGTGTAGCATTAAGACAAACAGTTCCTAATTCAAAATTCTCCGCATAATTGACTAACCAATCTGCATATCTGTTACTCTTGTCAAAGATATGTCGAGAGATAACTATCCAAGTAAGCAGTTCATGAATCCCTTGAATGATGGGATTTAAAATCATACTCTGTCTAAGCTAGGAAGAAATGAGGTGGATGGTCGCCATCTAGTTTCCCTCCAATTGGATGCGGCGATGTTCGAGGTTTTATGCGATTATGAGTCTGGTAAAGATGCCCTAGAATTCAACAGGTACCGGTGAGCACCATCCAAGATGCTGGACGAATCTGCCAAGCCAAATACCTGTACTGTCCCGTAGAATGCCTCCGCTTGAAGCTTTAAGGCACCAGACTTACAGAAAGTCAGTCGAGTGGATTAGCAACTGATGCGAGACTCCCGAATCTAGACACGAAATACCCAAAACAAATTGAATTGCGCACAAGTGTGACTTCCTGTATCTCGAATCCTATGGAACGCTTGGTTAACTTGTGACCAAAAACACCAACAATTGAGCGGACCATTTATGAAACCCCTGGAAGACGGACTCTTAGAAACGTCGATAACCGGGAACAAAGCTTGAAGGCTTGCAACTCTGTGAAATTTGAAAAGTAACAAACGCCAAAAACCAACAAGAGAAGAATCACTCAACTCTCAAAATTTGTATCTCACAAATTTAAAAAGAAACAAAAATACTCAATTTATTCAATCTCCCCCCATGCTTAAACAATGACGCCTATTTATAGGCAAGGTAAAAGAGTTGTTGTAAACTAAACGAATTCTAATAATAATCTAGTAAAAGAAAAGATAAAAATAATCTAACCAATAAAAATTACTTAAAACTCATATATGAAGTGTATCAACCAATGAGATTATCTTATTTGGTGGATGTCGATAGAAATTACCCCTTGTTGCAAACTCTTATTAAAGTTCATCAAATGTAGACATTTCCAAATTTGTAGTAAATTTAGGCTCTTCTTCAACAATATGGGCTGCTACTATCGTTGGCCTTTTCTCAAAATTCCGAGAGGAGTCCGACGGGCTTCATTCTTGTGCTTCGAGTTCTCACGATCACCATAAGTTATGTTCAATTCGCTAGAGATGAACTCTTGAATAAAAGTATTCAATTTGATCTTCATATGTCGCGCCTTGCTCTTAGTTAACGGGCCATTCGGAAAAACGACACCTTGAGTGTCACCACTTTGGTTCATATCAACGACCATCACACGAAAGGTTGCAATAGGGAGAGAGAGGCGCTCCAAACGATGATTTTGACAGCTGAGAGACCCTGTCTTGGAGCTTTGAAGTTATGTTTTCTTCTTCAAAGTCTGTGGCTTTTCTATACAATTTACTCTGTTAATATTATATTTTTTTCAATGATTGAAATTTGTAGTGACTAATATTTATGCATTGAATAAATTATAATAAGATAATATGTCCAAATGTGTATAATGTTTTAGGTTTTTTTTTAAATTTAAAATTTAACTTTTAAAGAATTTTGGTCAATATTTTAAAAACTAAATTGAGAAATCAATAAACAAGAGGTTTAAAGTTTAAAAGGTTCAATCAGTATCAGGCTATCGTAAAATCGGTTAAAAATTAAATAAAATTAAAAATTTTAAAATATGATTAAAAGAAAATATCCTTATTTATCAAAGAATTTGAAGTTTAATTGAAAAATAAAATTAATTTATTTATTCAGTTTATGAAAACTTATTAATTTATAAATATCGATTAATTAATTAATAAATAAACTGTTTTTTAACAACAAGAATTATTAAGGTAAATCAAACTGAAAAGTTAAAGACTAGAACAAAAATTTATACAATTCAAGATTAAGTTAAACCTATTAAGTTTTTCATTTGTCGGATCTAGTTAGCATATCGACATTTATGCAACATTTGATGGATAGTCACCAAAAAAAACTTTTAGTTTGAATATCATAATTTTAAAAACTTTTAAGATGTACATTAAATTAAAAAAACCTATATGCTATAAAATTATTATTAATATAATAATTTATAAATAAATCGTTATTATAAGTAAATCTTCATTATCATCATCATATTTAATCCGAAATTTCCTAATAAAATTCTTTTAAAAGATTTAATAATACAAAACTTTGCGATACGATGGCTCTCCAACATGGGACATGATCTTCTGTCCCAAAAATTGTATACCAACTTTGTTCATTTGATCCTAATTATTTATTTATGTGAGACCCACAAAAATAAATAATTGGGATCAAATAAGACAAGATTGGTACACAATTTTTTAGACTGAGTATCTAAGGGATTCCAACATCATAGTTGTTATTACTAGTATTTACGAATTCGCCATTTTCCATAACTTCATCGAATTCTTCTTTTCTTTTTTGGAAAAAGAAACAAAGCAAACTAATGATAACACGACAGTTGTCGTTTCGTTCCTTGTGATGTCGTTTAACTCTCTTTCCTTTCACTTATGGGTCTCCAAACGATAGCTATCGTCACCCTAATTGAGGAAGCCACGTGTCAAACACCCACTTGACCTCCGTAGTCTCCTTCTCCGCAGCAAGAACTCACTCCACTCTCTTCGAATTCCTCTTCCACCTCTCTCTCTCTCTCTCTCTCTGTCTTCCACTCTCTCTCTATATATATCTATAGATATACGTGTAGAGACATTTAGGAACCCTAAAAGGAAGCCAGAAACATTTTTTGGATCTTGGAATTCTTGATATTGTCGTCATACATGGCGGAGACACAGCCACCGGAGGGTCAGCTTGACGGCTTCGGAGGTGGTTCAAACACCGTCACTTCCTCGGAAGCCGTCGGTTCAAAACGACAGCGTAGACCTAGCGTTCGATTGGGAGAAATCGGCGGCGACCATATCTACGACGGAGTTCATGCTCGAAGAACGATGGGAAACAGACAGTGGAAGCATAACAACAACCTTTCTCTTGATCATAGTAAGAAGGATTCAGGTAAAGGTTCAAAGACTCGAGTTTTAACAAATTTAACTACCACCGGCGAGTTCGCCGAAACCCTAGATGATGATAGAGAGCCTAATTTGGACACAGTTGCACTTGCGAGTTGGAGGGTGAAAGATTCGAAGAAAAGAGCGTCGAATGCCACCACGAAGAGGGTCCGATCCAATTGGGTCTCGAAAATTGATGACGGAGGTGGAGACTTTGCCGGCGGAAATGTGGACGGAGATGAGAAGTATAGTGGTGGCGAGGATATGGAAAATAGTTATAGGGAATTTGGTTTGGAGAATTCGGAGAGTCCATTGAAAGAAGATAGCCCGGCTCATTCTCTTGAGAATTTGGGTGATGGGAACGAGAGAAATGAGAGGGAAATGTTTTACAATGCAAGGGGAGTTAGGGCAAGGAACAATAACCATAATCGTCATCTTGAAGGTGTCGAATTGTCCGGACCGTCAGATAACGATGCCAGGGATTATAGGAATGATGGTGTGAGAATTTGGCTGAATAGTATAGGGTTAGGGAGGTATGCACCGGTTTTTGAAATTCATGAGGTTGATGATGAGGTTTTACCAATGCTGACACTGGAGGATTTGAAGGATATGGGGATTAATGCTGTTGGGTCAAGAAGAAAGATGTTTTGTGCGATTCAGAAGCTCGGAAAAGGGTTTTCGTGAATGGTTTTCGACGTGACGATTTCGTAGATTTTGGTTTTCAAGAAAGGATTATATCTCAGCCATGGTAATTTCAAGTTGCATCATGGTCTGAAGGTAGTTTGAGCTATTTTGTTCTTGATCTCATAGTATTAGAAATAGTTATATATTTTTTTTTCCTTGAACTTGGGTTAGGATATTTTGATTAGTGCTTTTGTTGCACTTTATGAATGCATTTTTAAGTTCGGTGCAATGCAATGTTCAGGTATATGACATTCTGATGATTTTTGTTTTAGTACTTGTGTTTTAAAGGAAAGGGAAATGCCTTACTTTGCCTAAGATGAATAAAATTGTTCAAAACCTAAGTTCAAGCTATATGATCTGATGATGCTCTTTAGTTTTTGAACATGTATTTTGTGTCATGAAGCCAACCATTACTTCAATTGGAAGTTTGATACTTATGATAATTATGTATTGCTTGTTCTATTAAGCATCTATATGGGGTTGCAATAACTTCGATTGATATTGTTGCTTTCATGAGCATTTTGGTTCTAAACTTATATTATATTCCAAACTGTTGGGAAAGGGTTAATTGTGATTGAGTTTATCTTCTGTTAGTACCCTGTCACTTCTTGTGTTTTGGGAACCATTGGATCTCATCTTCTGGAACAGCCATGCATTGTTTCAAGAGCACAAAGTATATTGTAACCCATCTTGTTATCAAATCTTGGCCGTTTGTTGAACTATTCAGATTGTATTTAGTAATCTAGTGAATAATGGGTTATGGTGTTATTTATCAAGAGAAAACGACTACCTAATGAATAAACAAAGCGGGTACAGATTTGGATTAAAAGTTAGCATATCAACACATGAAGCAGTAAGCATATTCGGTCGCTCCTTTAGAGTCATTATAACCATTTTCAATCAAGAAATTTAACTAAACATATGAAATCTCGGAAGTTTACTGCCAGAATAAGTTTTAGGTGTGCATGCAACTATTTACACAACATGGATTGGCCAGTCATACCAATAAACAAGCAAAAATTGCTATACCCTCGAAAGATACCTAATTTTTAGTTCTAGGCGGAAACCATACTGTAGGAATTGGGTTTGTTTCTCTACATACCCAGCCCCTCGTTGCACTTGGAGAATAACATTGACTATAGGCATGTCCTAACACACTGTGATTCTCAGAGAGAGATTATGAGACGGTGGTCAACCAACAACCCAACCCCATACTTCGTTCGATTAAGTCTCAAAGTTGCTCCTGAATCCTAAACCATTTTCGCATAATCTATTTAATCCAACTTCATTCCACTCTGATCCTGGTCTTGATCCTGATCCTGCTTATGGGGTTCAGCAGGGAAGTACTTTATGCCCACCAAGTCACCTACTTGACTGATTACCTGTCAAAGAGAAAACAACTCTGAATTAGTTTTATTTTCCCAAAAAAAAACTCTGAATTAGTTTCTCATTGTTTACAAATCAATTCTCGCTCCGGTATAACATGGATCGAAGATAACACATCTTCGCCAAGTTGGTGTTCGGGTCGTCATCAAAGGCTTTGAATTTTAATGTCACAAATCCAAAACTGATTAGCCCTCTACACACCATTTTCAGAATACATGCTGCAACTGCAGGTACTGAAAATGTCAAGCAAAGATATACATAATTGGATGAGCAAGCTTAAATAGCATAAAACTTTTACTTAATTTTCTTGGCAACTGTCAGACTTCATCTTTTTCCTTTTATATGAATCCTCAATCATTGGATGACTATCCAATAAAGAGATCTTCACTCACAGACATGAAAATGATACTGAATTCCAAATAAAAAAGTTTTTATGCACCAAGCCCCCTCCTGTCTTTAGCACCAGTAACATAATGCAAAAACACCAAATAATAATAAGAATAATAATCACAAATTAGACGTGCATACCTCCAAAGCTCTGATAAGATCTTCCCTGGAATGTGAAGCAGATATGCAAATACGTGCCCTGGCCAAAAGTAGAGGGGTAGCTGGAAAAGCAACTGTCACAATGGCTACCTGTAAAGAAACCACAAAAACAGTAAAATGCGCAACAACCAACCCTCCACTTATACATGAAAAGATTAATCTTAATATAAGTTGCAGCTAGATTAACTGCAAGCTTACCTTTTGTCTCAGACACTCCCGGGAAAATGCAGGAATTTTTGCAGGATTGTAAAGCATTATAGGCATCACAGGAGAGTCATTATCTCCAAGGACTTCAAAACCCATTTTCTGCAGCTCTGACCTGAAAAAGTTGCTATTTTCACGTATTCTTGCAAGTTTTTGAGCCCCTAAAAAGACATAAAAGAATCGTAAGTCGTTAGGAAATTAAGCTGGAATCTAAAGTTGGATCCATGCAATTGAAGCAAAGAAATGACTGATTTTTCTTTTCTAAAATGGATAAAAACAAATGAAAAATAAGGGAGAGCACCTATTACCTCTACATGAACCATCTTCCCCAAGAATAACCTTTATGGCGGATATGATTTGTTGTGCAGCTGGTGGAGATATTGATGTTGCATATAGATGAGCTGGACATGTGTACTTGAGATATTGAATAAGCTCCTGAAAGCAACAAGTAAATCACGGCCTCAGCCCACTTGTGGTGTCAATTACTTAGTTAATCCAATATATTTGGCATATAAAAATGCATGTAAAGGAATCGAAGATGAAAATAGACTGTCAAGCTCTATAACTCGTCACCATACCTAGTATACCCATAGAACTACTGAAAAGTTGTACTAAAGTAAATTTGCAAATCATTTAGAGGGCCTGTAATGACCATCGAGAATGTCAATTGTCATACAGTGACTTTCATGCCATTGTAGAAAGGAATATTACAGAAAATGGAGTAGAGTCTTCCTGGCAGACAGATGAAAGTTATCACCTTCTACATACTAAAAAGAAGTTGCAGAGGATCGTGATCAAACAAACTTCAAT
This sequence comes from Erythroxylum citrifolium, assembly GCA_026284465.1. Lineage (NCBI taxonomy): Eukaryota > Viridiplantae > Streptophyta > Magnoliopsida > Malpighiales > Erythroxylaceae > Erythroxylum > Erythroxylum citrifolium. The sequence continues at coordinate 52,954,628 of JANKOE010000007.1, forward strand.
TTTATAAAGTGATAAGAATAATTCTGATCCAAATTTACTACATATAAATGTTGTTAAAGATATATAACTGTAAAGTAGAATCTTGATCAAGGTAGAACGAAAATGATAACGTTTGTTCTCATGTTGAAATAATTCTCTTATTAATGGAAATGAGGAAAAGAAATTAGTGAGAAATAAAGATAAGCACCTATCTTTTCTACACAATCCAAAGGTTCGTAATAAAACTAATAATAGTTGCATAACTAAAACCTTGGATCCAGCAATATAACCGCCACATGATCCAAATGATTTTGTAAAAGTTCCCATCATAACATCCACATCAGCAGTATCCACTCCTAAGAGTTCACAAACACCTCTTCCTGTTTTTCCAACAGCTCCAATACTGTGAGCCTCATCCAAGTAAACATAGGCCTACAAAGCACAGAATAACAATAGACATGTCATTCTAGCAAGTGAATCAAGGGTTAAGCTATGAAAAGTGTGTCTATGAAAAGCAGAAGAAAAGCACAAGATATAACATATATTTTCACATACCATTTATGTCCTTAATAACACCAAATTCAACTTATTTTAATCACAAGTTACCTGAAGGGACACTTCTTAAAAGTATTTAATCTTTTTCGTTATGTAATTTGCTCCTCACAAAGAGACAACTCAAACACTTCCTAGGTAAAAGCTGACTGCAAAGATGACACATAATGAGTTGTGTATGAGAACGTAGAAGTTTGACCTTGTATTTTTTGCATATTGCAACAATCTCTGGAAGTTTGCATAGTTCACCTTCCATGCTATAGATACCCTCGACGATAACAATTATCTTCTTCCATGGTCTATGCGTTCTTGGTCGCCCCTCAGCAATCTGTTCTCTTAATACTTTCTCCAAGTGAGATGGTGCTGAAGCAGAGAAAGTTAACAGATTAATAAGCAGGATAAATTTCCCTTTCTTTATGGAGAAATAAGTTGCTATTATTCAGAACTCACTATTATGTTGAAAAACACGTATTGTGGCTCCTGATCCCCGAGCACCATTGACAATTGAGTTGTGATTCAATGAGTCACTAATGATGAGCCCTCCCTGTTAATAAATAATAGAAAGGGAAATTCGTTTATGATTTCGAAAGAGCAACATAAGTAAAACAGGGTTTGATGTGCATATACCTTCCCAATCAAGACAGGAAGGATCGCGGAGTTTGTCACATATCCCATACCAAAGACTATAGCTGCTGGCTTTTTGACAAAATCAGCGACGCGCTCCTCCAGTTCATTATGCAAAGTAGTAGTCCCTAAGAAAAATATGTATCAGAAAAGCAGATAACAGAGGAACTAGCAACAAAGAAACATCTTGCAAGTTGGCTGCTCACCTCCATCCACTCGAGTACTGCAAGTACTAGGTGAAAACCTCTTTAATGACTCAATAACACGAGGTGTACAATATTCATCAGCTGCTGCAAAGCCAAGATAATTGTATGATCCCAAGTTTAGGCACCTATTAATATTCGTAGTCCGTCTGCATGTTGTGATACCAATTATCCACAAAGCATTAGCAATTCCATATCAGGTTACCACAGATTTCAACTGATAAAACCACAAACTGCAAGCAAACTGACAAAAGACTAACTTCAATGTCTTGTTATTGTCATTGGAATAACGCTCAACCACATCAAACCAAGCGTCAGGGGCACTCGAGATCGGTCGTCCAAAGCAGTCCTGCATGGTGGTACCAAAATAAGAGCTCTAAACCACTAACTAAAACACTCATACCAACCCACCGTCATGCCACAATAACAATGTTAAGACCATTGAATTAACACACCTATAAGGAAAAGCGCCTTAAAAAAAATCAAATCAATCCACGTCAAGTACATCAAAACTAGCAATAAAACACAAGAGTCCATGCAGAATCATCAAGATCCAGTAAATTTAGTTCATAATACCAGGCAATCATCTAAACTCGCAAAAACAATAGCATCAAACTCTATACAAAGAGATTTACCCTATGCACTCTAATTCTTCTTCCACGATCCATCAAAATAAGCATCCGATAACCAAACAAAAACAAAAACTTCGCAGAAGGAATAAAAGTGCGTACCTGAATTCGCAAATACAAACGACGAATATAGAAGTCCTCTAGTCCCAAACAGATCGGTGCATATCCCTGAGAAACAACATCATTACCACAACAAAATCCAAAAACAAGAGAAAAATCATTTAAAAAAAGCGACAAAAAACCTGTAGATTGTTCGTTTTCCACCAATCGACGAACTTCCTGAAAAAATCACGCAATTGGCCAAACGCGAAGAGAAGACCGTAGCTGAAGTAGGTCGATAAAGCGGTCAAATACGGTATCGTTATCATTTTCTCTTCTCTCTCTCTCTCTCTCTCTCTCTCTCTCTGGCTCTCTGTAACCGCTCCTCCCAAGTGTTTGTTAGATCTGATAATTATTTGCTTGCTTTTTTATTAATAACAATAATAATAATAATATCCTTCTCGTTCTCGCTCTCGCTCTCGCTCTCCTTCTTCTTGTTTGGCTTTCTCAGAGAAAATGAATCCTGCGTGCGAGCTTCCAGTGAAGGAGCAGAAGATTCAAATCTGCCGCAGTCGGCGATTGGTCAATGCAAATGCTCTCTTCTCAATTATCTTTTTATTTTTCACTTATTTATTATGATTTTTTATTTGTTAAAAAATCGTCCATCGCATGTGTCTCGATCCCTATAATTACTAATTAGGGCACATGAGCCGTTTTTTCATATGTTTTTAGGGTCCATTAATTCCTAAATTTAGAGTTAGTCCATCATAAATAAATGTAACCCATCACAAAATAAAATAAAATATTCACAAAAAATCAAAAACTTATAATTAATTAATTAATTTGAATTTATTGCAAATTATTTTGTAATTTGGAAAATATTCTATATATATATATACACACACATCATAAATAAATGTGACCCATCACAAAATAAAATAAAAATTTTACAAAAAAATCAAAAACTTATAATTAATTAATTAATTTGAAGTAATTGCAAATTATTATATATATATATATATGTATGTATATATGTATACCATAATTTCAAACCTCTAGTGATTAACTTGATGTAATTTCACATAAATTAACAATATAAAAGTGAAAGATGAGATAATTTAATTGTTAAAAAGGACCATTTAAATAGAAATAATATTTTATCGTGAAAGATTAAAAATAAGTTGATCGTTTAATTTTGAGTCGTTAATTTATTAAATGATTTATTTGAAGTAAAATGGCAAAATCTAAGATAAATTTGAGTTTGTAAAGAATGGATTAGCCCAGTTTGATCAATATTTTGGTTAATAAATTATTTAATCAACTAACGGGGTGTTTGTTTTCTTTTTTTTTCCTGTTTTTAGTTGTGGTTTTTATTAAAAATAAAACTTTAAGTTAAAACCTGTTTGGTCCTTATTGTTG
>JANKOE010000007.1:53126764-53136793 GCA_026284465.1 Erythroxylum citrifolium
TGCCTATATTGATCGTTTTCCTATTCCTAATGCGACTGCCAAATTGAATCTAGAGATCGTATCCTAGGTTATTCGGTTGTTAGATTTAATTAATGATCGTATCTTGATTAAATACAACCTAAGGAAAAACCGAGATTTATAGAGCGTTCTATTAGTCTCAGGTCAATAGTCCGAAAAGAATTGTAAAATCTTTAGAATGAAGAAATATGTTTAATTGTGCTTAGGCCGAGATTGACCCTAAAACCGGACCTTACTCATACTCGACACTTTTCTCATTTTCGATTATTTGTTTTAACTTGTTTTTTATAGTTTAATTTTACTTTAATTTTCTAAATTGTTTCAAAACCAAAAACCCCCCTTTATTTTCCTTGCATCAATTAATTTCATTCCAAAAATTAACCGAACATTCCCTGTGAATTCGATCCCGACTTACCACAAGTACAAATTTTAGTGTGCAGAGTCAGGTAAATTTTGCAGTGCACTCGACACGCGCTGTCAATAACCTGAGAGGAGTCTCATTATCACCACCATTCAAATTCATTGCACCAAATGACATGTCATTATTTTCTCATTCAAGATTATCTTTCAAGTCACTCTTATCTATCAAACCCGATTTCTCAAAAACTCAATCTGCCAAAAGATCGATATTATCGATACAAATTGGATCTACTGAACTATTATTCTATTAAGAATCTTAGTAACCAATAAAATTAAATTATTAAAAAATTCTAAGAAATTATGTCTCAATAATGATAATAACATACCTTTTCTGAAGCTTTAAATTATATCGAAAAAAGATAAAATCATTCAATCTTTTGTACTTTAATTTATTCCTTTTCTTGGAATGGATGAATTTAAACGTGCTTCAATTTATTCCCACCTTATTGCACTCATACATTGACTTAGAATTTGAATTGCAAACCTTTTGTAATTCTAGAACACCACTTCTGAAATGGCTCCATTAAGAAAATGTAAGTCGTAAAACAATAGAAATAACATTATAAACAAAATAATGTGATGATTAATTTTAAACAAGTAACAAAAGTGAAAAAATATATATATACCTGAATTAAGTTTGTCTCTTTGACGAATAGCAATTGGCATCCTAAAATCACCAGAAGACTCTTTATAAATCTCCATCTGTGAGATTAGAATATCTTGCATCATCTCATGGGCAACAATTATTGTAATAATTAATAGCACCCCCTTATTAACTTTAGCTTTCTTTGTAAAACTTGGTCTGAAATAAACAATAGGATTCAAAATTATCCCAATTGCAAACAACAAAGAGTAAAGTTGTCTTTCTCATCTCTCATTAATAACTGCAAGATAAGATGTGTACAAAGAAGACCTATTTTTTATAATGACTTTGATTGCTTCCTTCACTCTCTCTATGGCATCATAAAATAAATTCATCATTGCCTTTTCATTACTATCAGATAGACAAAGTATCCTCACCAAAGACCCACAAAATTGGATGACAAATTGACATTCGGACCAAAAATCAATATCTTCAATTATAATTCTAGAAACCTCCAATCTAATATTAGACCTAACATGCTGAGATGCAACTTATTTATCACTTGTAAACATTTATCTCAAATCTTTCTTCATCATAATAAAACACTAAAGTAATAAGAAATTTCTTGCAAATCTTGAAACAGCTGGACGACACAAATTCCTACAATTGGTAAAATTCTTTCTCATTAAATTCAAGGCCCATGTACGATTGTAGATAAACCTGGTCACCTTTTTTGCTTTCTGCATAGTCTCACCAACAATAGGAAAATACTTAGCATGTCTTATATTTTCCAACATCAAGTTAATGCAATGTGGAGTATAAGGAGTCTAATAAAAAGAAATATACTTGCTTTGCAATCTTCTTCCAGCTGCTTTATAAGCGAATTCATTGTCAGTAATAAACTAAAAAATATTTTTTAGTCCAACTTCATTCACAACTTTATTGAATATTTCAAATAGAGCATCAACATTCCTAACAAGGTCATATGCATCAACAAATTTTAAAAATATTAAGCAATTTCCATAATAAACCACAAAATTAATAATAGGCTCATCTCTTTTATTTGTCCAACCATCACACATGATTGAAAACTAAAAAGCAATCAAAGTCATTCTTCTTTCATCAAAATAAATTTTAATTTCATAAACAGAGCTACTCAAAAGTTTGTCTTTGTAGTTATCAATTGAAGGAGCTTTGTATCCTATATCGTAAGAGGCAATAACATATACCATAGGCTGATAATAATAAGACTGGGAAGCATTAGATGTTATACCTAAATCATACCATCATTTAGCCATTTTCATATCCACATTATGAGCTGCATCTCTTGATTGTAAGGCACTGTGAATTGAAGGTTGAGCTGTAGGAGTTGTTCATGGTGCAAAAAAATTAGACACTTTTCTTCTTCTTTTCCTAATATTAAGTGCAACATTCACTTTTTGCTGGGTAGGAATACTATCACCTTCAACATTCCCACAATCATCATAAACACCAATAAACGAACTTCCACTAATAATTTCGTAATTCAATCTCTGCCTTCTTTCTCATGCTGATACTCTTCAAGAAAAGTCTTTCTTTGTCATTTCACATTATAGCTTACTTTTTTATAAGACTCCACATCACGTTTGACCCCAACTAAATGCTTCTTCAACTTGGTGATTCCTGTACCTTTCAAATGTTTGTTACAAAACAAATAAATGGTATAGTTCTTCACTCCGGGAACTAGTCCAACATGAGCCTAAACTGGACCATTGTATCTTCCTAAAGTGGTTGAATTACCATGAGTACTTGAACTTTCTTTCATTTATCTGTAAAAATAAATGAAGACATATATCAAAATTAACTTAACAACTTCATATCAAAATAAAGACCAAAAAATTTCATTATCAACTACTATCACAAAATATGCATTGTTTAACTCAAAAGTCCAAACTAACACAAAAGCACATACATCTTATACACAATTACAAAATACACGTGTATATATCTTATATAATATAACTCATTTTGTATGATTATATCATACAAAATTCAATTTCATCCAACACAATCCGTTAATAAGTCAAAAATCAACAATTCAAGTATTTAACATACGCAATTACATAATACACATATACATCTTATATAACATAACTCATTTTGTATGATTAGATCACACACAGTACAATTTCATTCAACACAATTCATCAGTAAGTCAAAAACCAACAATTTAAGTATTCAACATTCACAATTACACAATACACATATACATCTTATATACTATAACTCATTTTATATGATTACATCATTCAACCATAAAATAAAGACATACCCTCACATACATAACATATTCAACTTCAATTATAATTCACAATGATAAATTTACAACTTACTTTATGTAATCTCATAATTCAACTATAAACTAATATATTTTGTTTACTTATACAATTAAATTTGTAATACTTATAATTATTTTGTTTTCTTAACTAATTTTAATCAACTTTGTTACTGAAATCCTAATTCCCAACTTTAATTTAACAATCTTTCATTCACCACTTTTGATCAACATTCTTAGTTTCTTACTTAAGTTAACTCTACAATGATGAGTTAACATACACAACACAATTCAATTTTATCCAATACAATTCAACAATAAACAATATAAAATTGCAAACATTTAATTTTCTTAACTTAATTACATATATGAAATGATTTAATTATATATTAAATCTTATAGTTAAATGATTAATCATATGTTAATATTTTTTATATAAAAACAGTAATTAGTAAATTGTATGTTTCATATAAATTAATTAACAACTTAATGCATTAAACTTGAAATTAACAATGCCTAAATTACATTGAAATTGAACTAACTCACCACAAACAATTCTAACTTTTACTCCCAAATTTCCAATGCATTAATTTTCTTTATAAATTGACAATGTCTAAATTATATTAAAATTGAACTAACTCATATAAACAATTTCAACTTTCAAAACCAAATTTTCCAATGCATTAATTTTGTTCATAAATGGTCAATGCCTAAATTATTTTGAAATTAAACCAACTTACAAAAATAATTCCAACTTTTAAACCCAAGTTTCCCAACTCACACAAACAATTCCAATAATTACCAATTTTAACCTTTTCATATAACACACATGACACGACCAAAACATATTGCAATTATAATTTAGAGCATAAATAAGCAACTTAAAACAAACCAAAAAAATTAGAAATTGCAATTAAGAGTCGAGTTAGTTCAATTTGGTTTAGGTTGGGTCGAGTCAGGTCAAGTTGGGTTTGAATCTGAATCTAAAAAATTGAAAATCTAGATTTGCACTATAAAGACAACAATCTGTCCAGTGAGGTAGGATTCCTCCAGGCAACTAGCTCAATTGGAAAGAACAGTGGAGAGAGTGGTTGGTAGGCAGTCCGACGGTGGAGACGCCACTGTGGGAAGGGGGTGGTGACGTGATTAGCGGGGTAGTGGTGGCCAACGACTACTATGTTGCTTGCATAAGGAAGAGGCGATGTTGGGGTTGGTTGGGAGTTTGGCACGTTGGACGAGTGGAGATAGAGAGGAGAGAGTGAAAATAAAAAATAAGAGAGTTTCAGAGAATAAGATTTCAAACGCACTGGGGGGTGGGGGTTAAATAAGTCCCTCAACTTTTTAAACTTTAAGGAACTGACTGGTACTAGATGAAATTACCAGTACTAGCCAATATCAACGGTTGGTACTGAACAATAAGATTTCGTACCATTTTCTGACCAGTTTAGTACGAAATCCATAATTTTGCTCCATACTTCAATACAACTTACCCTCATTCAATTTCACCTCGTAACATGCAATGACACAAGTCATGACATCATCTCAAAATACCAGATCTTTTTTTAAAGAAAAAAGCTCAAATTCATCCTTCAATTTAAGTGTGAGGTGCACAAAAGTCTCACAATTTTTTTTATAAAATTAATTTTAAAATTTTAAACTTACTGTTTTATCTCTAACTTCACTAGAAGATTGAGTTTGTGTAACATGCTTGGTGTAAGTCATTCTTCTTTCATGTCTAGTTGCTTTTCATGATTGCTTAAAATTCTCTTTCTTCCTATTTCTTTAAGGTCAACAAGACATTCTCCTTATTGTAAGTAGCTTAACAACTTCATATGAGGGCTAAAGTCTTTATCCATCAAATGGCTCGAGAGAATAATTGTATGCTTGCAAGTACTACTCTTTGCTATACCATTTATTAATGTAGTCACAAGAATTTTGGTAGTTACAGAAAATGTTAGCCATAACATAAGGGCATGAAATCCCTGTCAAATCTCAGTATCTACAAGTACTAGTAGGACTACTAATTCTCACATAAAACCTATATAATTAATGCTCAAATTCATTTTCATCAGCTTCATTCTAATCAGTAAAGCAACTAAAGCTTTCTTTATTATTCTCCTCTAACACAACCTGAACTTTTTGAGATATGTTAGTATCTCATTTCTCCCCAAAATTTCTTTTGTATGCATTATCTTCATCATTATATTCCTGATATGCTTCAATATGGTAACTATAGGCTTCATCCTAGCCTCTAAGATTCAATCGTTGAATGTCTTACCCATGTTATTATCCATACAATCACACTTAGAATTGACACTGATATATGCTTTGCATTATGTCTCCTTGTGATATTCTAATAAAGCTTTAAAGCTACCAAGTCTTAAATTATTTAACACATGCAGCTGATCATTAAAATCAAGAACAAATGTTGCCTTAGTTGTCCTCCAAAATTGAAACTTTAGATCGTCTCATTTCATTTATGCCTCCAATTAGCATAAATATGCCTTGTACACATTCTATGCTCAACATTCAATAAAACTATTTTCATTGCATGTAGAAGTCCCAAAACAACAATATAAACAAATAAAAATAGATTTTTTTATTAAGTGCAAAATTTTAAACATATATTATTAATTCAAGGGATTAAATATTAAAAAGTGTTTAACCTTTTAAGATTTTTCAATTAAGTGCCTAAGCTTTTAAATTTTTAATTGATTGACAACCTTTTAAAACTTTAATAATTAAGTTCGAAAGGTTATTTTTTGATGATGTAACATGTCTACTAAATGGATGTCCATTTATTAGCCACATCATAAAAAACTAATGTTTTGATCTGAATTGTTAAGATTTAAAAATTTGGTCACTCAATTGAAAATTTTAAAAGCTTGGGCAATAAACTGAAAAAAAAAACTCAAAAGATTGAGTAGTTTAGGATTGGTTATCCCTGAATTCAATATAGACATATCTTTTTCATGTTAGATATGAATGTGAAGCCACTACTATGTCCAAGTTGTAAATCTGAAATAAGGTCTAGAAACTACTTCCATGTTTTGGTACACGCAATATCAACCACATCACAAGTAATATGAAACATTTGATTGATTTCATCCCTTATAACAATAACCACAATTGTCCTTTACATATTCCTTTCAAGAAACATCCATCCAGTCCTATCATTAGTCTACAACCTATAATTCAACCCCTTATATAAGCACTAAAACAAACATAACACCTTACAAAGATCCTTTTACCTTCATTATTAGTGCTTGTCATGATTGCCCATATTGTACTTGGGTTCTTGATCTTCACCTATTTTCCATACCTTAAGAGTTTAGCAAATTCCTCCATATGACACCCATGCATCATTTTGATGACAATTGCTTTTGCTCTCTAACAACTTTGATATTTGATTGTAACCAAGTCATGTCCTTATACTGGCTTGCAATCCATTTTGATATGATGAACTTATTGATGTTTGTCACTGCACGACTGTGCTTAGGTTCATATCTCTTCGTAATAAAACTATATTCATTTCTCTTCGTACTTGCAAAAAGTAATCAAGGGCATTGTGATCTATATATCACTCTCACTCGATACTTATTATTTTTATGTATTTCAAACTTAAAATCTTTGCAATAGAGTATTTAATCACGACCTCATTGAATTATTTTTCATTTTTAAACTTCAAACCTAAATTATAAGCAGGAATATTAGATGTTAGTTTCTGATATAGGCTTTTACATTTACCTCTTCTCCATGCACTGTTAACATCTTTATATGAACTTGTATAGTGTTGACTTGGATCATCACTTTCAATATACTCACAGCCTTTTTCAGAAGCAAAATTCTCCTGGTCATCTTCATGCACCTTTTCACTTTCATGGTTTTCAATATCATTATTAATAGCCTTATCTTTATTTCTTTTCCGAAACTTCCTCTTCTTATATTTTGATCTGACATTTTGGAGCTCATCATCGATTCTTCACTTTCATATTCCAAATTATTCACATAACTATCATTATCACTATCATTTTTAGTAGAAGCATTATGCACATCCTCATTAGGCACATTATCATTGACAGAAGCATATAGCACATTATCATCAACATAAGCATTAACAACATGAGGCATAATATTCACACCATTATGCATAGTATGAACACCATCATGCTCAGTAGTAACATATTCAGGCTCGACATTTACAAATTCCTACTCCAAATTCAAAACATTAGGCTCACTATCATGCACATTATTCAAAACTTTATGCTCAAACATGCACATCTTCAATAGGCAAACCACTATGATCATTGTCATTTAGTAATACAAATTTTTTATTCAATGTTTTCTTTACCATCTATATTACTAACTCTTAAGACAAATAGTTCATCCTCTATGTAATTATTATCTTCTTCTTCAATATTTGTTGGACTATATTATCATCACCATAATCCAAATTATTTTATTGTATTACCTTCTCTTCAATATACTCACCTTCAAAATAAACTTCCATTCTTCCATGTTTTCTAATAATTTAAATCAAATAACATGTTTTTGTATCATCTACAATCTCAATCAGCCCCACTTCTTCATATTTATTTAGTTGTTTATAATACATTTTATTCAATCTATCATACCAATTATATTTGGTGGTCCCAATGATACTAAATCAACATAATTTGTTAAGGTCAATACCTTTAACTAATATTTTAATACCACCAATGTACTGAAATAAATTATGTTTATCAATTTCTCCCCTATAGTGAAGCAAAATTTCCTTTTTAATGGGATTCCACATAGTAATAAAATAAGAATTAAAATAGTGATAAGTTATTCAACTTTAATTATACAACAAGTCCCTAATTTAATAAGAAATATTTTCATTGAAATTGAAATCCCTATTTTATGCAGGAAGTGTAACCTTAGAAATTAGGAAAATCGCTAACCTACCTCAAAGTGGACCTATTAGCCACACCATATCAACGAGAATCTCTTATGTCACGATGATATCCCTCTTAATCCTCTAAGGCCGTAACACGCATACAAGAATGGCTATTGTCATGAAGGTCTTCCTCCTACTTCTATATCACAAATATCTTGTCTTCTTCTACTCCTTAGCTCTTAACGTCTTTGTGAAATCCTATTTATGCATTAAATCTACAATTTACTAATAGTGGATTCTTTAAAAACTAAAAATCCCTAATTTAAGTAGAAATTGAAACCTTAGAGATTGGAAATTAGAAAAGTCGCTAATTTACCTCACTATGGACTAATTAGCTACACCATGTCAATGAAAATCTTCTTTCTACTCCTCTATCTCAAAGATATCCTTCCTAATCCTATAAGGCCAATCTCTTCCTCCACCCGCAGTTCCAACCTCCTCAACTCTTTGTCTTTTTTTTTAACCTTTATGTTACTATCAAAACGATAAGTTCATCCTTAAGGGTAAAAAATTCTTATTCAAAACGATGCATTTACATATTAAACTAAACATTGCGTTTAAACACTCCATCAGTTGAGGAAATAAGTTGTAATTGCAAGACAATAATGTAAATACACATTAATAGGTCACTACAACTTAACATGTTGCCATAAGGGTAGAGCATATTGCACAAACTCAATTTCTTGGTGAAATTAGGGTTAAAAGAGAAAGTTTTTGAGAGTTTAAGGTTAATTTTGCTAAAAGTAAAGTTACTGGACTTTTGTGCATCTTGCAATTAAGTTGGAGGACCCATTCAAGCATTTCCTTTTACTAATCTTATTAGCTCTAAAATTAAAAACAAGCATCTTTCCTTTTACTAATCTTATTAGCTCTAAAATTAAAAACATGCTCTAAGAAACATTACGGACGAATTCTTAATAAGGCCAACTTCAGTTAGGGTGACATAAATCTAAATCTAAATCTAAAACTATTTTGTCTCATATAAATCTTCTTTTTTATTTTTAATTCATATTAAAAATTTGAAATTTATTTCTGTCATAAAAATGTTATTTATAATTTAAAAAATTGTTTCCTTATCTAACTTTGAACCACTCTTTGATGGCTTTGAAGATCTAAAAAGACTGAAAGATTTCTATTTTTAATAATTTTACTTATTTTAAAATTATTTTTTATTAAAATATTTCAAAAATATCTTGTGATAAAATATTAATTAAACTTATGTTGAATTATTTTAATATAAACTATTATGTAAAATTACAAATCTAAGAAAAATACGATTTAATTGTCAAAATATTCGAAACAATCATTTTTATATATCAATTACTTAATATTTTAGGAATAAAAATTGTTGTATATTTATTGTCTAAATTTTAGTAAAAAGTTAAAGATTTTATAAGTTGTTATTAATTATATCATAATTCCTGGTAAAAATCTTTATACTTTCGTGTGAATTGCGATCCACCCTGAAGGTATTGTCCTCTTTGGTGCGTGAGCGCGTTTTCGGTAACGCTTGAACCCGTGACCTCAAGGATTTGGTGGATTACGATCCACGCCTCTTACCATTGAGCTACGTAGCTCAATCGTAAGAGGCGTGGATCGCAATCCACCAAATCCTTGAGGTCACGGGTTCAATTGTTACGTAGCTCAATGGTAAGAGGTGTGGATCGCAATCCACCAAATCCTTGAGGTCACGGGTTCAAGCGTTACCGAAAACGTGCCCATGCACCAAAGAGGACAATACCTTCAGGGTGGATC
>JANKOE010000007.1:53239246-53255065 GCA_026284465.1 Erythroxylum citrifolium
GTTTGGGCTCAGTTCCATTAAACTCTCCTCCAATAGGCTCGGAGTTCGCCATCTTCTCAAGATCCTTAGTCCTGCTCGCATCACTCTCTCTCGCCTCTCGCTCGCTCACGCTCTGGTTCTGAAGCTTCGCAACTTTCTTGACTGAGCAAATAGTTCTGCTCGATATTGTTCACGGCTCGTGAAGTTTTTGCAAATAGCAGAGAAAACAAAAGCAACGAAAGAAGGGAGAAGACTCTGCAAGTCTAGAGACCGAGAATTGAGAAGTGAGACGTGCCAGAGCAAAGAGGATAAAATCGAGATTTGGCTGAAAAAAATCTGCTGGTAGGAGAAAACGCTCCTACACAGGAGCTGGTTGAAAAATAGCTGATTGGATTAATCAGCTAATCCAATCAGCTATTTACCAAACAAGCTTTTGAGTTTTTTCTTAAAGTCAACCAGCTAAAAATGATTGACCAACTAAAAAAGAGCTGATAAGCTCTTTACCAAACAAAATCTTTCTATCAAACTTATTTATATAGAATCATACATGAGAATTCTTTCGAAGTCATTAGATCTTTTTCGGTTTTTTCCACATCCGAGAAGTTCATGTCCATGCTCAAACATGTACTTGTTTAAACAAATACAGGTTCAACAACGGACTAAAAAATATTGGTGATCTTTTCTATCTTCTATCTAATGAACGAAGAATCTGTTTTAAAATTGGCCATCTTGTATTCACCCCCGAGTATATGTTTCTACAAAAATTACACAAGGATAGATTGACATAATAGAAACCCCTGATGCTCTATAAAGTATATTTTATAGTGCATTTAATCATTCAAATATTATTTATATAACAATTTAACTCAATTTTTAAAATCAAATTAAACTAATTAAAATTGAGTTATGGCATATATTATTATTATTTAATTAAATTTTAAGAGTGAAAATTTTTAATAAAAAATAAAACAATTAATAACATGTCCTTTATCTCACAGTGGTTAAAATAGAAGCACAATAGACATCGTACAGTTGCTTGATAGAGATCGGAATGTTAAGGTAATCCATGGGTTTCGAGAGGTCAATGTGGTGGCCGATAAGCTTTACCAAAAGGGCCGATTCAAACCACTGCGGTATCCAAACTCTCGACCAGTGTCCTCACGATCTGCAGAAGGATTTGTTCGATGACAGCCATGGCATAGTGCGGGCTCGTGGAGTCAAAACTAGGATCGTGACTTAATACAGTCTCATCTCTAGGGTAGCACCCTTCTTGTTATCCAAAAAAATAAAAGTAACACATTTTGTTTCTTAAATGATTACTAAACATGATTATTCTCAGATCTACTACACTTATCCTTTTGTTTCTGTTGCGGATTAGAACTTATAACTACCTTACCTACCATACCCACCAGACCCAGTCCTAAGTTGTTATCTTTTCCACAACTATCCCAAAGAATCGGATTTTGTCATGAAGCCGAACTGAATACAGTTAAAGCATTGCGCGTTTTTCTCCATTCAAAGTCTTTACTCTTCAAACTTCGTATTTCCAAATTGCAATGGCTAAACATCAGGCTTTCAGCTTCAGATTAAGAAAGTTGTAGTTGTCGGGTTCAGACAGCTTACCTCAATAGGATAGGAACACGAATAACGACAGTTTCAATTTTCATCCTTATCCTTTCCTTGCGTACGAACCACTCAGCATTGTTTCTCCTGTCATAAACCAGTGGCCCGGCAATCCACATGGTAAGAACTGGCAACAACATCACTTCAATTACTGAGAAACCTGCGTAAGAGACTGAACCGACTGGTGGGTCTGGCAAGCTCCTGCAAGTCTACTCACAACCACTTGCTTACCTGCATAAAAGTGCCCATGACCCACGATGGACTGTAATCATATTCTGTGACCCAATGAGGCAACGACCAAATCCAAGCAAAAGTTAAACTACAAACAAGTTGAAAAAATAAAAAGAACAGGGGTTATGGAAAGTTGAGGATACGCCTGCTAAAAGACAACACTAGATATATAAAAACTTTACATTAGGAGGTGGGATGAGGGTAAAAACAGCTTATGTACAGGGTGGGTGATTGGGGAAGAAAAGCAAAGGCTATAAGTTATAGGATTTGCCTTTTGCTCGAGGGGTACACGTGTTTTGATATTTATGTATATAACAGAGCATCGTTACAATACTAAAAGTCCATAAAAATGTCCAAAATTGGATATATTTCAACTTTGTGCCAGCCATCCATTTCTGAGACACCAGCAAACTCGCCATCTTGATTTGTCATACTCGCCACAAACTCAAACATTATCCAAATTAAAATGATCAAAGCGCTGCTGCCCGTCCGCCCTCCTCTGGCATGGCGGCTGCTTACCTGCTGTGAAAAGATTAAAAAGATTAGCCACCAGCAGCGATCTTCATTGTGGGTGTTATCATCGAAATGACCAAAATGTAGGATAGCTTGAAAAAAAGCTTTTTTCTATGACGAACACAAACGAACCAACATACCTACAACATAAGGGATGCAAACTTAACAATCTTCTGGGGTAGATGCCAATGGAAGTCGCTGATATTTCACTTCCTTTGCGTCCATATCATCTGGATCCGGCAGGTTATCATTGCATTTTGAATTCAGTGTACCGGGATTCATCTTCTGCACCTCATCTTTGGTATAGATGAAAATCTTACGAACCATGCCAACAAATTCCCTGTCATGTTAGGCAATGATGTCAGCAGTCAGACAAGGTAAATCACATGAATTGTGTGTCATTGACTAATTCAAAATAAAAGTAATTAGCAAATATGTGAAATCCTTACTGCCAAGGATCATCTCCTACAAGCATCATATCACCCTCATCATCAGTGTACACAATCAGCCAATCTTTTTTGGGCGCCATTAGCTCACCATCAAATTCAAACAATCTGTCTAATTCCTTGATCAGCTCTTCATAGTTGTTGAATTTTGCAAGATCAACTGACCTACCAAGTGCTATTCCCTGCTTATGAACCTGTTTGTGAAGAAAAGTACCAAGTCTTAGCACATTTAACCATCACCTCCTTAGCATTTGAAAAAGAAACAGAAAAATTACCTTAGTACAACTTCTAGTAGAACCATTTTGAGCTTTTCCCCGGGTATCTCTTGTGCGATGATTTGCAGAAAGATATTGTTTCTCATATTCAATGTCATCAACCATTTTGGAACCCTTGGACTGTTCGGACTTTTGATCGGATTCAATTGCACAGTGCTGGTGACTCAAGGAGTGCATGGGAACCACTGGCTCATTCCTCAGATGTCTATGAGAGACTGAACGCTCTGGTGTAACAGGACTACTGATGAGGGGAATACCAAAGAGCTTACAATTTGAATCCATGGATTTTCCATTCTCCTGTTCTTGCACCAGCATGGGTTGGGTCGCAAGATCTCTTGAATGGTCATGGTTATCGAGATGACTTGGTGGTGGAGGCATCAACCAATGTCCATGCAATGTCTGCAACCGGTGACCATTAAGTTGGGGATACTCCCTGAATGCACTGCATCTAGCATTACTCTGTGGTTGACAAGTCATATCACCATTGGGAGCATGAAGCTTTGCACTCGACTCTGGCAACTTGAGTGACAAGTTTGAAGGCATCAAGGACCATTGGTTTGCAAGCAAGTTAAGCCTGCCATCCTGATCTAGTCTTCTTGCTGTTTTTGCAGTTCCTGTTGTTTGATCAATGAATGGTGGACAAAATCCATGGGTGGAATCAGAGTTTGCTCCAAAGCCTGATAGTAAATCTGTATAAGTTAACTCATGTCTCCCTGATGCCATCCTGTTCTCCAATCCGTATTTTCTTGGTGCAGAAACCACATCAGCCTTTTCATCAGCAGCTGGAGGTGGCCAGATGACAGACTTCTCAACATTGTCACCTCTCAGGGCCGAGAATTCTTGGCCTTGAAAGACCCTAGAAAACCCACTTGCTGGTGCAGGATCTACATTCACCTTGGATGAACCTGAGAACATATAAGGGAAGCACACTCAAAACTGATTGGATGTACATGGAACCTTAGGAAAATGCCTAGAAAAAACTACACAACTATTACCTTCTCTAGTTAGAACAGATGAGTCGGGGGATGAGGGCACCGCATTAGCTCGGGGCCTCTTTGGTCTGGGCATTGGAAGGGGATTTAGTGCAGGAGGAGCCAGCGCAGGTTCTATTTTCCAGGGCGAGACCCTCTCTGGTCGTGGTATGGTTGATGTTTCATCCCACCTCACCTAACCGCAACAAATGCAATTTGATTTCTTTAGCTGTCATAAAGGAATTAATGCAGGTCAACTTTTGCACAAGAATGATACCTTTAGGCATCTCCATTTGGACTCCCGCCACCTTTCAGGATCACCATCTTCACTTCCAACGATAGTCCCAGTAAACCTAGACACAAATCAATCGATGATCAAAACAATCCAACTCTCAAAATTCACAAGTAAATCTATAGACACAAATTTCAACTAAACTTCCTAGAAGTAATAATACCTTTGCTCTGGAGCTTCTTCACCTTCAAACCTCATTTTGAACCTCATCCCAATAGTGTAGTTATTCTTCATGGATTCCATGTACTGATCAAATGGAACTATGAACTCTGCCGGGCTTGTCCTGTATCAAACAAACAGGTTATACAAGCAGAAAAACCTTCATTCATAATGGGCCAGCCCTGGGGGAGGGTGTGAGATTGTGTGAGGATTGGAGGTATCGGATTCCCAAACTTTAGTTAACTTCCGACCAGGCTAAGCAAGTTATGACAAGAAGTCAAAAAAGGTACCTTGGTTTGTAATATACAGTAAACAAGGTCCCCGTCTTGATTGCATGCCAGGCTGTGGCGAGCACTCCAAGATGCATGCTGTGACTAGATATGACGGATGATGGCACATTGCCCTGCTGCCTCATTGCTCGTCTAACACCAACTCGAAGTTCTCCATTCTCGCCTCTAAAAGTCAAGTCCCAAAATAACCCGTTTTAGACAATTTAGAAATGAGCTAGGAAATAATCCACCAAGTACAGCAAGAACTACCAACCTTAAAAATATAAAAGCGTCACCAGCAACAAGCCTTTTGGAGCTCACAAATACACTCCAACCACTTTGAAGCAAGTGCCTTCTAGGTTGACCTGACACCACCAATATGATGTCAATTACGGATTCATTCGAAAGATTTGCCTCGCTCCCACAACTAAATTGGGTAAATATCACTTCATAGAGAGGGCCAAAAGGGAACATAAAAGACAACTAATTATGTGAGCCAAGCATATAACTCATTTACCCCGAAATATATGGCGGAACCTCCATTCATTTCCATGCAAATCCTTAGCAACCAATTCTTGTGTGGGAGGCTGCCTCGACATATCCTGCCAACAAACCAAAGACTTCATCACTTTAAACCCAAATGTTAATTTAAGAAAATTCGAGTCACCACTTGTCTCAAGCTGTACAGCTGCAACTAACCAGTGGAGGCAAACATTCATCAGCATGTCGTCTAAGAACTGAAAATCCGCCATGAGTACTGGTATCTGAGGCGGTCAGGGTCTTGCAAAATGAATGCACATGAAACCGTGGTGGAGGTGATGGGGAAGGCTCCTTTTCCACTGCATTCTCGTCTTGCTGACATTAAAACATGGCATAAACAGGAACAATTTAGCTCCAAACGGTCACTAATGAGTCTAATGCCGCATATACAACAAAAAACCAAGCAGTTACTTACGTTGTGCTCAGGAAGTAAAGTTACTTGTGCAAACACCTCATCAGTATCTGGTTCAGCCTACAATTGGTAATTGCATGCATATGAGAAGATAATCACAAAAACTTGAAAGTAAAATAAAAAACACTTGAAATTCAAAGGACCCCTCGAAGATGCAAAGGAATCCAAACCCCAAGTCTTCTCATCACACACACCTTTAGCAGAACATTGACAACGCGACAAAGGATCTTTGCAGGAAGATCATAGATTGGCATTTTCTGGTCAGCTGACTGGTTTGTGGACGCTTCCACCTAATTCATATCAATAATAAACGATTTAGTCCATGAGCAGAAAAGAACAGAAAGAACAAGGACGCAAATCAGACCCATGTTGAAGATTTATATAATTTTGTGATAGAACTATCTAAAGCTAAAACCAGGAGAAAATGAAAACCAACTAGTAATCAAAAATTGAAAAAAATAAACGTAAAATCTAATGGATAAATCAGCAAATTTCAGCGAAATTTTTTAGGACAAGAATAGAAAGCACACCTGTTCAATGTGCCCTTGAGGGAAGTAAAACACGCGCTCTCCCTGTCGAGGAACTGTGACCAGAGGACCGGCACAAGCATGCCATAGCTCCCGATAAAGAGCCGCTTCAGCGTCTGTGCCACACGCGCCGTCAGAATCACGCAATCAAAGCACGAAAACGGAGGCAAATTTTGAGCACAGATCACCTGTAATTCACCGATAACAAAAACAAATCGAGGCCGGAGTTTACCTTTTGAATGCGCAGAATGAACATTTTGGCCCTCCATGCCACTCCTCCCGTCGTTAGGTTCGCTATAACCCGAAGAAAAACAATCTCCTCTAACAGTACCACCGTTATTTCTCATAGAAACGTCAGAAGAAGCCATAAATCTCTCGTTCTTTAGCTCAGATCTCTACTCTACATACACAAACCCCAAACTCTCCCTAGAATCAACCATAAATCTCCTGTCAAATCAACCATCTCAATCTTTCTCCCTCACTTGTTTATCTCTCCATCACAGAAACCTCGTAGAACCACAAATTTACACTCTCACCACCAATTTCCTTGATATAACCACCAATTCCCTTCTCTCTCTCTATCTCTGTCGAGTCACTTTCTCCGTCCTCTGCAACCACCACAGGCTTTGCTTGAGCCAGAACTTGCAGCTCGTTGCAGTCGCACAGTACTCTGCTCTCTCTCTCTCTCTTTCTCTCTCTCTCTCTCTGTCTGTCTGTCTGTTGGCTCTGGGGAGTGGTGGAGACTTAACCAGACTGGTCAAAAACTGCGCACAATCATTTCAACCGCGGTCAATTTCTAACCAGTCTTCCGCCACCGGCAATTACCGGTAACTCGACCCCTTCAGCCGGTGGACGAAGGACCATATATAAAGCGACAGGAAGGAATGTGGCTAATTTAATAAAGGCGGCTTCTCAACAAACGGAGTTAACGTCGCCGTTAGCGAACTGGCGGTACTTTGGAGTTCCTTACCTTCCCACTCGAGACAGACTAACGGCGTTATTCCCGACGCTTGGTAGGAAGGCTGTTGTGTTTTTACGAGGGAAGTGGTTTTGTCGTGCTATTAACAGGCAGGCTTGGATGGATGTCAAGTGGATTAGTGAGGCGCACAGTTAACTCAACCCCGGCGCACTTTAACCTCGGGTTTGCTTTTCTCCTACTTTCTTCACGTCTTTCTCTGTACTCACAGTCCTGCTCGCTTCCGTGCGCCAGGTGTGGTAGGGTACCCATCAACTTTCGTATCGTTAATCTCGCGAGATTTTAAACATAAGGTGTCCTTCTAATTCCCGTAACTTTAGGGCCTCTTTAGCGTATTAAATAGAACGAAGAGGTTTATAATATAATGAAATGTTGCTCGAAGGCAAGAACAGAAACATATTGGGGGCAAGTATGGCAAGTCATGCACATCTTCCACAAAATTTTATATAAAATATTATTATTTTAAATTTTGATCCAATAAAAAAATAAATTTTTGCCACCAATAATTTAATTCAGTAATATAAGAATATTTTATTTATTTTTTCCTACTCAAAAAAATTCAGTAATATAAGAGTACTTTAAATATTTTACCTCTGTTTAAAAAAATTTTTAGATCTGCCCTGTTTGAAGGAATAGAAAAATTCATAATGTAATATAATGAAATGTTGTTTAGAGAATGGAATATAATGTATAATAAATAATTAGTATACCCTAATATTAAAATAATTGTTACGAGAGATTTAACGCTATGTTTTTAAAACAAAAATTATGTCTAATTAAAAGGTCTTGGTTCAAGTCATAACTGAGACAAATATTTTTTATATATTTTCTATTATAAAATAATAAAAATTTTACTTGAATTCATCTTATAACTTAATATTTTATTTGATAAACAAAAAATTAAATTTTAATATATTCTACAAAAGTTAAAAATTTATATTATAAAAATATTAATATACAAATGATATATTTAATTGTAATTAAATAAAAATTATATACATTTAATTTTATATAAATTTATGACAAAATTATCAGTTTATTAATGAATTTTAAAAAGTTATTCAAATAAAGAAAATATCTGCTTATAATTTTATTTAATTTATAAAAATATTTTTAAAAAGTATTAAATTAAGAGAGTTCAAAAAATTATTAAATATTTATCAATATATTTTAATTGTATTATTATTATTATTTGATTTTATTAATTTTTACTAAAAGTATAATTTAGTAAATTATTTTTAAATTTTTGAATAGTGTATGTGAAAACATTTTGTAGTAGGTGCGAAAAACCGGGACGAGAAAATAAAGGGACCCACGTGGATTGTCCGCTAGCAGTTGTGTATGGTCTGAAGGAGCAGGAGGAGGAATCTTTTGTCCCGGAAAGGTCAAAAAAAATATCAAAACATAAATATTTTCACTGACCAATGGGGTACTGTTATCTCCACCCAATAAACAACAGGCATGTGTCGTTTAATCTTCCTGACACTTTGTCTGCACTTTCAGGAGAGGGAAGCATATTTTTGGTTGAGTGAATGCTGTTAGGCTTATAATGGGCATGAGAGTTCACTCCTAACTCCTCCCTCTTCTTGTCATTTCTTTAGGTGGCATTCATGTCAACCTCTTTTTCTCTCTTTTTTATCTTTACTTTTGCTTTTGGGACTTTGTGTGTCTAAATTAATAACTTATATTTTTTTATCTTAGACTAAGGTATCTATCGACAGGTTCAGTGACTAATCCCTTTGTTAGTTTATAGACACCTTACAGGGTGGGATAGCTGGCCCAAAGATTTAAGGCTGCTCCATACCCAAAGTCAAGGATCGAGCCCCTGACCTTTGGTTAAGGATGGATAAGTCCCTACCACTCAACCACACCCCTTGGGTTTAATAACTCATATTTAAACAATACATGTTAGTGTTTATTTGGATAGGCTTATATTAATAGAGCTTTTGTCAATAGAACTTTTATGAGAAGAACTTTTCTAAGAAGCAAGTTAACTCTTTAGCTGTTATTTAAAAAAGATATTTTTTTAAGAGCTTCATACAATAGACTATTTGGTAATATAAAAATAAATATTACTTTTAATTTTAACTATATTTTATTTTGTAATAAAATTTATTTAAAGTATAAATATAATTTAAAGTATATTAAATAATATGAAAAATGCAATACATTAATTATTATATAATTTTAAACCATATAAAACATAAATGAAAATATATCTAACAAAATTTTTATGTGAATTATAACATAAGTAAACCTAATATCAAAAATAAATATTGAAACATATAAAAAGCTTAATAATATTATATAATTTCCGAAATAAACGAGAAGATAGATTTGTGAGTATTGTGAAAATTATGTGTAAAACATAAAGGCAAAAGAGACTAAAAATAGGCTCATTAATTAATTAAAAAATCTACTGAAATTTTACTTTTTTAAAAGCTCCAAATTTGAATTTCTTAAAAAGTTATATTTTAGCTGCCAAAAAGTTATATCTATTAAAAAAATATTTTTTTATTTTACAACTAAATACTAATTTTTCTTTTAAAAAAACTTTTGTGGTAAAAAAAGTACTTAATATAATATTTTCAATTACCCCTTTATAATCATAATATCATATGTTTAAAATACAAAAACAACTTATTTGTAAAATATAAAAGAAAGGCTAAGTTCGGATTCTTAACTTTGACTTTTATGTGAACATATTATATTATTTTAATAAAAAGAAAAGAAAAGCAGAATTATTGTAATGTAACTTAACTAACCACATCCAACTCAAACACGTTATCATTACAAGTAAAGACACGTGAGATACCTTAAAACTCGAAGACAATAACACGCGTGGCGTGTGGATATGCCCAAACCCAACTCCAACTGTCCTGTTGTGACGAGATAGTTGATTGACAATTCGAAGATAACATGGAAAATGCTCTGACTTGTTAGGGCAAGCATTTAAAAGTGAAATAGTCACGATTTAAGGAAATGAAGGCAGTACTAGTACGGGTGCGCATGTCCAGAAGCTATAATTTCTCACAACAACTGGGAGGGAGAACTGTTCCTGACATTTCACCACCCTCCTTCACAGTTTATTCTTACCACATTATGGGAAAATAAAAAATAAAATAAAATAATACACCTATTATCTGAGACAGTGAAGGCAATTGGCTCAGTGGTTTTTTCCAAAATCTTGAATGGTATACTTTGGTTAAAGCAGAGCTTTGGAGAGTATATACCGGGCTCACACTAGCGTGAAACCTGAGGTTCCGACGGATTGAGGTTGAAGTGGACTCCATCACAACCTTCAACCTTATCTCCTCTTCCGCCAATCGAGCGACGACCAACAATCCCATAATCATAGAGATCCATGAGTTCTTCAACCATAACTGAACTATTGTCCATCGATACATTTATCAAGAAGACAATAAATGCGCTAATTAGCTAGTCAATTATGCAGAATACCTTGATCTTGAAATCACTTATTTTAGCACTACACTCATAGGGTGTCACCTCATCTTTCTTGAGGATTTGTCGAGAACGGTTTCCTCCAAACTGATTGTGTAACGTTTCGGTAGCTTTCCCTTAAAAAAAAAAAAGGAGAGAAGTTGTGAAGCCGGCTTGACTCGACCATTATCGTCCCTACCCTCTATGTTTAGTTCATCTAGTGGTGGAGGAGTTTTTAAGAAGTTTTCACCTCATTGAAATTAGGGTTTGGAGTCAATCAGATTAAATTTGGACATTCGAATTGAATTTGATTAAATTTAGTTTAGTCTTATAATCTTTTGTTAAATCGAATTCGATATCACCAATTTATAATGAGTAAGACAAAAAAATGCTAATTTAGATTAGAATTTAATTAAATCAAACTTAATTTATTAATTTTAAGGTAAAATACACATACTTCCTTTGTATTTTAAGATAGAAAAAAAATCATCTTTAAAAACCTAGAAAAAGATTTTTCTAATTTTTTATTTTTTATAAATCCCCTTCTCTTAGACTTTAATTAAAAGATAATGGCAAAAGGCATACTATATGAACATTAAACATAAACTAACCAAATGTTACTAATACGATCATCTAGCTTATCTTTTAAAATCAATTGAAATTAATTAAATTTGACTTAAATTAATATAAATTATTAATTTAAGTTTAATTTAATTAGTTCGGTTTAAGTTTAATAACTGTTTTAAATTGTCATATAAACAGTATTTGATAAGTCTATGTTTGATGTTCATATTATATGTATTTGGTCATTATTTTTAACATAAATTAAAAAACAAGTTTTTTGGCAAAACTAAAAATTACAAAGTTTTTTCAAAAAATTTAAATACTAAAAGGTTTTTTAAATAATTTTTAAACTAGATATTTATGTCTTTTAATCTATTTTAAATTAGACTAAGCACATCATGCACGTAATTTTGATAATTTATTTAATAAACATTTAAAAATAAAAAATTATTGATTTTTTATTAAAATTAATAAAGAATATACAAAATATTTATAATATCTAAGGGTCATAACAAATTATATAAATCCTGCTAATACGTAAAATGTGAGAAGGTTCAGTAGTATACAGTTTTACCACTAACTAGTATTTAATAGAGAGAATATTTTTAAATGACTCACGCCAATATTGCATTTATCTTACTTATTTTCTTTTATACATATATAAGAGACTGTAATGTGAATATATACATATAGCATCAATCAGTTAGACATATATTTATTAATATAATTATAAAAGAGAAGAGTTGAGTAAATTCGTAACAGATTAATAATTTTAAAACCAAGATTTACACGTGTTAAAATATTATAAAACACTCATACAAGTCTTCTATTCTTGTTACGACGTTTCTATCCAAATCTATTAAATCTTATTAACACATTTATACCTGCAATAGAGGATTGCTTATTACATGGACACGACCCCACTTGCCGCAATTTCTTTGATTTACTTATAAAAAATATTCAGCCTAGTCAATTTTAAAGGTAAAAATAAACTTTTATATTTTAAGAAATTTTAAAAATTTCCCAATCTTTAGAAATAAAAAAAACTAATTTTAATATCTACAAAAATTTATCCTTTTAAAATTCGGTTAAAAAATAACAACGAGATATGTGCAATATAAATTTTACTCGTAAAAATTTCAGTAATATGATAACTCAACTTATCTTTTAAATTTGAACTCAATCAATTAAATTAAATTAAAATTATTAATTTAAGATAATTATAATAAATTATAATTTTTGAGTCAAATTTAGTTATTTTGTTAAAGCTTAAGAATTTTTTTCAATTGATACAATTGTAATGTTTATACAGCATATATTTCATCGTCATTTTTAATCGAAAATTGGGGTAAGGAGTTTTTTTTTCAAAAACCAAAAATTAAAGATATTTTTTTTGAGAATTTTAAAATTTAATAAAATTTTCAAACAATCTATGTGTTTTACCTAATTTTAAATTATATTAAAATATTGTTAAGTAATATTATTTTAACTTGATCTTATTATTTCAATTATTTCACAAAATTAAATATTTAAAAATATTTGTATTTATATAAAAGGATTTTATTAAATTATATTATAACTAAATTTAAATAAACAAAAAAGCTATTTTAAAGATAAAATAAAATTAATAGTATGTTTAGCTTTAGCGTCTTATGTATATATATATGCCCACACGCATATGTTCTCTCTTTTATTCTTTAATGGATAAGTTCGTATCAGGGACTTCCAGTTAAACGACACGTCGTCTCGTTCGTTGACGACATGACGTTACGGTATCCAAAAAGTCAGCCATCAGAAGAAATATATTTTTAAAAAAAGATTATAGAAAAAGCTTGAGTATGGGCCCACAAAAGATGTTCCCTAATTTGCAAGCACTAATCTTGTGAAGTGGGGCCCACGAGTACTCTGCTTCCTCTCTCCTGAACAAATTCCACAATCCCTAATCTCTCCTCCCTTCGACCCCTAACCCACAGACCAAACCAAACCAAACCCCCGGCCTTCCTCTCTCTCCCTTCTAAATCCCCAAACTGCCCCTCTATTATTTATAATGATAATTATTTAACACACATTAACAAATTTAAGATTTTAATTTAAACTGTACAAATTTTAAGAAATTATTCACTAAATAAAAATTTTCAAATAAATTTTGGCAATAAATTGAAAATATTATAAAATATTAGGTATTTTTGAATATTTTATCTCTTATTTATATATTTCAAATAAAAAAGAAAAATATTTTATCAGTAATTATATTAAGATCTTATATTTGCATTTTTAAAAATCAATATAATATCTAATAAATTCATATTACTGTGACATAACATGTATTAAATTAATAATCTATTTATTAAAATTTGATTTAAAATTTAAATTTATTATATACTCTCTTGAAATTTTAAAAATATAATATAACACTGTAAATAATGTTTATAATTTACTTAATAATTCACTTAAAACTTTTAAGTAATGTTAAAGTACTATTAGGACTTTTTAGCTTTATACTAATTATTATGATTTTTACATTTTCAATGTTTTTAAAATCAAACTAGAAATTAAACCAATTTAAGAATTTAAAAGGCTTAAAAGATATTAAATCGTTATAAAATTATTTAAAATTTTGAATAAATTTGAATAATTGAAAATTTAAAAATTTAATGTGTAATTAAAAAATTGTTAAATAAAAATTAATTAGCTTATTTCAGTTTGTAGAATTAATCCGTTTATAAAAATTAATCGATTAATTAATAAACGGATCGATTTTTAATTATAATAAATATTAAACTGAATTAAAAATTGAATTCTTTATTTTTAAATTGGATTTTATTTGAAAGCCCGAAACGGGTGATTGCCACGTGGGGGATGAAGACACGTTGCTGTCGCACAAGACGCCAGGGAAAGGTGGACGGTTTTGGTTGGTTAAGTCTAGCCTGTCACACAAGTCGCGTGACCGCGGTTAGGTATGGATAGGAACGTTACGAGGATGACGTTACTTTTAGCAGGGAGTAACGTCATTTTCTTCCTATTTTGTGTGATTAAAATAGAATTTATTATTTGGTACTTCAATTTATTACTGTACAATATTATTTTATAATTAAATCATGTCAAACTTAATACACTTGATTTAAAAATTACTATGTACATTTACATATTTACTTAATATTTATTTAAAAATGTCCTTATTACAAGATATATATATATATATCCGAAATCCTGTGCCTCGGTCAAATTTTTACCGAATATTGTTGTTGTTGTGTGTTTTTATATATAAATATATATATTTATAAGAGTTAAAGATGTAAAGATAAGTATAGTATTTAATTATCTATGAATTAATTAAATATTATTTATATGACGATTCAATTCAATTTTTAATATCAAACTGAACTAATTAGATTTTACGATAATTATATTAAGTTAATTATTTAAAAAATAAAATTCACGCTCCAAAGTTCAGCCAGATCCGAAGAGCATTGACCTATGTTCTGGGCAAAACCGCCTAGCTAATCACCAGAGAGATTATGAAGAATGCCACCTGCAGCGGCTAAGAAGGTAGCGTTGTTACACACTCTATCGGTATTCAGTTTGACCCACTTCGAGATAGGCGGACACCGCCCATTAAGTTGTTCATGCGCAGTGGAAGGGCAAGGCGGGTTCGAAAATGCCAGACTGATGCCTGAAAAATCAATCTAACATAAGTAAAGATGATAGTCGCAGGAGAAGTCGGTCATGAAGAATTGATTGTTGAAAAGGGCCATGTTCCGCCATGTCCATAAGAATCAACAGGTAGTTTTGAAGATAATTGCCCAGTCTAAGACCCGAGACCAACTAATGGTTTCGGTCTTTCGAAGGTTAAGAGTGAGCCACTTATTAATGGATGAGTGGATGTAAAATGACGTATGAAAACGGGAAGAGATGAATTGATCCGAATGATCGATAGTACATAAAACAACAGTAATCCCTCTAATCTCGGAAACCTCGACGTCAAAAGGGTTGGAACTTGGAGTATGATTCAAAAGGCATGACATGAGTGTTGGAACATATGATAAACTAATAGACACTTAATCCATCGGAACAAGAATTAACAACGATAATGACGATGATGATGGGCGGCAATCCTGATTGGTGCTAGAAAAAGCAACCCCCAAGAAAAGACAGGTGGGTGGGGTGTGTGTTGTGTGGTGGCTAGCCAAGCAGTGAAAGGTGATGTAGAGAGGTTAGAGGACAACATTAAGACACTAATCCTTAACTTGTTCCTGGGATTTATTACTTTATTTATTGTACTTATCCCGTGCTCCTGTAAAGGATCAGGACACATTTTATTTTATGTTGTGGATCCTAGCTCAGATTTTTTCAAAGCTAAATGAGTGGAACTAGTTTTTTTTTTTTAAATACATATAATCCATTTATAAATTTGTTAAACCAATTAAAAATTCAAAATTAATTAGACTTATATTTAATTAATTAATTAATTTTTAACAATAAAATAATTAAAGTAATTGGTTCTGCCGGATTTCGGCCGAACTATACGTTGCCGTTTGGATCCATGAGTGGATTGCTTTCTGTATTGACTTCGACGTCGAGGTTCCTGCAAAACAGAGAAG
>JANKOE010000007.1:53259891-53275100 GCA_026284465.1 Erythroxylum citrifolium
ACCGACCGAATAATTCGGTCTGCAAACATTTCCCTCCAGACCACTTCACCGACCGAATATAAATTCGGTCTCTATTTTCATACCGAATAAATTCGGTCGGTATAATTCGGTCCCTATAATTCGTTTTTCTTGTAGTGTTTTGATCTGATCTAAAACGTTCATCTTATTATAAAACGATTTAATTGATAAATATTTTCTAGTATAGTTTTAGCAGTTTTTAGAAAGTTATTTTTTTGTGACTTTATTATAATAGGTTTCTTACTTTTAAATCTTTCCAGATTTACATCTGATTGAGATTTCTATTGTCATTATTGTTATATTTAAAATATAACAATTATAAATTTTCCACTAAAAACGAAAATAAAATTTGTTAACCAAATTAAAATACAAAACAAATTAGAGTTAAAAGGTAGGCAAACAAACCTAGGCAGTCTGTAAAAGTGTGCCCTTAATGGGTGGTCAAGTTGGTAGAGTAGAGAAACATAAGATTAAAAAGTTCTGTGTTCAATTCCTCTTATTTACGCTCTCTCGATCAAGCCTGTCTAGCAACCATAATTTCCCCAACTTCAAAAAAAAAATTTGTGGAAGTGCCATGGGTTGTTGTGATATGATCTTTTGCTCTGATCTGAAAAATAACATGGGGTCACAAAATAATGCTCCAACCCCTATCCACATAACGTGCACATAAAAACCCACATCCCACGTGTCATATATTCATATATATAAGTTTTTTTTAATATTAATTCCCATAATGAGGATTTGGATGTTAGAGAAGCATCTTAGGCTCATTCAATGTCAAACACAATATTAAAAACAAATAAATAATAAAAAATTAAAAAATTCAATTGATTCAATCGATTTAATTGTAAAGTTTTTAAATTAATTATTTTTAAATTATTTTTTATTTTTAGGGTCGATTTATTTTAATAACTCACATTATTAAAAATTAAACAGATTATTAATTAATTAGTCAGTTTTGTAAATTAATTATTTTTTATAAATGAAATAATTTCTATTTAACAATCTTTTTTTAATTAAACTTCAAAATTTTCAATAAATAAGAATATTTTCTTTTAATCATATTTTAAAATTTTAATTTTATTCAATATTTAACCGATTTTATAACAGTTAAATATCGATTAAATCTTTTAAACCTTATATCTCTTATCTTACTTATTTAACTTTCCATCCGAAAATACTAAATTTAAATAAAGAAATCAAAGGAAACGTAACGCTTCCTTGTAATGCACACAAAAGACCATAAATTTGTGTTAGCTAACCAAGGACCGGAATGCAATTAATTGCTTTTTGTTGGAATATAACCTTAATTACACTCCATTAGATCAGCCTAATGTCATCTTGATTCTTAATCAAATCACGTTTCCATTAACGTGGCACGACTTATGTGATTATTGAGCTTTCATAATCATAATCATCCAAGAAATCATAATATATGAATTTGGTATGCTACATTCCAACAAATGACCATGCTATAAAAGAAAAATATATCATATTCAAGGGATCTAATTAGTAACATCCTTAAGTTGTAGCTTTTTTAAGTGTCTATTTGGTTGAGCTTTTGAAAGCCGAATAAACACTTTTTTTCATCGCAAAAGTTTTTTTTGAGAAAAATAAGTTTTTGGCTGTAAAATAAAAAAAAACTTTTTAAATAAATATAGCTTTTTTGACAGCTAAAATACAGCTTTTTAAGAAGCTCAAATTTTGAACTTTTCCAAAAAAGCACTTTTTCAGTAAATTTTTCATATCAATGAGCTTATTTTTTAGTCTCTTTTGCCCTTATATTTTACACATAATTCCTAAAATACCCACAAATCCATCTTCACGTTTGCTTTGAGAATTATATAATATTATTTGACTTTTTTATATGTTTTATTATTTATTTTTATATTAATTTTACTTATATTATAATCTATATAAAAAATTTGGTTAGATATATTTTCATTTATATTTTATATGGTTTAAAATTATATAATAATTAATATATTATGCTTTGTATATTGTTTAATATACTTTAAATAATATTTATATGCATACACAATTTTATTACAAAATAAAATATAGCTAAAATTAAAAATGTTTTTATTTTTATGTTGCTAAACAGTCTATTGTATGAAGCTCTTTCAAAAAAGCTCTTTTTTAAATGATAGCTAAACAGTCAACTGGTTTCTTAAAAAAGCTCTTCTCATAAAAGTTCTACTGACAAAAGCTCCATTAATATAAGTCCATCCAAACATGTACTAAGTCCGAGTCACATACTAAATTCAACGTATTTTAGTGATATGTCTTTGTCCCAGCAGTTTGGAACATGCCATTTTGTATGGAAAAGAGATTAATTTGCACCGTCCTTATGGTACGTGCTAGAGATTAAATAAATACTTGGGTAGGCACCACTCAAACCAACCTTAATTTGTCTTGTGGGGTGGTTCGTTCATTGTTTGTTAACTTAATTAAAGGCTTAATTAGTCTCTAATTACATGCATGATACCTGCTTGTCCTAGTTGCTTCCCTCTTTCCAGCACCTAAAACAAAAGAATCCAGATCCTCTGTCTAATATTACTCTGTCTTATTATGTCTTATAAAATCTCAGCCATTTATTTTGTAGGACTCATGCGAGACTCACATAAATAAATGGCTGAGATTTATTGGACACAATAAGACACCATAATATTGGACAGAGTATCTGAACTCAAAACAAAGTGCTAACATTCCAGGTTTGAGTCAAATTTAAATTGATTATGTTCGGATTTAAAGAAGTTGATCATACTCCATTCAAAAGATCTAAATTGGACTTAAAAGGGATTATTTTTTATGTCGATTTGAATTTATTTGGGTCACTTCTAATTCGACTCGTTATAAATCTAAGCTATCTAAATGTCTCAATTTGATTTGAAGTAAGAAATAAAATATAATTCAACCTAATTCGAGATAATTATAAATTTAACTCAATTAAACTTCGAGTAAAATTAACATTAAATTTAAAGAAAGAATTGACTTGGCTCACTCGATCGATAAAGTCCATAATGTTAGCTTAGGTTTTGTTTCTTTGATTGTCTTAGATATGGTATGTTCTATTTTGCTTTTAATCTCCATGTTCATGTTTAGATTAAGATCAAGAGCCAGAACAAACTATGCATTCTTGAGTCATATACATAATAATTATATGATATGAACAATATGGTTTAGATAAGCAAAAGTTTTCCAAGTAAGCTTAATTCATTTTTGGATAAAAAGAAGGTCATCTCTTTCACCAGTGTCTCAAAATAGAAACCAAATTTAGAAAATTGAAGCAAATTAAGAATACTTTTGAGATGATAGAGAAATTATTTGAATAATCCTAAAAGAAACATCGTTAATAATACCTAATGAAAGTCCTGCTAAAACTCGAGATCTAGAGATGTTCATTAGTACGCAATTTTACTTTTACCCGATAGGGAGGTTGTCTCAGACTCGTATGTAATACAAAAATATAAATAAATACATATGAACAAAGTATACAATACATAATACTGTACGTATAAAACATGATAAAGAATAATAGATTAAATCAATCATGTTAATAACATAATTAAGCTAAGTAAGAAACTGTCTAAGACTAAATAATTACGGCTCTTCCACAAATACAAGTATCTCAAAATGAATCTACAAAATTTTGAATCGAGGTAAAAAGTTTTAAATTTGATTAAGCTTCAGACTTTTGAAGTTTTGGGTTTTTTTAAATGTTGATGTCGAATTTATTAATTTCAAATTTAAATTTCTTAATTTTATAATTATTAAAATTTTTAATATGAATAGAATGTAGAGTCCATTAACAATAATTGGACTTGAGTTCAACTATTACCATGATGATTAAAACTGATCATTTGGTTGTAGTTAATTGACCGTTACCATTTTTTTTTGTTGATACAGGAAAGTAATCGAACTAAAAACAAACACCCTAACTAACGCAGGGATCGACGGTATAAGGTAGCTTGCTGGTCACATTGTGTTGGAAAATATGAACAGATTATATACCATAGGATCGATTGTATATATGCTTAAGAAAAAAACAGAAATCACTGACTTGGATTCTTGTTATGATTCCACAGGTTAAAGAAAGCAGAGATATCCTTTCTCCAGAAGATGTTCAATTAACTGAGCCATGATAGTAAGTGGAGGCTCCTGTAAGTGATGGACTCCTGGACTTGACAGTGCGACAATAGAGGCCAGTCGATCTGCACATTGGTTCTCTTCACGATACATGTGTTGCAGCTTTATCTCCCCTGCGCGGTGGAGTGTCCCACGAGTACCTGCCACCGAGAACGAGTAATAAGTCGAGGGCATGGTAGCAGAAGAAAGGACATTGATCACCGCAAAGGAATCCACTTCAACGATTACTTGCCGAAAGCCGAGCTACCATTACTATTTATTAATCCTTTAACGTTTTCATTTTTAATTGAAATACTCTTAACAATGGCTTTACACGTTTACTTAAAACTAAAACAAACCAAACTCGAGCCAACATACCGACTCCAAGTTTTCAATCGACCCATAATTACGTGTACGATGTAGGTAGAGTTTGACCCTCATCCTCCACATTCTTATTGCTGTAAAATTCATAATGGTCTGA
Source organism: Erythroxylum citrifolium (assembly GCA_026284465.1). Taxonomy (NCBI): domain Eukaryota; kingdom Viridiplantae; phylum Streptophyta; class Magnoliopsida; order Malpighiales; family Erythroxylaceae; genus Erythroxylum; species Erythroxylum citrifolium. The sequence continues at coordinate 53,264,519 of JANKOE010000007.1, forward strand.
GATCATATCATGGAGTCGTGTTGTGGCAAGAGTTTCGAATCTCCCAACCAAGTGATTTCAACGGTGAAGAAAATAGTAAAAGAACGTCAGCTTCATGCGACACAATCAATGTATCTACGAGAGAGTGTTGTTCCTACACGGCAACTTCTGAAAATCATGGAAATATTGAGATAATTAAGAAAATTATGTTTTAAAAATTTAAGACAAGAGGCTTAAAAAATTCAATGAACATTAGACCGTCGTAAAATCGGTTAAACAATAACAACAATCCAACAAGAATCTCACTAAACACGGGGTTTAGGAATATTTAGTGTATGCAGCCTTACTCTAATTAGTAGAGAGACTGCTTTTTTTAGTCTAGACCAAGGTATCTACCGGTAAACTCAGGGACTAATCCTCTAGCTGGATTGTTGGCATCTCCCAGGACGAGACGTTTGAGAGACACTATTTTTGAAGATTAAATGAAATTGAAGAATTTGAAATACGATTGAAGAGACTATCTTAATTTAAAGTTTAATTGTAAAAGAAGACTATTAAATAAAAATTAATTATTTTACAAAAATTGATTAATTAATTAATAAAATGATCAATTTTTAACAACAAAAATTATTAAAGTAAATCGAATAAAAAAGTCGAAAATTTAATCAAAAAATTTTCACGGTTCAAAATTTTCACGGTTATTGTTTAAATCAGTTCGACCTTTTAATCACAGGGAAAACAATTACTAAATTAAATCCCTTGGTTTTTATTAAAAATCAGTTGAGATTTTACTCTTATTAAACAAATTATAAATTTATAATATATAATTAATAAAATTGTTCTTTTGTAACCATAACATTATAGGTTTAAGTCATATAAAATGAAGAATCTTGTGCACCGAAAATTTGTGTACCAACCCTGTCCTATTAAATCCAAGCCATCTATTTGTGTGGGTCCTACATAAATAAATAGTTTGGATCTAATAGGACAGGGTTGATACAAAAATTTGGAGATAGAGGATTTCATGCCCAATACGTAAGCCTTTTTTTTTGTAATTGAATTGGAATAAAAGTTTAATTGAATTGGAATAAAAGTTTATATTGAGCCAAATTAAATCAATAAATGTTTTTTTAAAAAATGGAATTATATATAATATCCAAAATTTTAATATATTATTTATTTATTTATTTCATGTGCAACCACCACCACATCCTGAGAACCGAACTGCCAAGGATATTTTGTCTTCAGGGGCTACACCGTTCAACATCAAAAGATGGTCCAATCTCCAGCAAGACAGCATCCTCTGGACTCTTATCCTAATTTGCCTGAACCCTGCCATTTAGTGGACCAGGCGCTCTGTTTCAGTCGAATAAATTTCTAATCTGTTTTATTAAATTTTATCTAATTTTTTAATTTAATATATTTTAAATTTTAATTAAAAAATAACGAAACACTCGTTATATAAATATTATACGTAAATGAATCACTTTTGCGATTACGCAAATTAAATCTGGAATTGACCCGAACTATTTAAAATTGACTTAAATTAACAATTTAAGATTACAATAAGTTATTAATTTGAGCCGAGTTTAATTATTTCAACTCAAGATTAAAAGCTGGATTAAATTTTTATATATGTAATATTTGATAGTGATGTTTATATTATGTATGTTTGCTGATATTTTCTAACCAAAGTTTAAATTAAATTATTTTTTAAATTAAATATAACAAAAAAATCAAAAATCAAGAAACGAATTATTTGATATTTTCAATGATTAAAAAATCGAATCTATTTAATGATTTAACTGTAAAAATTTTGAATTTTTCAAATTTTTGATTCTATTTATCTTAACATTTTTATTAAAAATTAATTGATTATTATTTAATTAGTCAATTTTTATAAACCAACTCATTTTTATAAATCAAAATAAATCAGTTAATTTTTAATTTGGCATTCTTCTTTTTCATTAAACAAAGATATTTTTTTTAATTTTATTTTAAAAATTAAAAATTTATTTATTCTTTTTTATATACCAATTTTATAACGTCGTAATATCGGTTGAACCTTTAAAATTTTAAACATATTATTTTATCAGTTTAATATTCAATCTAATTTTTTTAAAAAAATATTTTTTATTACAATTAAGAGAAACTAAAACTACTTCATAAAAGAAATACTACAGGCATCAGCCCATACAATCAAGGAGATGGCGTCAGGAAACTGAGTCCAAGGTCTCAGGTTAGCCCAGTTGGCAGCCGGTGCGGGTAGCCCAGTTGGTCATTGGGAAGGAAACTGAGTCCAAGGTCCCAGGTTCGAGTCTCGACAGCGGCAGTGTGGGAGTTCATCTAATGTGGTGACTCCTTCTGCGCACCGAGCAATAGGCCGCCTTCCTGAGAAGCTGGCTGTGATCAAACCGTGATTCAATTCTCCAACGATGGTCAGGTCTGCGACTGGGGACCTTTGAGGTTGGGGATCAACCTTTAGAGTCCAAGGAGAGGGCGTCAGGAAGATCATCCCAAACCTAAAAACTAGAAGCAATGCCATGACCTAATTTAACCAAACAATCGGCTGCAAAATTACCTTCACGAAACACATGCCTAATAGAGCAACTCCAATTCCTGGCAAGTAAAGTTAAAATATCCACAACCAAAACAGATAGGGAATGTGAACAAATAACACCACAAGTCACCATCCGCACCGTCTCCATGCTATCAGATTTTACAATGACTTATCAAAAACCGTGATTTCACGCAAAAATCAAACCATCTCGAATGGACCATAATTCTCCCACCAAAACAGTTAAAACACTAATTCGAAACGAGTATCCCCGAGCTAACGACCAAATGAATCACGCAACTTTGGAGTGTCTCCTTCGTCGACAGCGGTCTTTTGCCTTCCAATCTAATGGGGGGACCCCGATGTAGTGGAGGTGTGATTTTTGTGTTTGAGGTAGTTATGTAATGCCTGGTTTGCTGAAAAATGTAGTTGCACCCACCATCTTATCGTTTTTCCCACAAGGATGTCTACCTTAATTCAACTGCACGCTTGTCTGAAACCTTTTTTCTGTTGAAAGTGGCGACGACTGTTAAGAACTAGCTTTTGATTTTTACGGTTTTACTCTTCAATCGGGTCAGGCCTGATGCCCTTAACAGGTGGTTCAGACCCGACCTGTTTTAAATCCGTTCGAAACGGATTAGTGAAGTGAAGTGAAGGCCCATAGAAAGTAACCCATTGGGCCTTCATGTTGACTCCTTTTCTTTTCAGAGCCCAATGTTCAAACGACACTAAAATATTGTCGTTTAAAAACACGAAGTAGTCCCTGTGAAAATATGTTGTGAAGATTGTTTCCTTCACTTTGTGTTTCTTCTCCTCTGCGACTGCTCTCCGATGAGGATGGTCCGAAGCTACCATCGAAACATTCAATTCTTTAGGAATCGGAGTTCATGTATAAACCCTAGAAAGAGATTCCGCCATGTAAAGTTCGAATCTTTCTGCTCCGCTACGCATAAAGACGAGACTGTCGAGGAAATCACGGCGATTCTTAAGCGAGCCAATTGGCAATATCTCTTGCAATGCTCACCGGTATCGAAGAGTTTAGACCCTGATGTGGTTCACTCCGTTCTCAAGCGAAACCAGGTAATTGAGCCTCAACGCCTACTGGGTTTCTTCAACTGGGCTCAATATCGAAAGGGTGTTCCTTATAATCTCGATTCGTTCTCACTACTTGCTGTAACTCTGTGCAATTCTCGACATTTCAATCATGCGCATGCCGTTTTAGATAACATGGTTGAGACCCGGAGACCTCATGCGGAAATTCTGGATTCAGTTGTTAAGTGTTATAGAGAGTTTAATGGGAGCGGTGTAGTGGTTTTTGAGATATTGATTGATGCTTATAAGAAAAGACGTTTATTGAATGAAGCTGCTGGTGTGTTCTTAGGTGCCAAAAGTAATAGCTTTGTGGTTGATTTAGTTTGTTGCAATACATTGTTGAAGGACTTGTTGAACTGTCATAGGATGGAGTTGTTTTGGCAAGTGTACAATGGTATGTTGGAGGCTGAAATGGTACCTGATGTATATACTTATACTACTTTGATCAATGCACATTGCAGAGCAGGTAATGTTAAGGAAGGTGAACGCATGCTCTTTGAAATGGAAGGGAAAGGCTGTAGTCCTAATTTGGTTACTTATAATGTGGTAATTTGTGGATTTTGTAGAGTTGGGGATATTCAGGAAGCTATTAAGCTGAAGAATTACATGGTAGAGAAGGGTTTGGTTCCAGATAAATATACTCACACTGTACTGATTGATGGACTTTGCAAACACAAGAGATTGAAAGAGGCAAAATTGTTGTTGGATGATATATATGCAATGGGATTAAGACCTGATGAAGCTACATATGCTGCTTTGATTGATGGACTTCTGAAACAGAACTGTGTAAAAGAAGCTTTTCAGGTTAAGGACGAAATGGTTGCTCGTGGAAATAAGTTGAGTAATTTCACTTATAATTTACTCGTTAATAGACTATGTAAGATTTGTAAGATGGAGAAGGCAGAAGGCCTTGTTGCAGAAATGACTGAGATGGGCTTAAAACCTGATACTCAGACATATAATCTTTTGATTGAGGGCTACTGTAAGGAGTTAAATATGATGATGGCTTATCAGCAACTACTTGAGATGAAGAATAGGAACCTGGAGCCCAATGTGTTCACGTATGGTGTATTAATTAATGGCCTCTGCCATTGTCAAGATCTTGAACGGGCAAATTATATGTTTAAGGAGATGATCTCTGGGGGTCTGAAACCCAATGCAGTAATTTATACTACTCTTATCAAAGGTTATGTCCTTCAAGGTAAATATGAAGAATCAATTAGAATTTTGAAAGAAATGGAGAAAAACAGAGTTCCTCCTGATGTATTCTGTTATAATACTGTTATAAGAGGCCTCTCCAAGGCCCAAAAAATGGAACAAGCTAATGATTATCTTGTTAAAATGGCTGAGAAGGGGTTAAAGCCAAACCTATATACTTTTGGGTCTTTCATTCTTGGATATTGTGCAGCAGGTGAAATGCAAGTTGCATGTGAGTATTTCAAAAAGATGATTGAATCTGCTATAACTCCAAATGACGTTATATTTAAGGCAATGATAGATGGATACTGCAAAAAATGCAACGCTGTGGGCGCCTTGTCAATTTTCAGATGTATGCCTGAATACGGAGTGCTACCGGATTTGCAAGCTTACAATGTTCTTATTCATGGTCTTGCAGCAAATGGGATAATTCAGGAAGCAATGCAAATGTTATCTGAACTTGTTGACAAGGGTCTGGTACCCGACACCTTTACCTACAACTCTCTCATTTCTGGCTTTTGTGAGCAAGGTGATATGGAGAAGGCTTTCCAACTCCATGAGGGCATGTCTCAGAAGGGAATCGGTCCAGATATTGCCACTTATAATGCCTTAATAAAGGGACTTTGCAAAGCGGGTGACATTGGAAGAGCAAGAGAATTGTTTGATGAAATTCCTGAAAGAGGTCTGGCTCGTGATGTGGTGACTTATGGTATGATTATGGATGGGTATTGCAAACTGGGAAGTCTAGTGGAGGCATTCCAATTGTGGGATGGGATGAAATTAGAGGCTATTCGACCCAACGATTTTGTCTATGACATCCTTATTGATGGATGTTGTGATGGTGGAGATATAGAGAAGGCTCAGTCTTTATTCTTAGAAATGGTGCAGAAGGGATTTGCCTCTTCTTCGTCTTTCAATGCTTTGATTGGTGGTCTCTGCAAATTGGGAAATCTGATTGAAGCTAATAAGTTGTTGGCAGATATGGTTGATATACATGTGGTGCCAGATCACACAACCTATACAACTCTGATTGATTATCACTGTAAACGAGGAATGATAAAGGAGGCAGAGCAGTTATTTCTGGAGATGAAAAAAAGGAATCTGATGCCAACTGTTTTAACTTACACAAGTCTCTTAAATGGCTATAAGAGCATGGGGAACAGATCTGAAATGCTTGCTCTCTTTGATGAGATGGTTGCGAGGGATGTCGCGGTCGATGATGTAATCTGGAGTGAGATGGTTAATGCCCACCTGAAAGGAGGTGACTTGAGCAAAACTTTGATACTTTTTGATGAAATGATGTTGAAGGCTGTGAAGATGAGCGAAGCTCTCCATAAGGAGCTAATTGAAAGACTTTGCCAAAAAGATGTGTCTGATTTGTTAAAATCACTTCATGAAATTGAAAAGCAAGGATTTAAGCTGAGTCTGGATACTTGTAGAACTTTGCTCTGTGGCTTTTGTGAAACAGGGAAGATGGGCGTAGCGGCAGAAGTCTCGGAGAGTATGATCAAGTTGAAATGGGTTCCAGAGTCCAGCTTGCCACTGAACTTTGTTAATGAAGATCAAGATAACTTAAACTCTGAGAGTTTTGGTGATTTCTTAAAACAAACAGCAATTTAATCATCAAATGGCACCTGGCTATTGAAGAAGGAAAGTTTTGAACGGTTTGCTACCTGCATCTCTGTCGGAATATGCGTAACTGTTTGCCAGGACAGGCTCTTTACAGGGATTTAAGCCTATGTCTGTTGATCCCATCTAGAGCCCTGTGGCAATATGCATGACTGTTGGCCGGGAAGGCTGTTTACAGGACGTTAAGCCTATGCTGTTAATTCATTCATCATAAAAAGTTTGACAGCTCATCCACTGTCTGATTTTATGTGCAGCTTCCTTCCCCAGATTTCTAGCTGAGGCTGCATTTTATGCCCAACTAGGTAATAATTGATTGTTCATGCCTTTTTTCTGTCTCTTCAATATTTTTGGGTTGACTTTAGCAGCTTGGCATTATACTTGCTTCACAACTTATTGTCCTGATGTGCTTCCTCTTCAATTGGAACAATTTTTTCAGAATACAAACTCAAGCTAGGGAGGGCACTGAGCCATCTGTTGGCGCAAAAACAACCGGCATTATGTAAATTTACAAAGAAATGTTTTGTGGCAAGTGTTTCTTGTCCATCTCACTTGTTTTGTGATATATTTGGGCAATTAACGTGTTACACTTTTCATAGCACTTTGTAATAACATGGTAATATCATTTGGTCCTCATAGTTGCTCCAGCAATGTTGTCAATGACAATTTAATCACATGAATTTCATTGATGTCGGTAGTGTTCAGTGCATTTACCTATTATTTATATAGAAGACTGCAATAACAAAAACCCTTAGGGCATAAAGTTTGAAAGATGATTTATATACATACTAATCCCTTAAATAATCCTGAAATTGGAAGTCCTAGCTAGCCAAAGCACATTGTTCTGTAACATGGAACAGATGTTCCAATTTCAAGACTATGATATGCATAACCCCTTCACTGCATTTTGGGGACTACTTGCAGAGCAACTTATTAAGTCTCCAGGCTATGACTTAGCAGTTCATTTGTTTGTCGTTTAACAGACCAAGAAGCTCATTGTCATTGAGGGCCGAGTCTTTAATAAGTTGAAGAGCAGTATTACCTTCTTCATCTGCAGCTCGTGGATCGGCTCCTCTGCAATGATTGGTATAGTCATTAGTGACCTTTGGTAAGATAATGAACTGTAAGATAGTAAGCTGATTCCCTAATACCAGAAAATCCTGACGGAATTAGTAAAGGGAAGATGATTCTTTAACAATAGTGAAGACTGCTAGATACCAACGGTTGAAAAAGTTCTGCTCAATGGTAACCACTTGAATTGGTTGAATAAGCATTCAATGTATCACAGAGCCTATAAATAAATTATGGTGAACCAGGAAAAGCTTTGGAATCTATCCATGAAAATGAGCGATCAGCAGGGGAAACATTTGGATATTATCAGAAGATATTAGTAAAAGAAATGCTTAAGAGGAAAAAAAGAAAACCACCTCATAAGAAGCAATCTTGCAATTCCAGGTCTCCTGCTGATAATGCAATAATGTAATGGAGTTCGACCTTTCGAATCACAGGCATTTATGTTTGCACCATATTGGAGTAGAAGCTCTGCCATGCCAATATCTGCAGTTAGGCAGGCCAGGTGAAGCAGAGAGCATCCATAAAAAATTTCCTTTGTGACTGGAACTTCAATATTATCACCTTCAAAACAACAATGCTCAATATCAGGATTTTTTGTGTTCTCTTGCTACTGCAGCAAGAGCTGATGGGGTTTACCTAAAGATGCTGACCCACGTATGGCAATGATATCTGGAGTGGAGCAGATAATATTGCGGTAAACTGTTTTTATATCATTTGCATGGATGCTTTCATTCAACTGTTGTGCCACATGAATGCGATGAGGATTGTCCTTCATTTTACGGACGAACATTTTGTCTGTATACTGCATTGCAAAAGGAAAAAAGCAAGTATTTGTTACAAAGTTTATCAGATCAACCACAGAGATTAGCTCTTTGATTTGAATCCGAGTATTTTAAACAATGGTAGATATACCTTCGCATGAATAAACTGCTCCTTTACTGAAATTGGATCATCAGGAATTGGTTTTGTTATTCTGCATTGTCTCTTTCTATCAGAATCTGGGAAGCTACATAATAAAAGACTAGCAACATATTATCAGCTTTCAAGAAAACATAAGATACAGAGCCAGGTATCAATGGATTAAGATTCACGTACCCTTTAGCTTTTTCATCAGAAGGAGACGAACTTGGCAGCAACATTTCCTCCCAGACTGAGTTTATGTAAATGTTGCCTAGTGACTGAAACAAATTTAAGACAGATTGCTCCCATACTTTCACGTCCAGCGTCAGTGATCTTACCTGAAGTGAACGTTATGTGCAAGACTAGATAAATGAGCAGAAGGAACAAAACATTAATGATAATGCGAGGTGAAAACGAAAAGAACATGATAAGTATCCGTGATTCATACAAGAACACCATTTGAAGCACTATGAGATGACCAAGAAGTTATGAACACCAAAGATAGTAAATTACCTTGGAGATGTGTACACCAAGATTACGATGAACACCAGAACATTCAATGCAAATAAGAACACCTATGTTCAAAGATGCCCAGTCTGGTTCAGGCGCCCCACAATCAGCACATTTATCATTCCCAGGTACTCTTCTCAATAGATCAATTGGCTTTCCGCTTCTCACACTATGTTCTCGTTGTTGCAAATTGGATGAATAGTTTCCGGTGGTGAGATTTTTGGTTGTGAACTCTAGTATATCCTGCTGATCCATGTCAGGAATATCTACTATTGAGCTACCATCACTGACAGAGCAACAATCACCAGTATCCATACTTGCAGAAAGAAGCTGAAAATTGATTTGAGGCACCCATAATCAATTTATTGAATATGTGAATACTAAGCCAAGAATAAGTTGAGAAAGTTACTTCTTCAGGATTCTGAAAACTCAATAATGAAGCAATAACTCCAGTTATCTTCTCAATCCAGTCCATTTGATCCACTGCATTCTCCGCCTGTGTTGCAAGCAAATACAGCTAAGTACTGCTGGAGTTATGATCTGAATCCTCAAACTGATGACCAGATTCTAATGAGAAAAATCGAAAAAACACAATTTTATTATTTTCATGAAGGCACCTGCAAAGTGTAGACTTTCACTGGTGTTATGATTCTGAAGCAAAACCTTAAATCTGTCTGATCGGCATCAACTTTAATTGTAGATGTTAGTAGATTCACAGCATGACGTGCAGCAGATTTTTCATCATGAACACCACAATGGTAATGAGAAGATAACCATCGACTAAGCAACCCGTGACCATTTTCAGAAACACTACTTTGTGCAGAAGATTGACTACCACCTGCCTGAAACAACACGATCAAGTAAGCTGCATGCTTGGCCATAAAGTAGCAGCACCTACAACTCTCAGAATCACAAACTGTGTTCACACTAGTGACTTACAGTTGTCCAGCTGAATGGTTTGCGATAGTAGTAAAGCATCCCTCGACTGTCAAGAACAAAGAACCTTCTCTTCCAATCACCCCTCAGATTTGAAGAACGTTTTGACAAATATCCTTCTCGGATGGTTTGGACCTGCATATTGTGTTGTATCCAGTGGCCTAAGATGATTACTTACCCAGTCGTGAATTCATTTGAAGTTTTGAAGAGAGCAAATTTGCACTGTTACAAAATAAGAAAGTTGATTCTGAAAGAACAGACCAGTTGCACATGGAACTACCTTCCCTGATGCTGCAGATTGCACAACTTCCTCTATCACTTTATGGGAAGCCCTAGGGAAAGGAGGGACACCTTCAGCACGAGGAGAACAATTACCATTTAAAGACTGCTTACTTTCCCGATCAATCTGTCTCATGTAATGTTCAATCCTTTCATTAAGAGCCTTCTGCTCATAATTAGAACATTCTCTAGACTGCTGTGAATAAGCCAAGACCTGTAATAGACCATAAAACTATATATAAAGGCAAAGATTTAAGACTTCCCTTTCTCTATACGGCCATCTGCTGAAGAATCTGTTAGAATCCCAGAAAACGAATAGGGCAAATAGGTATTCTGCTATAGATTTCTATAAAATGAATACAAGATATCTGGTTTCGAGGACCAGAAACCTCCAGCCTTAGGCTCACTAGACACTCCACAGTATACTCAATA
>JANKOE010000007.1:53279056-53298846 GCA_026284465.1 Erythroxylum citrifolium
TTACATAAATAGTAACTATACAAGCTCACTTTTTCAATTATAAAGATGTTACCCACACTACATACATACACAAAAACTCATTTCATGCCTTAACCCCCAAATATCATTGTAAAACATTCAGCACAACTTACTACCGATTCCTCATTTAATCTCATTTACTAAATCAAATTTTCAAGGAAGAGTTCGGGGTCCAACAATGTCGTCCTCTAACTTGAGACAGTTGGGGTAAATTGTTTCGGGGCTGAACGACATCGTTCCACCCTCTAATGTCGTTTTGTTTATCTGCTCATAAAAGGAGCTATTGGACGACATCGTGTTGATCCTGCCTGGTTTCTGTTGATTGGTACAGAGGAACACCGGTCTTCATTGGTCATCTGGCATCAATGGATAAATGCTCTGAATGGGTCCCCTCCTTAGATTCATACTGCATGTAGTTACTCTTCTTAAGTCTCTGGATTCTTTACGAATCTCCAAGAGGAGAGGGGGTAAATTCGTTTGTTGGGCTTGTTCCTCTAGAGGATGGCTGAATGTTTTCTGTGAGTGTATGTATTGTATACAGGGAGATGTTGTTGTCTGGACAGGGGTCAATTGCTGTTGCATAGGTTGTCGTCTTTAATACGACGTCACCTGGCCTTCAGTGTTCTCTACTGTAGCTGCATAACGTTGTCCAATGGGAGGAGCTAAACATCACCGTGAAGTTCCTCTCCTCTGAAGCAGAACGCTGTCGCACAGGCTTATTATCGTTCCTCTCAATGAAATAGGCTCTCTCAGTGGTTGGGTATGGCAAGCCCGTAGATGCACTATTGGGCTCTCCATTAGCCTCACATGCCCCGATCGACCTGACTGGGCTCCTTTCATTGGGCTTTTTATCTGGGAGTTATTTTGATGATCAGTAATGCAGATGTACCTATTTAGTTGGGCTTTTGGGCCTTTTGGATGTTTTTGTGTTATTAGTGGTAGGGGCTCAATTGGTTGACCCTTCTTTTGGGCTTTTTGGGTGTATTGGGCCTTTTTGGTTTTATTCTTGTAACCACCCTTAGGGTGCTTGTTTTGGTTAGGATCGAGAGTTGTCCCTCTTCTTTTGACTGGGGTATGCCCCTGTGCTATTGTACATATCAATTTTTTTGATGAATATACGTTTTACCTTTCATTAAAAAAAATATATGTCAAGATCTACCAACAAATTTTACACACCAACTCATAAATGCTCTGAACTTGCATTAATTGCTTCAGAATGCATTTAATGCTTTACAATGGACGGAGTGCATTAATTAAAATTGTTCTTTTCCTTTAGAGTTGCAAATTGTGCCAAATTTTTCACTTTTTTTTAATTCTTTTATACAATTTAATTAAAAATTATATTTTATTTATCTCTTTATATTTTAATTTAAAATATTTTTTAAAAATAAATTACTATTTTATTTATTTAATCTCACTAATAAATTGTATTTATCAAATTTTAGGTTCTTTATTTATCTCTTTATACTTTAATTAAATTTTTTAAATTATTATTGTTAAAAACTAATTATTATTTTTATTATAAATTTGTGTAATAAATTGAATTATTAATTAATATATATAAGTAATTTTGTTTAAAATAATGTAAGAATGTGTTAAAGTATAATAGTTAAACTATAAATAATTATGTTTAAAGGATATTTAAAAATTAAAATAAAGTTAGAGTCTTTTTTATTCACTTTCTTTAAACGTGTTCAACTTTTATTAGTCTTTAAATAAATGATAATATAAAAATATTATTTTTATTTTTGTGTTATATTTAATCTTAGTTTAAACTATTAGAATTATTATTAGCTTATTACATATTAATAGACATTATTAATTCATTTTTATTTCAATAAAGTATTTTATTTTATACTATATTTTACTTTTTGTTATAATTTTTACTTTTTATTTATTATAAATCGATTTTATAGTAGTTTAATACCGGTTGAACCTTTAAGCCTTAAACCTTTTTCTTGACTGGTTCGATGTCCGATCTAGTTTTTAAAACATTGACTAAAGACCCAATTTGGGGCCAAAAGTTGTTTGGTTTGATCAATTTAAGGCCAAACATTATAATATGCTCAATTAAGGTCTAAATGTTATCGAGTCTGCTCAATATTAGGCTATTTTGGACGAAAATTTGGCAGTGTCACACACGTGTTGTTAACTCTAAATAAGGCATCTTACGTGACATTTTTGTGACCTATTTTTTGACACCTTCGTTATTTCCAATGTTACATTGGTTTTACTGCAACCCATAACTTTCACCTGGAGGGAATTGCAACTAAACCACCATGATCAAGGATCCACTTTTTGCTTCTGGCAAAGCCATGTCCTCACCATCTTCTATTCCTTGTCCTAGCTGTCTCAGGCATAATTTTTATGTTATAATCAGAATAATTTATAATAGAAACTAGAAAAGGACAACATAATATACTAACACAAATTGTTCCCTTCAGATTAATTAGCATAGTGAACTGGTTTGTGTTTGTTTGTCGTAAACTAAACGAATATGGTATACAGTTGATGCTTGCGAGTTTGTCTTTTGCTCTGTTTCCTGTGATTTGTGGCTATTACATCAATCAACTTGCCTTCCACTCCTAGTTACGAACAAAAAAGGGAATATTGTCATTTAATATGTTACCAGAAATCAATTCCTTAATATATTAGGAAATCAAATGAGAAATATTACTTGATATATTACAAAATATTAACATTTTAAAAGCCTGGAGATATATTTCTTCACAATTAGATGGTGATGAACTAGGATTGCAAGCATCTAGTTGAATGTTATGATCTTCTTGGGGTGTATTTATATCGACGCTACATTCATGCATTAACAGCTATGAATTGTATGTAAAATGATAGGTTAGTATATATGTGCTAAAGCTACATAAACTATTTTCCTCTATATCCATATTAGCTCTTCGTATTTTTTTTATTTTATGGACAGAAATGGCTCTTTAGTTACGTGCTCATGCCATATACTATAATGCATCTACAATCACATCAACAAAAATATCGTAACACCCGTAGTTAATAGTAAATATTTCTCACCTTATGTTACATATCTTTATTTATGTATATATAGCTATAGCTTAGTAGTTATGGTGGAGTCTGGATTTTTTAGAAATTAATAGTTTTGGAACATAAGATAATATGATTTTGAACTTAATTATCAAGATGTGTGAGGACAAAGAAGAATGGGAAGTCCTTTTTGGGTTATTGGCATGGGATTGACAACAATATTCTCATCAGAAATTAGCTTCTGAAACTTGAATCTATTCACCAAGTTGTGCATGAACACTAATATTTTCAGTCTCACATATTCCTTTCTAGGACACATATGAGATCCTCCACCAAACATATGTGTATAGTCCAAGTCCATTTCCTTCAAATCAAGTTGAATCGAACTTTCATGGTTCAAGGAAGTAATTTGGACTTCTATGTGATGAACTTACACTCCAATACAACTGCATGCATACGAGACATCATGTGTAAATTTATCTATTCATATTGAAACCGTTAATCATTTATACTTTTGATTTAGTGAATTACGAGTACCTTGCAGCCCTTTATAATTGAGAAACCATTGAAAATGAAGTCGTTGATGGCTTCTTTAAAGCACCTTGAAGAGGAGAAGCAAGTCTCATGACTTCAGATGCTACATTCCACAAGTATTTCACCTTCTGTATGTCATTCCAGTTCAACAACTCTCCAGGTGAATTTGTTTCTGCTATCTCCACTTGTTCTATACATGTAACAAAAAGTCAAAAACAATTACACTATAACTATTCAAATCAAAATGACAAGAATTAATAATAATGAGTAATCCCCTTATAAACATGCTCGTAAATGTGGGGGAGTTCTGCAAGAGACTTAACAATGAAGGTATAGGCAACATTAGTAGTGTTGTGTCCACCAATCAATAGTCCTAGGATCTTGTCTGCAATGTCACTCTCATTAATTTACTTTGCTTACTCAAAACTTGTTGTCAATATGTGGGACAATACGTCCTGTGTAGCCGATGCCTTTTCCTCTACCATATCAATCTTTCTTTGTTTAATAATGGCAAAAAGCTCGTTCCTTATAAATTTTGAAGTGTTAATGGCCTAACAAAATGGAGTTTCAAGCAAATTAATGGGGATGGAAATAATTCCTGAAGCTAGAGGATATAAATGGTCGTATAGTTTAGCTATGCGATTTAGGTCTTCGAGTGTGATAAATAATTAACATGCCAAACAAAACGTATAGTTCTTTACAATATAGAAGACGACAACTTTGTCTTTGTTTTCCCATTCAAAGGCAAATTGTCTGCGTGCTATAGCATCCATAACATCGATATATCGTTGAAGGGCATCATGTTTTAAGAACTCAATAAGCATTTGTGCATCTTTATGGCTTCTTCTTTGGATGACATCTAAAGAGAAGATGGAAAGACCTTATTGACGGAGTCCCACCATGAAACAACAAGCCTATTCTTATTGGAGAACAAGAACTTGTTGGTTATTGCATCGCAAACAACCACAGTCGGCTAGCCGAGAATATTGGTTTTAAAAGCCTTCGACGAATATTTAGAAATTTGATCAAACACGAACGTCTCAAGATGGCCTTTCCATCAGTGGACATAAACTTAAAGCTATCTCCTAAGTGGGAAAGACCAGGTTTGCTTGGAGGAAGATTGGCATGGCTACAATGAGATTGGTATGGCAGGAGGGGCTAATTGTGTAGCTACAAAATTAGTGAAGCTGTTGGTGAATCTATTTCACTCACATGTAATCTTAAATATGAAAAGAAGTTTGAGTTGACAATATGAGTCACAAAGACTTACAAGCATTCGTACGAAAACAAAATACATATACGTGGCCGGTAAATCTTAACATTCACGTGGCTGAAATAGAAATGACGCCAACTCCAAGCAAACAAATCTTAACATTAATTGGTTCCCTTAATCATATCTCTTCTCTTCAACATCTAACGTCCTTTCCAAATTAATTGAATCTATCTACTACCCTTTACGATGCTTAATCAATAATGAGATAAACAATTTTTTTAAAAAAAAGGGTTATAACTCTTATATTATATTGAACAAAATGAAGTCAAAGTAGGAGGAGAGTTAGTAATTACTCACAGTTCGATAAGACATTATTGCATAAGAAAATACTAAAGTCTAACAAGGTTCTTGTTACTGGTATATAGCTTAACTTCAACTATAAAGATGGTGTAATCTTACGCAACTCTGCATCTTCTTCTAGTACAATGTACGTATCCTTTGGTGAAATTTTTTCTTTTTCTATTCTCATCCCTCAAAGGAAAAGAAGATCATTATATATCTACCAACAAAGCTAGATATATAATCTTGAAGCATTTCCTATTTTTTGGTGTAGAAACCAATATATATATAACCAGGAAGTATTTTCTGCTTCTAACAACCAACAATGGTTTCCTTTACTTTTGTTGATTCTTTCTAGAAATAGAAGATGTACATGCTTATTACCTTATAATGTTATATAAGTATTTACCAAAAAAAAGTTATATAAGTAGTTGACGTATTAATATTAGTGTAAACTAGCAAAAGGATCTTTTTTCCATTCTTGGTACTTCTCTTCTTCTTCTTTCATGTCTCTTTACTCTTCTTCTCTTTCCTCTAATCCATAACTTACATGCACGAAGGTATACTTCAATGAATATTAGGGTTTAAATTTTGTAGTCTATATATACATAATACTAAGCTAAGATTGTGGAGGAAAACCAATCGATAATAGAATCTGGAAGCTGAAGATAGCAAAGGGAGATCTATGGCTGACAACAACTAATAATCACATACGAAAGCAACAGTGGGAGTTTGATCCTGATGCAGGAACTCCTGAAGAACGTGCTCAAGTGGAAAGGGTCTGTCAAGAATTCAAGAAAAATCAGTTTAAAATCAAGCAAAGTTCTGACTCGATAGGCAGAATTTTGAAAACAATAAGAACATTGGAATTAAGGAAGGTGTCAAAAAATAAGTCACAAAAATGTCACGTTAAACATCTCACTCAGACTCAACAGCGCGTGTGTGATACTATTAAATTTTCGTCCAAAATAGCCTAATATTGAGCACATTTGATAATGTTTAGACCTTAATTGAGTAGATTATAATGTTTGGCCCTAATTGATCAAACCCAACAACTTTTGGCCCCAAATTGAGCGCTTAGCCTTAAAACATTGGCTAGCTGCACTTTTTGCGACTCCACTATTTCTTAATACTCAAAAAACTGGTTGACTCGAATAAACCACTCAATGGGGTTGCCTCTAGAGAAACTTGAAATTTCTAGTTTGGCCAATTTGGATATGAATGACTAGCGTTTAGCATCTGAATTGTTTTATATCTACTCACGAACACTACGGTTGTGAACAAGGCACTCGTTATTACTGCTAGAGCCTTCCTTGATGTTGATTAGTGCATCTAAAAGTTTGGCGATAACTTCTTGAATATGTTGCAACTTGTAGGTAAATTTGACTTCCATGCAATTCATTCCATTTTGAAGTCCACCTAATTCTGCTTCCAAATTTTCAATATGTTCTTTATTTATTGACATGGCTCTGATATTAATGATAGGTCCGATCAAAGACACACAACCATCAAGTAATATACAAAGATGAAAGTGAGAATTGTAATTTGCTACATGAAATGATGATAATCATTATTCAAACGCAATTAACATATTTATACAACAATTGGCCAACTACTTCCTAATTTTAAGGAAAACTAATTGACATGACTTCATCACACATTTGACCCGTTTTTAAGGAGAATATAAGGCATGAAATCAAATAAATACTGTAAGTTGCTGCAGATAACTTTGCTTTATTGCTAGTATTTCGAATTTGGTATAGGTACATGTTTCTTACAACGTAATTTAACAGTCTTATCGATTATATTTGTAAATTGGGACAATCGAGGTCTATTCGTTTATCATGAACATGTTACGATATAAAAGTTACAAATTAGTTATTTAATTTTTTTTTTAGTTTTGGCAGTTGTCATATGCACATTTGGCGCTCTATTTATGTATAAATATTCTTTCGACTCTTCTGGAATAAGAGAGACGGATTAATTCCTCCATAATCTTCTATTGTCATCTTCTTCTTTCTTCTATATTTTTACATGGTATCAGAGCCAAAAGAATAAGCTTGTTCATGGCGATCCATTGTTAACTAATCTACTCTTTCTTTTGTTCATCTTTGATTCTTGATTTTTTTTGTCTTTACGATTCTCCTGCTCTTCTGATTTGTTTTTGACGATGAATGATAAAGCTAGTCAAGCTGTGTCTTCTATGGCAACTACTACGTCTGATAATCTAGGTACTTCTTTAGTGTCTGTTCTATTGACTGAAACTAACTATCATATATGGTGTAAATCTATGAAGCTTACCTTAGCTACTAAATGGAAGTTAGGGTTTATAATTGAGAAAATTCCTCAACCTGCTAAGGAATATGATGGATTTGAGGATTGGTGCAACAACAATGCGTTGGTGATTTCCTGGATTTTGGGTTCTATTTTAAAGGATCTCTATGATTCCTTTGTTTATGCGACATCTACTAAAGATCTATGGGATCGATTTGAAAGGAGATTTGGTGAATCCAATGGTCCTATGTGCTATCAGATCAAAAGAGAACTTAATGCTACAACTCAAGGAAATAGTTCTATTTTTATGTATTTCACAAAGTTATCCAAACTTTGGGATGAGTTGAAGTGTTTTTTTGCCTTTACCACAATGTTCATGTGGCTGTAAATGTGGTGCTTTCAAGGAATTACAAGAGTTTCAAGAATCTGACATGATTCTTCATTTTTTTCTTGGATTAAATGATAGTTATAGCAATATTGCTAACCAAATCATGCTTCTTGATCCTCTACCTAATCTTGACAAGGTTTACTTGACGATTCCTAATGTGGAGAAACAGTTACAGATTAATATGTCTGTTAATGAGCCTTTAGACAACATTGCGTTGTATGCTTCTACCAAGAATGTAGGGGTTACTAAGTATCGGAAATCCAAGAAGAAAGATAATATGAAGAAAGGGGATAGATATTGTTCACACTGCAAGACTGAAGGTCATACAAAGGAGTCATGTTTTAAGCTAATTGGTTATCCTGAATGGTATCAAGAACTCCGACAAAAGTAGAAAGGCATTTTGCCTAAACCTGGAGCACACAAGGCTAATATGGCAGAGACCCCGTGTGATGAAGATGTTGTTATACACCCCAATGCAATATTCACTCAATAAGAAATGAAGGAGTTGATTCGACAAGAAATTTCTTAGTTACTTAAAGGGAAACAAGTGGCTCACACAAAAAGTATTAACTTTGCACAAGACTTTGCTAGTAAAGTCTCTTATGTCCTTTGTGCTAAAATTGGTGAGATGATTGTTGGATTATTGATACTGGTGCTAATAGCAACATTAGTGCTTCCAGGCATGTCTTTCATAATTGTTTTCCTTCTTCCAAAATTAATTATGTTCTTTTACCTGATGGCTCTACTCAACCTGTTACTTCCGTTGGTGATGTGTCTCTTCCTTGTAAACTTTTACTTAAAAACACCTTGTTCATTCCATCCTTTAAACACAATTTACTTTCTGTTAGTAAAAGTTACAAGATATAATTATATCATATTCATATTCTTTCCTACCTGTTATGTCTTACAAGATCAGAGGACTAACCACATTCTTATTATTGGAAAGGTTAAAGGCAATCAATACATACTTGACCATGATTCTTTTCCTTCTGTAACTATACAAAAATATCTTCCTTTAATCAAGTCTCATGTTGTTCTTCTATCCTCTTTATTTGTAATGCCTTGTTCTATCAATAATGTGACATATGTTTCTTGGTCACTGTGGCATCAAAGATTAGGCCATCCTTCCTTAAATGTAATGAAACCTTCCATTAATAAAATTCCTTTTTCTTCTGATTCTTCTCCTACTTGTGATGTTTGTGCAAAATCTAAACAAACCATATTACCTTTTCCTATTGCTACTGGTCATAGCACTATTCTTTTTGAGGTTGTTCACTTAGATATATGGGGACCCTATAAGCAGCATTCTTTGACAGGAGCAAGATATTTTTTAACTCATGTTGAAGATAGTACCCAGAATACATGGACTTTTTTTATGCAGTCTAAGTCTCAGGTACCTAAGTTACTGGATCGATTTATTAAGCAGACTGTGACTCAGTTTGGGGCCAAGCTTAAGTTCATTCAAACAGACAATGGAGTGAATTTATGAGTCAGTATTGTCACGATGTTCTGGAATTTCACAGTATCTTTCACCAACGATCTTGTGTTTATAGTCCTCAACAAAATGGTACTGTGGAGCAAAAACATAGACACATTCTGCAGGTGGCTCGAGCTTTGATTTTTCAAGCTTCATTGCCTACTAGTTTTTGGGGGGAAGCTATTTTACAGGCAACTTTCTTGATTAACAGAGTTCCTTCTGCTGTTACCAGTTGGAAAACAGCATATGAGTTGTTGTTTGGAGTTTCACCTGATTATGAGGCCATTAAAATTTTTGGCTGCTTGTGTTATGCTACCAACACCAAGCCTTCCAAAGATAAATTTGCTCCTAGAGCTTGTAAATCTATTTTTCTGGGATTTGTGCCTAGCCGAAAAGGGTTTAAGGTGTTTGACTTGGATTCTCAGTCTGTGATGGTCTCTAGAGATGTTGTCTTTCATGAGGATTGTTTTCCTTTTCATAGTACAGCTTCATTGCTTCCCCTCAGATGATACTCCTATTCCTAATATTGGAGTTCTTTCTGATTTACCTGTTGTTTTACTATCAACTGATGTTTATGCAGATTTTTATAGATCCTGTTACTGATGTTATTGATGTCCCTGTAATTCCGGAGTAGCATGTTGTTTGTAGAAGTAGTAGGGTCGAAAAAATCCCAATTGGTTACAGGATTTTGTTGCTAACAGTGTAGTTCCTGTTTCTTCACCACATACGCGTCCTACTTATCCTTTCCTCAAGGCTCTTGGTTTGTCGATAACAACAACTTACTTATTGGCTAACATTACCCAAATTTAGGAACCTCATTCATATAATGCAGTAAAAAGATTGGGTCAAGGCTATGCAGGTTGAACTTGACGCTTTAGAGATGAATCAAACATGGACTTTAACTTCATTACCACCTAATAAGCAGCCCATAGGTTACAATTGGGTGACAAATTGAAACTTAAGCCTGATGGATCTATTCATAGACATAAGGCTCGTTTGGTAGCAAAGGGATTTACTCAGGTTGTTGGCGAGGATTATATAGACAGTTTTTCAACAGTTGCTAAAGTGATTACTGCTAGGTTATTTTTCATTATTGCTGCTTTTAAAGGTTGGCCTTTGCAATAGATGGATGTCAACAACACATTTTTGCACGGTTTCTTAAATGAAGAAATTTATATGACACCCCCTCTTAGTTATGCAAAGGCTACTCCTGGTTTGGTATGCAAACTTCAACGGTCTCTTTATGGTCTTAAGCAGGCATCTAGGCAATGGAATTGTAAGCTTACTGTTTTTTTAGTTGGTTATGGGTTCCTGCAGTCATCTCATGATCATTGCTTGTTTACTTTTGCCAAGGATGATATTTTCTTGATGTTATTGGTGTATGTTGATGATTTATTAATCAGTGGGAATTCTAACATTGCTATTGATCACTTAAAGAAATCCTTGGATGCTAAGTTTACCATAAAGGATTTAGGTTCTGCTCAATGTTTCCTTGGCTTAGAGATCCTTAGTTCTTCTTCTGGTTTGTTGTCAACCAAAGAAAATATTCCTTGGATCTCCTTTCCGATGTTGGGCTTATTGGCGCAAAACCTAAGTCTACCCCTTTTCCGTCTGGTGTGAAGCTTATCGCTGATATAGGGACTTTGTTATCTATCCTTAGGAGTATCGACGGATTGTGGGTAGATTATTATACTTAGGGTTCATAAGACCTGATATCACTTACTCAGTTCAACAACTCAGTCAAATTGTTCATCAACCAAGGGATTCTCATCTTAAGCTGGTTTTTCATCTTCTCAAATACCTCAAAGGCACTCCTTCCTTGGGATTGCATTTTCCAGCTGAGAATTCTCTTCAACTCACTGCTTATTGTGATGTAGATTGGGCTTTGTGTGCAGATACTAGAAGGAGTTTAACTGGGTACATCATTTATTTGGGTTCTTGTCCTATTTCCTGGAAAACTAAGAAGCAAGTGACAGTTTCCAAGTCTTCCGCTAAAGCAGAGTATAGGGCAATGGTAGCTACAGTTGGTGAGTTACAATGTTTGTCTTTTCTGTTCTCAGATTTCCAGGTGCAAGTGCCTAAGCCTATTCCTCTTTGGTGTGATAGTAAAGCTGCTATTTATATTGTATCTAATCCTGTTTTTCATTAACGAACTAAGCACTTAGAGATTGAATGTCACCTTGTTCGCAATCAAATCAAGGCAGGATTTATTTCTCCAGCTCATGTTTCTTCCTATGCTCAGATCGCAGATATGTTTACTAAAGCTTTGCCTCTTATAGTTTTTCTTAGACTTCATTTCAAGTTGGCTCTTTGTGATTTTAACCAAATTCTACCTTAAGGAGGGAATGTTAAGATATAAATAGTTACAAATTAGTTATTTAATTTGTTTTAGTTTTGCCAGCTGCCATACGCACATTTGGTGCTCTGTTTATGCATGAATATTCTTTCGACTCTTCTAGAATAAAGGAGACAGATTAATTCCTCCAAAATCTTCTTTTGTCATCATCTTCTTTCTTCTATAATTTTACATCCACATGGTTTTTCTTTGCCATGTGCAATAGACTAAGAAGGTCACCTGAGAAATATGAAACTCTAGCTTTTTTCTTGGTTTCTGCGTGATTGAATCAATAGCTTGGGAAGCACAAACTTGTAGTTATTGGATTAGTTGAACATTTATTCTTAGAAATTGTGTTTCTTTTGTTTCAGCCATCCAACATGATGATTGCAGTGAAGCAATTGCCACTAAAATGGCTTGCCTGGAGTATTCTTGAGGATTGATCTTTGAATTCAGCAATAAGAGATGATAGAAGCTTGGGTTTGGAGACTTGAGTTTGATGATTGAACTCGAGCTTGGGCAAACTCGACTCAACTCAACTTCATGTTTGACTAAAACGATGTAGTTTTGTTAGTTTGAGTTAGACTAATTCCGTTCTTTCGGATTGGGCCAGCTCTTAGGTCTGAACCCAGACTAAAGTGTGATCAAATTAAACCTCACTCATCGGTTTTGGACCGGGTCAAAAATGCAAAGTCCAGAAACATATCAAGAAGTGTTTTGGACCACAATCAGCGAAACGTCGACGTCTACTTATTTCGGCTCTTGACGACATAAGTCCACGAAACTTACTGCAGAGTCATGGACGACGAGCCATGGGAAGAGTCGCTCGACCTTGACGATTCCGACCTCCCATCCCTCCGCCACCAAAACCACCGGACACCCACCACTACGGCGGAGACATCCACCGTGGCCTCTCTCCATCAACCATTTCTCCGACCCTGTTCAGTTCTCCCTCTGCCCTCCCAAAACCGCCAAACTTTATCATCTCCAAACCCTCTTCCTCGCCTCATCCCTGGACCCGCCGGAGTCGTGCAAGCCGCCATGAAACGCCGTAAACGTCAAATCGAAGACCCAATTCCAACTCAAGAGTACATCAAGCGGGCTGTTGAGGACGGCGCCGGCGACGAGGACGACGATTTCAGCCGCGGCCCCTGGCTGGCCTCCGTGGACTACATTCGTCGTCAAGGCTTGGTGATTGACGGCGACGGAGCTATCGGAGTCCCATTGAGTGCGATAAAGAACGGAGTGGTGAATTTGGATGATAAGGTGACACAAGTCGTGGCTATTGTCAAGTCTTGTAAACCTAACGGACTCGGCGATCTGATGGTGACATTAAAAGATCCAACTGCTAGTATTGACGCCAGCGTCCATAGAGGAGTTGTCTCCAACAATGAGTTCGGGAAGGACATATCTGTTGGAGCTGTGATGATACTAAAAAACGTTGCCATTTTTGCACCTACTCGTCATGTGCATTACCTGAATATAACTGTAAGGAATGTGGTGAAAGTGATCTCTAAGGACGGTGGAGGTTTGTCGACACAGAGTGGTTGTTCTGCTACATTGAAGAGCAAAGAAGGTGGTGATATAGGGAATGAGGTGATCATGAAGAGTCTTGGGTATGAGTCTAATGGGAGAGACATTGAGAGTGTTGCTGGTGATAGTGGAGCTTTGTTGACACAGAGTGGTTGTTCTGCTACATTTAAGAGCAAAGAAGTTGGTGATAGAGGGAATGAGGTGATCATGAAGAGTCTTGGGTACGGGAGAGAAATTGAAAGTGTTGGTGGTGATAGTGGAGGTTTATTGACACAGAGTGGTTGTTCTGCAACATTGAAGAGCAAAGATGGTGGTGATAGAGGGGCTGAGGTGCTGATAAAAAGTTCTGCTGCTATGGAAAAAGAAAGCGTTAAAGATGGAGACTTGGTTGATATGCATAGGTCCAAAGAGATTGGTAATGGTGATGGAGCTAAGGATAGTGTACAGCAGAGTTCCAAATCTTCAATCTTGCAGTGGACTGATGAACAACTTGAAGAGCTTTTTGCATCAGATTGAGTGGAGTAAGGGCTTTTTGCTCAAAATTTTGATAGCTTTGGAGTGTAAAGATGGGGTTTTTAAGTGTAATAGACATGGGTTTTTTGTGGTTTCCTCGTTACATAGGGTATTTTTAGAGTAGAACAGGATTGGACTGAGTTTGAAGAAAATGGTTGCGGGTGAATTACAGTTACCCTAAGGTGGATAGGCTTCAAGACTGGTACTTTTGTTCTGTGCTAGAATTACTGAATCAAGCTGGTTCAGAATTTCACAACATTCGAAATCAAGAGAATCGCAAATTGAGCAGTGAAACTTGATAGAATTTACAAGAACTCATCCTCTTATATCGCAATCTCATCATGAAATCCAGCATTTTTCTTTGGTTAGGTACAAATCAACTAAATGTTAAGATTTCTTGTCCTTCCTCATCCCATTTTCCATATATGCAACTTTGAGAACAGTAGCATTTCTAAAGTATAAGCTTGACAGGCTTTAAAAACCAGAGGATAAAGTTTCTGAAGAGGGAACTTCAGCAAAATACGCAAGTAAAACAATCGGGAACAAACTTCTCGTGAAATTTTTTACCTTGTTTTGTCATGAATGCATCTTCTGTCATTCATGAATCTCTTTTAACGGCCAGATTTGCTAGCGTTTAGAACCAAATTGTATCAGGAAGGTACGGATTTCCATTGGAGAAAGCTCGACAATTAGCAGTTCTGGATCTACAGGACTTCCTTCCTCTCACCTTCTTTATCTGGTAACTCATTCAAGATTGAATTACTAAAGCCAAATATTTCTAAGCCTTAAAAGTTGTCTTCTTTATGCAGTCATTTTCTCTTTACCTTCTTAGAAGGAAAAACCCTTTTCAGCTCTACTCTTGCCATAGTTGATAGGTCCTTGTCCTCCCCAGTCCCCAATCTTGTAGTTAAAGTTGCATCAAATGAGAGAAACTGCTAAGGAAATGAAATGAGAACCAAAGTGGGAGAGCTCACTGAGTACAAACCGCATATAAGTGTGCCAACCGAAGCAGAACTTTTCCATCCTTCAACTCTTGCAGTTTTGATAAAACGACTTCAAAAGGAAAACCTGTAAAGCTTTAGATCTTCAAGGCAGAGTAATGGCCAAGGATCAGTGAACTTTCCGTCAAAAGCATTTTCTAAACACTTGCATTCAAAACATTCTTTTCCCAGAAAAATTCTGGACTGTTAGAATTGTTATTTCGCAGAATTGTTTTATAGACGAATCACTGGAGGACATTTTTTGGTTTTCTATAATGTTGTCTACAATTGCGGAGAAAGTTACACACCTGAAGAGTTATGATTGCCACCTTTTCTAGTAAAACTTAAGTAAGGATCCACCCCAGAAAAGTTTGTTAGATGAGACTTTGTCCAATGATCTCCGTCTTGGCAAGTGTTGATAATAACATGAGATTACATGAAAGCATTCGTTAACTGCACTGGCTCAGAAATGCATCAGTGCCCTCAGTTTCACCTGCTCTGCAAAAGCTAAGAGAAATGGAGAATATATCTCTTGGCCGTATGATCTACGCCACTTTGCTTCCTCCCCAATGGGATCTATCCAAAGGTAATACTTTCCCACAATCTGTAAATGCAAGTAAAACATATGTGAACACTGAATAGCAGTCCAGGATGCTGAAATGAATGAGTTTTGTGAACACATACTGTTTCATTCAATGCCTCTTACACACCTCTTCCATCATCTTTAATTAGTAATCTCTTTTGTAAATATGTAAAGGTTTTTACCTCACCTCTATGAATTGTAGTATTCATTTTTCATGTAAGATTTCATAATTATTCCATCTTACTTTATATTTAAATTGATGGAACAACTTTAATTATGGATTGTGGATCAGACTTTGGTAAGGACAACAAGAGTTTAAGGAGAAGACTTTGAAATCTCACATAAAAAGTCGGGTATCACAATCTTATATCAGAAAAGAGAAAAGAGGTGAAAGTCTTTATAAATTTAATCAACTATTTTCATGTCTAATTTTATTAAACCTGAATTGAAATTACTGTTGAATAATCAGACTTACAAGCAATCAGGAAATGGATAAAGACACTTGCCTTTACTGATGATCTAAAAGTTTTGGAGCCTTTTCAGACAACCTCAAAGAAACTGCTGGTTTAATCCAGTCTTAATCAATTCGTCCAAAGAAGAGAGAGTCAAATCCAACCTAAGTCCAGAAGCTATGTGTTGAAGAAACTAAACTAGTAAGGAAGGCCGGGTAAGAAACTCCAAGGATCATATGTGTGCTGATGAGTGATACAACTAGATCATTGAACAGATACGTAAGAAATCATAATTGGGTTTATACACCTCTGCACCTAACAGGTGAGCCTGAACTGCAGAATGTCCAAAATGATCAATTTGCCAACCAATTCTAGGAGTCATGTTAAACTCTTGCTTTATGAATCTATGTCCCAAAGTTGTCTGATAAATCATGTCTATATAATGTGTTGTTGCCTCATCATGCGTGCACATATCTGATATCTCCATGTCTGAAGAATTTAAACTATACAATATCGACTATGAACAAGGAGAAAAGTAAGTGTAGGTGGGTTTTATGCTACATTAGCTCAAAGTTGATCGGATCTGACAAGCTTCCTGACTTTGTTTTGAACTCTCCTGTTCTGTTCTCTCCACAACGCTGGGAAAATTCCTGTAAAGTACCTAAAAGAAATCTTTTCATAGTCTGTCTTATAAGTGAATCTTTGAGAAACACTGGATTCAATAAAAAACTGATGATTAAACCTGCTCAACATATACAAACTTGCGGTTTTTATCAGTCAACAAGGCAGGAACCAGAGAATCCGGCATATTTTGGACACAGGTTCCCTGTAGAACACATTCAAGATTTATCAGTCACTCTGAAGATTGCAAAGTTTCATTAATGGCGGTTCTAAAGAGACTGAACAAAAGAGAGAGCCTGAATGGATTTGTTGGAATCAATGTAGTACTGATCAACAGTCTTCGATCAACCAACACGAGGCACCAAGTGAACTGTCGATCTTCCCTGGAACCATTCTGGGAGTCGTGTTGTAAGTGATGTACTTGGATTCAAGACACAGAATCTGCATCGTCATTACCAGAAACAACAATACAGGCCACCATGTATGGATTTCCATGTTATAGCTTGGAGAGTAGCTAAGTTTTGGGAGGTCAAACTTGCGCATTGGCCAAGGTTTAAACATTGAAGTGTATGCAAGAAGACGAGAAGATAGAGAACTGGTTTTTGTTTTGCTCTTGTTTGACAACGAGATTATGGAACTTTTGTATGTCTATATCGTTTTCCTTCTGAATTGATGTTCTTGGATGGATGAATTATATGATTCTTTATTATACTACAGCCAACAATTCCAGTCCAAGTTTTAATTCCTTGGACGATTTCATAAACTGTTTAAGATGTTAACTTAATCAGATGAACTTATTGGATTGAGACCAACTTAGTCTTTTCACTGTAACAAAACAAGAAATGGTGTACTCAACGTGGAGGCAAATCCATGTCTAATCTGCATTGCCTTGCATGGACCTTATTTATAAGCAAATTCTATGAGGAAGGTACGGATTTCCATTGGAGAAAGCTCAACGATTAGTGTTTCTGGATCTACAGGACCTCCTCTCACCACCTCTGGCTCTTTCCCAGAATCTCCTTCTACTTTCCAAACCAGTCTCTTCTTCTCCATTTCTGCTCTTTCTTGGTTTGCAGATAAATTTGTTTCTGTGATCTTGTTTACCTAATAATTCAATCAAGATTGAAACTTTACTTATAATCATGTACTTCTGGTGCTAATAAGCCTTAAAAATGTCATCTTTGAGCAGCCATTTTCTGTTACCTTCTTAAAAGGAAAGACCCTTTTCAGCTCAACTCTTGCCATATTCGAGAGATCTTTGTCCTCTCCAATCTTGTATTTAAAGCAAAGAAATAGTTGGAAATTGAAATGGGAACAAAAGTGGGGGATCTCTGAATATGAAATTTAAGAAGCAGAAACTGATCAGTACATACCTCATACAAGTGTGCCAACCGAAGTAGCACCTTTCTGTCCTCCAATTCCTGCAGTTTAAGAATGAGTAAGGTACTGAACTATAAAAAGATTAATGGCAAGGTAGCTTATTTGGCAAAAATCAATGAGTTCTGGCTTTGAATTGAGAGACTGAGACTGAACAATCTGCTTGAAAAACACAGGCCTCTGGAGTTAACTTTTACTGATTTTTTGTTTATGCCTAAGACAGTCTTCAATACCAAAGAAAGTTACACACCTGAAGAGTTATAATTGCCACGTTGTCAGGTAAAACATAAGAAGAATCCATCCCAGAAAATTTTGTACCACTGGACTTTGTCCATTGATCTCCATCCTGCAAAATGTTTATAATAACATGAGAATAGGTGAACATAATTTAACAACCTAAATGCATCAGAGCCCTGAGTTTCACCTGCTCTGCAAAGGCTAAGAGGAATGGAGAATATATCTCTTGACCATATGATCGACGCCACTTAGCTCCCTCTCCTACAGGATCAATTCTGAGGTAATACTTTCCCACAATCTGTAAATGCAAGTAAAATCGATTTAAGCAGAATGTTTAAAGAGAAGTCTATACTGCAGAAGTGAAATGTGCTTACTGTTAATCCTGTACATTTGTTATTAACACAAACTGTTTCATTCAGTGCCTCTGATACACCTCTATCATCATCCTTGAGCAACCTCCTATAGGAAAGACAAAATCATTTATTCCAGAAGTTCGACAATAGTGTTAGCTTATCTACTTGCAGAAAAAGATTTTAGGAAGAACCTGTGGACCATGATTTCTAATTGCCCATCAACAATACTTGACCCTCCCACAGCTCGATCAACCAGAATGGATACCTCTGAGGTGTTATCCTTCATGTGCATTCCAAGATTAATCTGAGGTGATGAAAACAAACATAAGGATGGCTGAAAAAATAATCAACTAAGCGAGTATGGGCAAGCAAAACTTCAGTGGTGTGACGAAGGTCAAAGGACTACTAAACTACTGTCTAAAGCCCTTATCATTTTTCTTCATCAGTTGCATCTCAATTTCCTCTCGGTTTGTAATTCAGTAGCCAAATTTAGTGGTTCCATTAGGCTAGCGATATACTATGTATTATCGATAATTTCCACAGAACACAGTAAGATGATATCTTGAGAAGTTACATATCCAGGACTTTATGCAACAGCATATTCACTCATTTTCCAAGCAGAAAAGCTCTTAATCAGTAACTATGGTCCGAGAAGGTGTCTGTCATGGAGGTTACTACGTGACAACTTTCTAACAGAAGGACAAACAATCTTCAAGTAACTGACTGTGTAAGTGTAATCCAATCATAAAGCATTTGTACCGGATAATAATTTCCTGCTACAGGCTGATTTACTTGCAGATCCCAGTCTTTTCTGTATTCTCGAACCTGCAAAAGAAAATTTCATTAACACAAGATAGCAATGTGACAATGGCCTTTTTTGAAAAGTTACCTCACCAAATAAGGAACATACCCTTTCAATGAAATCACGGCCATTTGAATCAGTATAGAATTTTTTGTTGTTTTTTGTAGTTGTTATGATTTTAGTTATGATCTCTTTGCCAATGCCATCATCAATCGGGATCGGTCCAACCTGATGTTGACAAAATTGGTGAGAATTGTTCCTATGGCACCGTTTACTCTCTTCAGAGAAACACTAAAGGTGAAAGCATGGATTTACATTAACAAAATTTTGTTAGACTTACAGTGAACTCAAACTCAACATGTTCTTTTCCTTTGTATAATCTGGTTACCTGTTTATGCAACTATGGATCAGTCACAGAAAGCAATAGCTATATAATATCACAAATCTTTGATACTTATAATTTTGAACTGTAAGATACACTTTTCTTATTGAAAATATGTTAGACCTCCAATTACAAAGGTCTATGCTAGAAGGGGGAAGGGAAGGGTAACTGAGTAAAGTTACCCTTTCTGTTATAGTAAGGGGTCGGGTAGTTTGTTACGTGCATGTGAGAGGGGAGAGAATAGAGTTAGTTATGATAAATACTGTAATGATTGGGAGAGGAAGGTAGTCAATTAGTAGAGAAGATTCTGTGAGCCAAAGGCTGGAGAGAGCAGCACTCTCGAACTGCTGCATACTACTTGTAATCG
>JANKOE010000007.1:53298946-53315843 GCA_026284465.1 Erythroxylum citrifolium
TGTAATCGGACAGAAATTGTCCTTACATTTACATACTATACAATAAGAAATCTCTCAAACTATTGAGAGTTCTATCAAAATAGTTTCTCTTGTAGACTGTAAGTTAAAGGATGTCCTTTGCCTTACTGTGGTTGAATTAGCACCTTCCCTCAGCTCATCAGTTGCCACTTCAAGCTGATGATAAGCACACAACCTTCCTGATACCTTACATAATGTATCTAACTATACTAATATTTCTATTTCTGGACTTGGAAAGTTGAAACTTACAACTTGATTTTCATAATCAATTGCGGAATGAGACAAAATACCTGATAAATCCATGAATTTATTCGCTGATGTGCTTCATGGAGCAATGGCCCCCGCAAAATAGTTACATCAACCTGAAATATAGCTCAACATTTCATTGAAAGTAAAAACAAACTCTTCATGAGTTAAGCACTCCAGGGGATCTTTTCTACCTTTCCGTCAAATTCGATAGGATAGCTCCCATTCGGACGGAAGATGTATGCTCCAGAGGCCTTCAGAAAGTTGAATTCCATAGTATTAAACAAATTTGTCCATGCCTGATGGGACAATGATACAGCAAAAAGGTGATAATCGAATGAGAAGGTTGTAATACCTGTGTATCGTTCTTGGTTGCCCCATATCCTGCATAATAGCCATATACTTGCTCCAGTGAAGCTTTTACCTTGAAGTACAGATTCAAAATACTCAGGTGCAATGTCTTTTTAGAAATGTACCTAAAAAGAAGGATAAATTAGAAGGTAACATACAGATCTTCTGCTATTTATGTACGTGTTGAGATTTCCTTCTTTCCTGGAATAAATTAATTTCAGATTTCCTGGCCCTATTTGGACTCCATCTGTTTTTGGTGATTCTGTTCTGAGGTTTTGCATGTCAGAAGTTGCAGCTGTAGGCATAAAGAGAAAAGAAGCAACCGGATCTCTCACGTTAAAATCTATAAAAAACCTTTCTTCTATGTAATAGCTACTTCAGGTCCAAAAATTACCATGCATACCACCTTGCTTATCAATTGATGTAGCGGACGAAATGATATAGGTGTTGAAACCCAGAGGAGGTACAGATGCAGAGAATGCAAGCCAGTATTTGGGAGTGACATTGGGAGAGATGCCCAAATATGCTTTAGAATAATAGTTTCTTATGCCTATGGAGGCATCCAATAAAGGTAAAAGCTGAGATTCAATTCTGTTTCCTCTTGAATCTTTAACCATGACGTTCTCATTTATAACCTACACCAAGTTAGGCCAGATCAGAAGATTGCATATAGAACATAAACACTATACATGTGAAGCTGTCTATCTTTCTCCAGAATTTGTTAGTTTCTGTATAGTTTCTGAAACAATAGGCAATTCATGAGGACTATATACACATTATATACAATCTAGTTGAACGTGGTTTCTCTCCATGGAAACTGAGTTATTCAGGAAGTGATCGGACTTTTCGAACTCACAGGAAATCTTATAACATCCTCCTTTTTCCATCCCAAGGAATTGTAAACAACGACCACCTACAGAAGATATCATAACGATATGTGTTTTAGTGCACTGAAATGACAATTCTACTCAAGATTGTGAAATTTCATTCTTTCTCCTTAGTCCTTACCAGGCTTTTCCCATTTGACAGATGAACCTCTGATGCAGGACAGTAACTTATATTCAGAAGAGGGCACTGAAACAGTTGAAACAAAAGAGAAAGCCACAAGTAAATATAGCATAAAGTCCGATTGGAAAACTTTCACTACCAATATAGCTCGAGGATGTATCAACTATGTTCATGATGGTTGATAAACGAGGCATGGAAGTTCTCATAATTGCAAGGCTGGAATGAACGACGATTGTACTTCTATATCTAAATTTGTGAAACTGTAAATTCCAACAAAATCAGCCGCCGGAAGTACAATCTAATTAAGGGATCAGTGTCTACCAAATCCTTAGAAGTAAGAGGTTGATACAAAGTGAAACAAGACAGAATTTAAGCAGAATAGCTCTTTTACCTGCTGAAACTTATTCACTTGATTGATGCAACCAGTTTTCACAGACGAATCTACTATGCAAGAAAGAGATGCTCCAACCACTTTCTCAGCCTGAAAGAAACATTATTAGACTTGACTAAAATTTAGCAATAAAAGCTTCTGGAATAGCGAAAACAAACCTCTGTATGACCTTTTGACAACCGTGCTGCATAATCATTAGCAACATGCTGCTTCTCTGTGCCAGAAACTGCGTCATGATGTTGAACAATTGCTAAAGCGTCGGCCAAAGATTCCGTGTTAGGTCCTGCTTTACTAAACCCTTTAAAAAATTCTAGTTGTCTCGCTGCCTGTATGGTCATTGCTGTTCAGTGAGCATAATTTGTTCAAGAATTCCCCAAGATAACCAATCTGGTCTTACCAAATAGTAGCCACTCAGTTTTCTAACATAGCTTTTGAGGGCTGGTCTGCTTGTAAAGTATCCTGTCCAGTAAGCATTTTCTTCGTCCGCATAGCTGATACATTTGAACCATATTGGACAGGTTAAAACTGCAGGGAGAGACTAAATGCAAGTAAAATTCAATCGGTATGTGAATGAACTAACGGGAAGTAGTCGTCGGTCTTGAGAGGCCAGGATTCCTTTGTCGAATGCTTAGCATCGGTATATATTGAAGGGGTTGAGTACAGGGCATTGACACGCCCATCCTGCAAGTATTTCAATCCAGAACTTCCATTAGCATCATGAGTTAGGAACTTAATATGATGAGATGACTTCAGAAAGCATCATAAAGGACTTTTATCAGAATCAGGGCCGGTCCTAGACAAGGGCTGGGCGGGCACCTCATAAAGAACATGGAAAGCTAGCTAACTATTCATTGCCTCTTTAGATATCATGAGCTGTCTCAGTTAGGACTAACCTGATTTACATAGTTGATAAGTTTGTCCATTTGCGTGAACCATGTCTCGGCATAATGATACTGGAAATCCGTCCCCATCGTAAACATGATGTGATTCGTTCGAGTTACGATAGCCTGGAAACGGTAAGACTTACTATTAATATAAGCACGATACTGGAGTAGCAACAAAGATTAAACAAGTAATTCTGTAGGCAAGGTGATAGAATCAAGTAGTTCTTACAACAGCTTCCACTCCTATACTTGTAACAGCCAAAAGATTATCAATAAGATACATGGTCCTCAATCTTCTAGTCAGTAAGTCTACGAATGGAAGGTGATATCTGATATGCTATTGAATCTGAATAGAAGTCTTCAGAGCAAACTAGAGAGCTCAAGAATCAAAGTGAAGAAACAGAATCATGATCTTACTTGAGTCATTGCAGCAGATATAAATTCATTCACTCGCTCAGGGACATTGTAGTCGAACAAATCGGTATCATCCTTCGACGTAAGAAGAGCAACAAGAATCACCATATTGAAGAAATATAAACTTAAAAGTGAATTGCCAAGAATTATTTACTAAAACAGTCTGACCTGCGGTTTACCTGGACAATGGGGGAATCAAAATGCTCAGTATTCACTTCATAGTAGAAGTCACCTGGAGCTCCGTAACCCTCAGGGAATGCATCAGCAAATATCTACACAAATGCAACTCAATAAGACAATTAATATGAATAATCAAAAAGTAATGAGCAGGAACGTTTGATACTAACCTGTGCTGATGAACCAAAAGTTTTAGAGCCCCTCCAGACAACCTCAAGACTCTTCTCATTTTTCCGTTTAATCCTGTCTTGGTAGTCGATTCGTCCGAAAAAAAGAGAGTCAAATCCAACCTGAAACCAGAGATTGTGTTCAATAAATTTGCTGGATATGAAGCTGCATAGCAGCCCTTGTGTCTAACTACTCATAGAAGCAAATCCCAAAAGATCAAACGTGTCGACGAGTGATCAATGAGAAGATCGAAAAAGAAATATTCATCTGAATTAGAAACCTGTGCACCCAACAAGTAAGCCTGAACTGCAGAATGACCGAAGGGATCGACTTGCCAACCAATTCTAGGAGTCACATTGAACTGTTGTTTGATGAATCTATGCCCCAGAGTTGTCTGATCAATCATGTCTATGTAATGTACTGTGGCCTCATCGTGCATGCACATGCCTCCATTTCTGCAATCGGAAGATCCGGAACAACAATTTACATCACAAGTTCTAAAAAACTGCTTCCCAGAACACAATGCATCCAATTCTATACATAGGAAAAGTGACAAAATGATCTCATTTTACATAACCAATCCGCATCTTCTATGTTAATGAACATAAA
Organism: Erythroxylum citrifolium; assembly: GCA_026284465.1. Taxonomy (NCBI): domain Eukaryota; kingdom Viridiplantae; phylum Streptophyta; class Magnoliopsida; order Malpighiales; family Erythroxylaceae; genus Erythroxylum; species Erythroxylum citrifolium. Next base: position 53,303,213 of record JANKOE010000007.1, read on the forward strand.
CGACAAAAAGTGTATGTATGGGTGGATTTTATGTTACATTAGCTCAAGTTGACCGGATCTGACAAGCTTCCTGACTTTATTCTGAACTTTCTGGTTCTGTTCTCTCCACCAACGTTGGAAAAATGCCTGTAACATAGATAACAGAACCTTTTTTCATGATTTTTTCAGGAAATTAAATCCCTAAGTTAACAAAAATCGAAACTACCTTCAAAGAATGAAAAAAACTATCTTCAAAGAATGAAATGTTCAGGTCATTCAAAACTATAAAAACCTGTTCAACATATACAAACTTGCGATTCCTATCTGCCAACAACGCTGGAATTAAAGAGTCCAGTATATTCTTGACACATGCTGCCTGTAGAACACACCACCGACCAACAAATCGCAGCAAAGTTAGCAACTTTTTTCTCAAATCAACCACTATGTAGTAAAACTACGTTAATGGAGGGGAGGACCTGAATGGAATTGTTGGAACCAACGTAGTACTGATCAATTGTCTTCAACCAACCTACGTCATCATGCGTGTGAGGCACCAAGTGAACGTTGAGCTTCCCTGGAACTATTCTTGAACTTGTGTTGTAAGCTATGTACTTCGCTTGAACGCCCAGAATGTGAACCAACAACAGAAATAGTGGAAACCATTTCTGGATTGCCATGTGAGCTGAGGTTTAGCTTTGCAGAGTAGATATCACTTGGGTTGTGGTGGAAGAACTTGAACATTGACCGAGTATAATAATTGAAGTGTTGGTGTTGTGGAGGACGACAAGAAAAGAGACAGAGACAACTTGTCCTGTCTTTGTCTTGTCTTCTTCTCTAAATTGTTGACGAGGATATGGAATGGAGTTTTGTTTTGTAGGCCAGCAGTATCTGTTGGAATGTGTGGATAATATCTTGGGGAAGGTATTTTAATGGCAGAATTTAGGTAGAGCAGTTTTGGGGCCTTGTTCTGGTTCATCACTTCCATGCATGAGTGCTTATCAATCTAAGACTTGTTTTCTTCTCTTTCCAAGTATAAATGGTTTAAACTTTAAATAGATATGGAAATGGGTAAGATAATTAAAAAATTATTGAATAGATCAATATCTTAGTTTAATTTTTAATTTTTAAATTTTATTTATTTTAATAACTTTGTTATTAAAAATTAATAAATTAAGAAATTTTTATAAACTTAAATCAATTACTTTTTATTTAATAATTCTTTCAACCATATTTTAAATTATTTAATTTTATTTGATCTTTAATCAGTTTTATAATGCTTAATACCCGTTGAACTTTTTAAACGTTAAACTTCTTGTCTTATCGATTTAACTTTCGGTCTAGTTTTTAAAACATTGATTCGAATTCAAATAAAATTTAATTAAAATTGAGCAGGACAGTTTGTATTTAAATTCGAGTCTATTCAAACTTCAAATTAGAGTAACATCCAATTGTTCGAGTCAAAATTGGAATTAATTTCTTAGAGACAAATTTGATCCGAAATTAAGTCAATTAAATTTAATCTATATCAAACTTGAATTATTATTCTCAACTAAAACTACATGTGGATAAATAATATATATAAAAAAATTTAATTGATTATTTTGTGTGAATTTTGCGTGATTTAAGGATATAAAATAACTTCAACACCGTCACGTTTGAAACACTCAATCAATAAAATTGCGTAGGATTTGGAGAAATCTTTTAGTATGCAGCCTTACTCCTAATGACCCCGCACGTGTGAATGAAAATGAAAATAAAAATAAAAATAATACAAATAAATAAATAACTATAAAATTAGAAAATGATAACTAAAAATAAAAATACTAGGGAAAATAGATAAATAAATAGAAATACTATATAATATTTAAAAAATAAAAGAGATAAAATAAAATAAAAATTATAGTAACACTAATAATCATAGATATAATGATACTAACACCACCACAGAGAATATTAAATATTCTAAATATTCTAATAATAATAACCATAATAATAATAAAATTTCGTAAGATATTGAAATAAAAGAATTACATTTATGATTTTCTAATTAAGAATGTCAATTTTGATCCGGCCTTATTTTAGCCCAAGTTAATCAATCCACCAATTAAAATTGTTTAGCCCGACCAAATCATAGGCAAACCGTAACGTATAAAATAACGTCGTTGTATTTAAAACAAATTAGCGTCTTATCCCTGAAAAAACATCCAATTTTTATTCATTCTTTTAAATTTAAAATTGAATACCATTTATGACGACACCAAAAGGAATTGTTTAATAAGAGATTCCAATCCAATAAAAGAATCTATAATGTAATGACAAAAGAATAAAAATCATTATTATTTAATATCTTAAAATTTTCAGTTTTAATTTTCATAATGCATGGTATCAAAATGTAAATATAAATTAAATTAAAAAATAAATACCCTTTTAAAAAATGATCTTTATCAATATAAAAATTTGAAATTTTATTATTTTAATGATTTAAAAATAATAAATTACAAAATAAAATTTTTTATTTTTAATATTAGTTATAGTTAATTAGTTGTTTTAGTTTATTAAAAATAATTTATTTAAAAATATATTAATTAAAGGGTTAATTATAAAAATAACCCTAAGCTACTCAATTTTGTAATACTAATATGAATTTTAAAAAATTACATTAAAATATTTTAAATCCCGTTTTTTTTTTTACAAAAAAACTAACAAGTTGGTAGGTAGTTATATATATATTTTATATAATTAAACCCGTTCTTTAACAAAATAATTTGACGTTAATTTTTATGTTAAATTAAATAACTTGATGAGTCATGTTAGTTTTATTTATTTATCATGTAACTCTAATATAAGATAGTTGTATCATGTACAAAAAAAATTTAATAAATTAAAAAAAATTAATATTTAAGACTAATTTAATTTATTGTTTAAATAATAAATTCAATACGGACCATAATTATTTTATGTGATAATCACGTGATAAATATATATATTTGATATAATAAGTTTAATAAAAAAATTTGGCATCAGGTTGTTTTTGCTTCAAACTGAGAATAGAGCATTTTAATACATTTTTTAAATTTTGAACTAATAATCTAATATTATAAAATTTAGTAAAATTTAAGATTTTTTTTTAGAACTAACCTATTAATATATCACGTTAAAATAATTTTACCGTTATTAAAAGGAAAAATTGAAAAACAGTTAGAAGAACCGCAGAAAAGAAACTGTAGTTCCTCCGACGTAGGAACTCGGTCACAGGTAGGTCAACTTCAGTTTTAACCCTCAGTTAAAGAAACCCAAGTGGGACCCATAAGAATCAATGGTGATAACATTACCTATCTTATCCAAAATATTACATAACTCAACATCCGTTGCAGTAGTAGGAGTAGTATCCACTCATCGTCTCCTCCACGAACCTCACCACCCTGTCCTCGCCAGCTGGTGAGCGAAACCCCGTACGAGAAAGGATCAGAAAATGACCTTCTCATCGTCGCTTTTCACTCCCATTCCTTTTCCCACCACCCACAGATTCTCTCCCAAACTCAAACCACTCAGAACCGTGACTGTCGCCGCCGTTCCCGCCGAACTCGATGGCACCGCCATCGCCGTCATCGGAGGAGGTTCAGTGGCCGCCCTCGCGGCGGCTCTCTCCCTCACCGACCCAGAACGTCGAAGACGCTTACAGGCCGAGGAAGTCGGCGGCGGCGACAAGGAGGTGGTGAGGGAGTACTTCAACAACAACGGGTTTGAGCGTTGGAGGAAGATATACGGAGAGACTGATGACGTGAACAGGGTCCAGCGGGACATTAGGCTGGGTCACTCGAAGACCGTTGAGAATGCGATTATGATGTTGAAAGATGAAGGGTCTTTGCAGGGAGTTACTGTGTGCGACGCAGGTTGCGGAACCGGTAGTCTGGCGATACCGTTGGCTAAAGAAGGTGCTATTGTACTGGCTACTGATATCTCTGCTGCTATGGTGGCTGAGGCTGAGAAACAGGTCTGTCTCTGTCTTTGTTTGCCTCTTCTTTATTACATTCAACTGTTTTGTAACTGATTCCTGTCAAAGTTGCTAAATTAGGAAATGCATGTGTTTGTATCTGTGAGCAGGCAGCATTAAACTTGTTATTACCAATCCAACTCGTCAATTAAGGTGGTTATAGGTTATGTATAAGAACGATTGATCCATATTAGATGTTATTGTCAGAGGATGTTTTCCTGCTAAGAGGCATGTTGGCTCTGTGATTAGAGACTACTGTCAACATTTTAGTTCAGTTTGTCACTTGACTTTGAGTTAGTAACTTGTACATTGTGTAATTCGTCAGTTGCGAGTTCCGAATGGTCCTTGAATAGAAAAGCAGAGTTTCGGAAATGTGGACACAAATTGATTGCCAAGTTTATGAATACTAGCTGCATTTGAATGATAGGGTAGTGAAGGTAATAGGTGATTTTGATTTGGTGCAGGCAAAAGAGCAGCTTCAATCTGAGAGTGAAAATGGGGCACCTATAATGCCGAAATTTGAGGTGCGAGATCTGGAGAGCTTGGATGGGAAATATGACACAGTGGTCTGCCTAGATGTGTTGATACATTATCCTCAGAATAAAGCTGATGGTATGATTGCTCATCTGGCTTCTTTGGCTGAGAATCGGCTAATTCTAAGTTTTGCACCGAAGACATTTTACTATGATATGTTAAAGAGAATCGGAGAATTGTTCCCCGGGCCGTCGAAGGCAACGAGAGCGTATCTGCATTCTGAGGGAGATATCGAGAGAGCATTGAGAAAGGTTGGATGGAAGATCAGGAAGAGGGGTCTTATTAGTACACAGTTCTACTTTGCCAACCTTATTGAAGCAGTTCCTGTCTGAAAAGTTTGAAGAGAGGTCAGATTCAAGCTTTCTTTCTATCATATACCTGATTGATTTGTTTGATAGATACAGTTAGAAACAGTGCTATTTGTGCTGCATGGTATCGGTACTAGCGAGCTCTGATACGGTATTTGCAACAACGGTTTCTAGATCCCTCAAGTTTCCATGTGGGTTGTCATATTTTATGCAAATGTACTGAGCAACACCTGATCGTGTATTTAGCTAACAATCGGTACCTACTGTGCAAATTTTGTGATTCATCCTGCAACTGCATGATTCTTGACCATTGTGGGTTCCTGTGTCTGCTCCAAGCTTTCTGTTCTTCATGTTTCGTTCTGCTAAATGTGAACTCATCGACTGTTCTTGATCTTGGGAGTTTTTTTTTACAGCATTTAAGCATAATAAGCTGTCAGATTGTTTAAGTTCAAGCGAATCGAAGACCACTTAAAACAGAACCTGACGAGCACAAATTCTTGAACTAATGTTGTGGCTCGTCAGAATAAATTGCCTCTTGCATGATTAAGAGTAATAAGAAGTTACAATGATCAACTATATGATAAATGTGGTCAAACAACTTCTCCGCCTATGAATATGTTGTCAACAAAGGAATGTAGGATGACAATGAGTTAGATCGAGTCGGTCTGAGTTTTGCTCTGAGCCTAATTGAGCACCGCACTAAAACAATGTTTTAGCCTTTAGATTTTTAAGCTTACAAACTAAAACGATACCATTTCGATTAATTATTCCATTAATCCAAGTTTCATTTCTTAAATTTTGGATCGAGTCAGGTCCAATTTTGCTAACCCTAAAGAAATTAGTCTTTTAGTCTCTGTTATATTCCAATTTATATTTTAAGGTTAAATTTTTTTCCATGGCACGTTTTTACCATTCTCATCGAAAAAAATCTTTTGAATAGTTAAAGATAAGGTTGCATATAGTAGAATTTTTACAAGTTCTCAATCTTTTTACTATTCTGATGTACACTGAGTTTAGAGTAGAGATGATAATGGGCCAATTGGGCTGTTTGAGGTTAGGCCCATGAGTCCATTGTGAGTTTTGAGCTTAAATAAGTAAATCAAAGCCTAAGCCTAAGTCAATTTGGGTTTCAAATATATTCGAAAAGTTTAAACTCATTTAATATTTTTGTTTTAATTTGAAACTATAGAAAATCAAAAAGAAGGGGGAAATAATTAAAATTAAATCTTATGTAGCATATGAAGATATTTTATATAAATTACTACTTTATTAAATTTCTATACGACTTCAAAATCTTTTCCGACTTGACTTGATCTCGAGTTAAATTTAATGCGAGTTAAATTAAACTAAATTTAATATTTTAACTTTAGATTAGATCAAAATTTCAAAACATATAAAATATTTGGTTTTTTCCTAACCGCAATGATGGGTTTGCTGCAATTATGCGGTAGCCCATTTTGCTGACCGCCCATTATTGCAATCAGCAAAAATGGGCTTGGGCCTATGGTTTTATTTGACCCAAATCTTGTCCTTTTTTTTTGTTCAAGCTTTGACCAAAACTAACTCATTAGTCATTTCCCTTTATTGTAGCTCTTTCTTCTTTTTTTCCCTCTTTTAATATGCTACCAAAAGAGAGTAGAGAAGGCAATGGATTAAGTTCGGCCCGACCTTCTCTCGGTCGAGTCCGACTTGACTTACGAGCTAACCAATTCAATTCATGGCCTGATTATAGGCTGCAAGATCAACCAGATCTTAATAATTTTTAAAAATTAAAGAATTGACTACATTTTGTAACTTCTTATAAGACCAAACTATCCCGACTCGTGGCCCGGTCAATTTGGTTAGAAGTTAGGCTAAGCCAGGCTACATTTGTCATCTCTGAAAGTAAAGAAGGAACCTAAAATGTTATGTCTGAATAAAATTAAAGTCTAAGTTTGAATTCGAAAAGCAAAGTCACGTTTATTTTAACTTGAACGAATTCGATTCGTTGTCTGACCAACTTAGAAACAAAAGGAGGAAAAGAAAGAGTAACGTGTGCCCTTATACTTCACCTACTGCAGTAAAAAGGGCGGGAACTATTTTCAACGTCGATTTCCAAAGTATTCGCCTGGGATCAAAGCTTTGAATCTTGAAACCAAACTACATTAATTATTACAAGAGAAACAAAAGAGTCCAAGGTAATCGGTTCGAGATTGACGAAACTGAGGTTCCTTTTTGCAGCGGCAGGTGAAAGTCAGAGTAAAAGTAACTAAGTACGAAAAAGTTAATCCAAGTTCAGTTCAGTTCAGTTTAGTTTAGTTTCAAAACCCCTCTCTCTTGGTCTCTCCAACACAACGCGCCTCTTGGAATGTACGGCAGCAACATGAGAGAGACAGTTGGTAAGTTATTGGGCTTCGTCACTTACACGCGCCTTAGCTGTCGTGGGCTGAGTTCGCATTGATCGGTTTCTTTTACCACAGTAAAGCATTTTTCTACTCCGCTTTCCACGTGGCAATCGTACTTTAGGATTTATTTTTTATTAAAAGGGTAGGACACATTATATAATGAGTACAGAGAAATAGAATCCCGACTGATCTTCAAGAGAATTACATAGCACCTAATGGGTGGAGTAACAAAATAAGTGGTACCGAACTCAACATGCTTGGCATATGACACTAGCCAGTCGATACATCTGTTACTCTTATGATAAATATACTAGTGCACTACAATCTAGCTCCTTGTGAAGAGTTCATTAATTCCTGTAATTATGAGATTGTGGGTTTCGGACCGTCCGGTTGAAAAGGAGAGAAGTTGAAGTGCCACGGTCGAGCCTCCGAACTAGAATTCGTAGTAGGCCATAAAATTTCAATTCCATTTCAACCAAATTTTTAATTTTTTAAATTGATTTAATTTAAAAAATTTTATTATTAAAAATTAATCAATCGATTGTTTTTAAATACTAATTAATTTTCATAAATTAAAATAAATTCATTATTTTTATAAAACAGTTTCATTTTAAATTAAATTTTAAATATTTTTTAAAAATTTTAATTTTATTTAATCAATTTTATAAAGATTTAATATCGGTTGAACTTTTTAACTCTTAAATCTTTTATTTTCCTGATTTAACTTCCAGTCTAGTTTTTAAAACACTGATCTCAACTGATATAAAATGTTATTCTAGTGGCATCAACGAAAATAATCTTTTTTCAATTTCCATCCCAACAAATTTTAATGTTATTTTGTTGATATTTTAAACTTAAAAATAATGTTATTTTATTTAATTTTAATTTTAAAATTAAATAATAGTATTTTATATAATTATATTAAATATATTTCATTTTAACACAAAAGTTTGAATAATTTAAACTATTCAAGTTAGGTTTTCCAGTTTTTAAATTTAATTTATTATTCTTAATCTATATCGAGTTAGTATTTTATTAAATTGGTATATTTTTTATAATTTTCTATTTACGGTCAATAAAGATAAGTATATTTAATAAAGCATAAAGACTTTCTTAATAATATAGACTTGAATCATATTAATGTATCATAATGGCTAGGAATCTAGTATAGGCTAAAGTAGGTACTGATGGGCCATTTAGTTACCTTAATATATGTTTAAGAACTTAAGCTTATTTTAAAAACTAATTGAGTTGTCAAGTTGCTATTCTAATTTTAATATTGGGGGAATCTTACTTGTCGTCTAAGGATATGCTTAATGGGCTTGATTTGGTCTAGTCTAAGGTTTGTTCTTTTTTTTTTTTAATTACAGTAGGTATCTTAGCTTAGTCGAACTAATCCTAAGCTCCTAAGACCCCACCTCAAGAGCCCTACAGAAATTAAATTTAGAACTTCAAGATTCCTCAGATTCCCACATAGCCTATACACTTCTGCGCACAAGAAGTCATTACATACTTGATTGATTAACTGCTGATCGATCACTGCCCTTGCTCAGCATCAAGTTCCCAGTAGTCATCGAGTTCTCTAATAGCTTCAACTCTCACACTGCTGCTAAAAGCGAAACGTCCGTAATTGATCCGATCAAAAAATTTTGCTCAAGAGCTAGAAGATCATCAACAGAGAGTTTTTCTCATTTCCCCTCCTTTTACGTGACTTTAATTCAAGACCTCCTTTTAGCTTTATATACAATTTATTAACGAATCTGTATTAAAATATAAAAGAAATGTTCACGACGTATAAATTGGTGAGTTTGTTTTAACTTTTTTAATTAAAACTTAAATTATATTTATTTTTTATTTTTTATTTATATATAATAACAACAGTCAATCAATACAAATGCCGTTAAAACGTGGAGTCGGGGATTATTTTTTATTTTTTATAAATTTTATTAAAAAATTGTCAATCATTATCTTTTTATTTTTTTATTATCGACTGAATTATTACAATCTTTGTTTTATTGGTCAATTAAATACTTTAATCGAACACCTGTAACATGTGATCGTCCTTTCAATTATTACGATACGTGTCAACGTTGAAGTCTATCTTCAAAGTTGAAAAGTGATAATAAATACCCTATACGACGTGCAGTTTTTAATAATCATAACTCAATTGAACTATATTTACTATTTGATCTTGTTTTATTTGATTACATATTATTTTAAAGATAAAGTATAACATCAACATTTACAATAAAACATAGAAAATACTGTAATATTTCGAAGCATTCAAATCAAATTCTAACAATTTCAAAACATTCAAAACAAATCATAAGTAACTAGAAAATTTAATGGGGTTAATTTTCCGTCAATTAAATTTCACGTTAATACTAACGTAACATTAATTTTATTTTTTAATAAAAAATAAATTTTATTATCACTTGACAAGTAGAACTTACCTTACGTGACAAGTGAGACTCATTTTCTGAATTTTTTTTGGTAAATAAAACAGTGGCTTTCATTGTCACGTAATTGTGAGATTTATTTTTTGATTAATTATTATGTCATTATTAACATAATATTTAATTGAGAAGTATTGTGTTAACTTTTTAGTTCATTTATGGTATTTTTCAAATATTAAAATAGGTGATTTAAATAAACTAAATATTTTATTTTATTTATTAAAAATTATAAATATAATACGTTAACACTTGTCTATAAATAAATTCTACTAATTAAAAATAAATATTTTATAACACCAATATCAAATTTTGTTTCATTAAACCCTTTTTAATGAAATGTTGAGGAGTTGGACAATTATTAGTTGCATTTTTCAATTTTTCAATAAATTATCGGTTAAGTTATGTAATGTGATCCAGATACAAATAATAAAGTGACATAATAAATAATTTAAATCAATATGTGGTGATGTTGTCGCCTGCAACCAAATATAAAAGAAATCACTTCCATTAAAACAAATTAATGTAGTAGCGGTAAGCGGATATCATTCCCACGAGAAATTTTGCGATTATGGAATTTACGAATTCAAATGGCACAAATAATGAAAAGGGATTTTTTGTTACTTACCGAAATAATAATAAAAATCAATAGGAAAATAGCAAATTGAAATAATAATTAAATCTGAAAAATCAATAGGAAAATACCTTGGTTTTGGTCACCGATGTTACCATGCTATTATGGATCATTGACAAAAATTATAATTATTAACGAACATTCATTGAGAAAATTTTCTATTAATTGTATTGACTAGAAACATCTATCCTAGCAACCTTATTAAACAATTAATCTAGATACGATCATAAATTAAATTGAATAATAGCATTAAGAACCAATGACAAGTGATTAACATGTACGACATGAAATCAATCAAGTTGATAATTTCTTAAAATTTTTCGACTCTAACGTAGAGGGGTTAATCGTAATTGCTACTTATGGTTACCAAAATTGAACGTCAGATTTTGTTAACCTAACGATTGAACCAATTAATCTCTAGTTGCGCACTTAGAAACTAATGAATTCAATTAAAAGATATATCTAAAATTATCCTATGTTCATCAACAATATGAAAAAAATATCCGAAAAATCTCACCATAATAACATATAACATGGATCCCTCAACCAAGATAAGAAAATTTAGCCACTCATATTTGAATTAAAATCAAAAGAAATAATAATCAAAACAGTCTCCATAACTAGTCTTTACTGAAAATAAGGAAAATCCCTAATTGAATCTATGTAGAAACGTAATAGCGATAAGAATTAACGTTGCAGCAGTCCAATAATCCTAAATCCTACGATAGCCTACTTGAGGGGTGTAGCAAGTTATAACCAGAAAAGTCAGCAAAATAGGAAGGTGCGGCAGCCCCCCTAAAGAAAGAATACGATGACACTGTTGAATAATGCAGACAATAAGAAATCAAGATGCGGCAGCCTAAGGAGATTACATGTCCCTCTTTCTAACCCTAACACCATATATGCTCGGCAATCACCATAAGCTCCCTCATTGAATTGAATCTCTCCATTATCTTGATTTGATTTTGTCCAGATTAAGTGGTCTTTTAATTTCGGTGGAAGACTTCTTGAAAAGAGGGCCAGAAGATCTTGGACAGTTGTATTTTAATAGGAAATGAATTCTGGAAAATCTGTAGGTTTCAGATTCCATCCTTAGGCATGCCCACGCCTAATCTCTGAATTTCGGCCAATCTGGAAATTTCGACTTTCTTCCCATCTTTTTCCTCTTTTTGATCCTTTTTCATCTTTATGGTATTGAAGACCATCTGTGTACATTTATAAAACAATTCCATCAATTTTTGGATACCAATTTCACAATTCAATCAAAATTAAGTCCAAAATATATGCATTTTAATTGACTTAACAATAAAACTTTTAACTGTAAATGTTTTTGTTTCAGATTTTGCTTTTGGTTGATTATGTTCCTTGACATAAACTCTTGTTGTAATACTTATTGCGTTGTGTAGCTTTATTATTCTTTCTATTTGATGTAATTATTCTTTATTATATGATGAAATTGTAATATTTTAAGTACTCTGTATTTCCTTTGTTTTATATTTGTATGATTATTAAACGATTTTTATATTAATTGTGGTTATTATTTATATGTGAAATATATGAAAAGTAATATTAATTACAATGCATAGTTTCTATTATTATAAATTTTTATGATAATGGTGATGTAAACTTAAAAATTATAGAGCGTAATATATTAAGGACACTATTTGTAATTGTAAAAAGATTTCGAGACTATTTTATCATTTTTAAAAATTACCTGAAACGGTACCTAATATTTACTTGTATCAGTACAGTACTATGTTATTGCATATGGATATATCGGAAACAACCTATTTATTATGTAAGGTAAGGTTATGTATTATTAGGCCTCTCCAAACTCGTGACTCAGCAAAATTTCAACTAGTTATTAATGATGATGATAGCACAGTACTATACCATAATCAAATTTAATATTAATATCAGTAAAATATTCACAATATTGACTCTAATTGCATCAATTGATGCCACATTAAAAATATCATAACTCCAAGTCAAGAGTCATTTGGGCTTGATATGAGTGAACAAAGACCTATTCATGATAGGCCCACTTAAGTCAGAACTCGAGTCCAATCGAAGTTAGACAATTTTGAGCTTCAGGTTAGGTCGGGGCTACCTAAGCCTGAACTCAAGCCTAATTAGACTTAGGGAGTTCAAAGCCTGATTCAGCTCAATTAAATTTATTTTTAATTTAAAATTTTTAAAACGAAATTATTTTATCCTACGCAATATTATTTCATGTAAAAAATATAAGATTTTGGTTGGTCCAAATAGGACAATCCAAGAGTCTGAGCCTAGTTAAAAGTCCAAAAATTAAATAAAAAAACTAAACACATTAACTTCAGGTTAAA
>JANKOE010000007.1:53392465-53407111 GCA_026284465.1 Erythroxylum citrifolium
ATGTAATTCAAGTATTTAGTTATTTTGTGTAATTTTTGAAAGAGAACCAAACAAAATTTCGGGTAATCCAAAATTACTCGATTTACCCGAATTACCCGGTCGAGCTGGGTAAGTTCGGGTAATGAAATTTTGGGTTCGAACCGGGTAAGATGGAAATTTTTTTGGATAATTCGGGCTTTACTCGAACAGTGAAAATTTGGCCCGATTAACCCGAATGCTCACCCTTACTCTAAATAACCCGTCCTAATATATATATATATAATTATTTAATAATCTTGGGAGTGGGGGCTCAGTGCACCACTGCCCTCACCTACCTCCGTCTTAGTATATATATATATATATTGTTATTATCTTTTATATCTATTTTTATTTTCATTTTATTATTATGAAGGGTAAAATCTTCTTTACCTAATATTTTAGACATGCACGTACCAAAAGCTTTATATTAATTGCAATCCCATCTTCTCCTCTTGATGTTGATTTCTTATGTTCAACTCTTTCGTACATTTCTGACTCATTCATTTACTTTTGTGACTAATTTCTCTCTTACTTTCCCCAAATTCTGAGATTACTTTACGACTTGTGAGTTTAGGTAAACGTCTTCTTTAGAAGTTTCTTTCCAAGCTTTTGAACCTAAAGTCATTCCCCATTGATAGTGAAGTCTGAACAAAGTGTGAGCTTGCTTATTCGCACAAAAAAAGCATCAATCCTTCAACTGTCTTGCTCATACCCTTCTAATTATAATTTTATCAAAATAATTAATCCTAAAAAAAATTACCAGAAACAACTTCTCTACTATATAAAGGTAAGGCTGCGTATTATCAGACCTTCTCAGACTCTGATTTATTGCAAAATTTCGGACTGAGTGTGAGGATGATGAATTAATCCTAAAAATAAAAGCGAGTATTGGATCAACAGCTAAAGTTACTCCTTTGTAAACAGAAGATCACATGTTCGGGAAGGCTGCATACAATTGATATCCCTCCTTCGTACTCTCGCAAAAGTGGGAGCCATGTGCACTAAATGAAAAAATAATTAGTTCCAAAACTTTCATTAGTTTTAATAAATCAAAGAGATGCTTTAGTGGTTGAAATAAAAATAAGAAATTTTAGATTTTAATCCTTATTTGAACGAAACTTAATTAGACTTTATATGAGAACCAATTGATATATAATTTAAGATAGTAAATTTTAAACTTAAATATATCCCTTTTAAATCCGAAAATGAAATAATTAAACTCAACATTTATTTTTAAATCTTATCAAAAATAAACTCTTTATCATGTAAGAATAAGACTGTGTACTATTAGACTTCTTTTTTTAAATTACACAGACATGAAAAAATACCCATGTAGTTGAATCTAAACCTTAATACTAGTTAGCATCTTCTTAGTGAACCAAATCATTACTTACTTTTGCTTGTGAAGCACTTTGCTTATTTTTTCAATTTACTTTATATAATTTAATTTACTTTCATTTGGGGTCTCATGTATGCATTGCTAACTCTACTTTCTTATATGCCAAAAGTGGAAACTATAAAAGCTAAAGTAAACCTACTGAATCCATGTTTTCACTTGTAAAGTAGATGCTTAGAGAGTTTCATTTTCACATACAAAGTGGAATTAAAAAAGGCTCTGTGAGCATGAAGTTACTTCAAGAATTGAAAGATCAAAATACACATTTGATCTTTTTTTTTAAATTTCAATTCTCCTATCTATATAATTATCATTTATTTTTGTATACTATCTAAAATGTAAATTATTTTTTTACTAAATATTTAAAATAGTCATATTTAAATCGATGCCAATATTTTAATATTTTAAAAACTGAATAAGAAATTAAACCGATAAAAAAAGAGATTTAAAATTTTAAAAATTCAATCGATATTAGGACGTTATAAAATCAGTTAGGTATTAAATAAAATTATATCATTTAAATTATGATTGAGAAATAAATTTAAAATTTAATAAAAAAATTATAAACTCTGAATCCACTTTTAGGGGTCTGAAACTTGTGACGGTGGCAATTTGTTTGGTGGGAGCTGAGCTGACGGTGACCGACTCAATTATAGCATAAAGTCAGATTGCTTGAAAAGAAAGGAAAGGATAAGCGCGTCAGTCTCGTCGTTTTGTTTCAAACTTTGCGGCCTTCTGCTGACTAAATTGGCTTCTTTCTGTCCACATTTTCTTACTTCATTTGAAAGCATTTGATCACTTTGACGTTAGCTTTGTTTGTATTTTTATGGGAATATTTACTGTATTCAAAGCCTCAATTATTCTCGATTTGACTCGTAATTAATGCACCCAACCTCAATTAATCAACAACCTGGTAAGAACCAAACTCAAACTATCCGGATCCTTCCCACCCAACTAAAAATTTAAAAAATAAAATAAAATATACCTTTTTTTAATTCGAAAAAATCTTATAAGTAGGCCAAGCGGGCACACCTCTCCGATGGCCTAATTAGCGCACCACCCTACAGGCAGGTGAAGCGGGCGCACCTCATCATCGAGGGCCCAACTAATTCTCCACCTACAGGAAAAATTCCCGCTACCTCAGGCTCTTACAAGAGGGGCTAGCATGGAATCGAACCTGAGACCTAATCAAAACTAAACACTGCTCTCAACCATCGAGCCACACCATTTGAGGACTAAATAATTAAAATATACTTTAAAATAAAACCGAATTATTTTTAAATTTTAAATTAAAAATAAAATTAACCAAACTTAATTAGAATTTGATCAAACTTTGAACTACCTAAACACAATTAAACTTAAATCGATCGAAGTAAGAATCTTGAGAGGGATAAAGGTTTAAACCAAGTTCAAACCGGAACTTAAAATTTTTAATGTTTTCGAAACCGAATCGAAAGTTAAACAATTAAGATAGAAAGTTTAAGGTTTAAAATATTTTAGACTGATATAAAATTGATTAAACATTAATTAAAATAAAAAAATAAAAAATTCTTTATTTATAAAAATTTAAAAGTTTAATTTAAAAAGAACGCTAAAAAAATAATTAGTTTATCTTAATGTAGAAAAATTGATTCATTTACTAAAATTATCTGATTAATTAATAAAATGTTTGCTTTTAACAACAATAATTACTAAACTAATTTAAACCCCAAAATTTAAAATTTAAAAAATTAACCAGTTCAAAAATTTTACTATTAAACTAATCAAGCTGATTCAGTTTTTAAAACATTAAAAATCTAGACTGGACTTGAGATTGATGACCTAAACTCGAACTAAATACCAAACTTATTACCACTTGAACATTAAAGTTCAACATCTTAATGAAAATAAATATTAAATTCACATATAATAATGCTTCTATTTGCTTCTCCGTACACAATGTCAGGAGGGTGGAGGGCAGTTATAGTTATTTTCAAAATTTTAAGAATACATAAAAATAATTTATAAAATTTGTCAAATTATTTAATAAAATTCACTGTTAAAATTAAATTAACTTGACAATTTCAAACATAAACTTCGTAATTAACCACATATCAATCTGAATTAAAATAATTGAACAGAAAATATCTTTTTAAAAATTTTTAATATCAAAAAATATATTTACATAATTTATCATAAATCAGATTACCATTTTTCACATGGGCCAGAGATCCAAATGCATAGAACTAAGTTTAATTCAGGCTTTCATGGTTCCCATTTAAAAACAAAAGCCATGTAGGATACAAATCATGCTTCCCAAAGAGAATTGATGTATTAATTGAAAATTCCACTTTTTAACCCCCCATCAAAACTTTGTTCAGTGCACCGAAGAGTATCTGCAAATTCTACTTGTATATCTGCAAGCTCTAAATGTAGAACTTACAGCCACATCAATATGAAGTTGAGATGTTATTCAAGAATGGAGGGGTATAACTATTAATGACCCCCTATCTAATACACAAATCATCAGTACTTGGAAACTGCAGAGTAATTGAACTAACAAGGAACATACTTTCTCTTCTACCTAGTTAACGGAGGCACAGCACAGGCAATCCCATGAAGGATGCAGACGCTGATCGCTGATCACAATTAGGAGACCACAGTGTGAAAGAAAACATAAAACTTAGGGAATATAACTGAACTCTTCCTATCTAATTTACATCATTTCATCCAGATCAAAAAGATATTCAACAACTTCGGAAAGGCCAAGCAGTAGGCCAAGAGCAGAAACCATTTCAGCATGTTATTTATCAGTAGGTTCCTCACCTTTCTTCTGATATGCTGTTTCTAAGCATTCTTTAGCTCTATGAACCTTCGACTGCAGGTAAAAGCTCCCGCTCTGGGCATTCCGCTCAAACAAGGTGTCATATTTCTACATGCAAGGAACATTTAACATAATCAGCACGAAATTTGGAATTACTAAGCAGTACCCTGAACATAATGTAACTCCAGACACTGGTTAAGTACATAGAAAACGATCTTCCTTTGTAACTAATTCTGATCTTTACCTCACAAGTTATGTTCCTTGAGTAATTCATCATAACAAAAAGTTTGTTATTGTTAGTTATCCATACATTAAGTTGAAAGGAACACGTCATATAAAAATCTGAAGCCCAAACATATAATGCATTAATAGCAGTTAACTCCCTTTCATGTTTAAAGGGTACAAGGATATAAAAGTTGGAAGTATATAATTTCCACCAACACACGAATCACAGTAGTGGCGATACAAACCTTAACAATTTCTTCCCATGATGAATTCTCAGAAACACCTAAAACCTGCCTTGCCTCTGCTTCAGCCATGACGTTACTCCCTCTCCTAATATTCTGTACTGTTTCTTGGGCAACACCAGATTTTGAAGCATCTGGAATAGGACACCGAAATTTGTAAATCCCAATAATAAATGAGGTTTAAGAATACAACTGAAATGTGAACTTAGCAGAATATAATGTCAACGCGGACAACTAATATTCTTAACACAGAATCCAAATAATATTAAGTGCTGAATTAGGAAGGGAAACCATACTTGCAAGTGCCTGGCGATATGCTTGAGCAAATCCTCTCAACAGGATCCCAGAGCCCATTACAATCAAGTTGGCAATAATTTTTGCAGCCTGGAAAATGAAAAATTGAAGTTAAATCCATAGTCTTCCATCTTTTTGAAATAGTATTCCAATCAAGATGGCAAACTTGCATTATTTGAATGCTCTTATTTTAATCATACAACATGAGGGTAATGGTTCGTTTCTTTTCATATTCGGTCTTGTCATGTTAATTTTTGGGCTTATTTCATTGGGTACAAAAGGATTTCAAGTTCAAAAGATAGCTTCAAAATAAAACAATGGTTTTAGGCTTTTAGCAAACAAACAATGATAGACTACATCTTCTCTTCCCAACCAATACTACTAACAAACCTTTCTCATCCTTCTAATTGGAAAGGTATAGACGATTAAGATTCTAGAAATGACAAAATGTCAAAGAGAAAAGTGACTGGCAATGGCGCGTGTGCATCAAAGAGTAAGAGATATATGTTATCATATTGGAAAACCTAAAGCATTGATATAAAGATACATTTATGCAAGTTTCCAGAACATACACTACCAACCTGTCATCAACCAAACTTAGAACCAAAAATATTATTGCTCACATGGAAATAATATAAATTTCATATTACTATTTCAAAGAAGTCTATTGGATGTTTGGTTAACTGGAAAGATCTAACCTCAATGCTTTATGACGCATGATAAACAAATATAGAATGCAGAAATCAGTTTCGACAAAGCATTTAAACCATGCCCTATAAACTTGAATTTAACCAATCACCATTATAGTGTTAATCCAAAAATCGCAAGGTTTTCAAGTATCAACAAAATTCTGGCAGAAGGATTAAGGAGTCAAGAATAGAACAAACTCCATATTCAGAATTTGTGAATATCCATTCATTGTCAAGGTAACCACCTAAATCATGTGTTAGCCTTTATAAACAAGGACTCATAACGAAAAACACGTGCTTCAACTTTCTCTCTTCATGTTTGATTTAATAAACTCTTAGTGCACAATTGGGATTAAACCATGGTCCAAAAATCGGTTCATGACATGCAACAACTACTCAAGACAAAATATTTTCAACAACTCTTTACAACAATATTCCAGGCAGGGGCGGAGCTGTCACACTGGAGTCCAGAGGAAAAATAATTTTAATGAAAAATCAACCTAAATTTAGTAAGAAAATTAATTTTATTGAAAATCCACTATCTAAAATTTTGAGCCACCGGACTCTATGCGTAGGTCCTCCCTAATGAAAAGGCCTCAGGACTCCACGCCAACCATGATTATGAGAGAAGGAATGGCTTGTCACTTTAGGTAGCAATTGCCACAAGATTTTGCAGCAAACCCAATTGATTATTCAATACAGAGCCAAATTTCCACCATAAACATTATAAAGAAAAACAAAATTTCAGACTAATTACCAACAGCAATCAAGAACATAACAATGCTTAAAAAATGCAAATACCATGTGTATGTTTATGTTAGCAGCAATCAGCAAACAGGAGACACCAGAAGCGCTGTATTGTACAAACCTACAACAGCAAGGCAACAGAATTAGAAGAAGCTACACTATATTCCATACGAATATTGTCTAATAACATTACAAACATCCCTTCACCGATAGTTAGGATCATAAACCGAAGCCAATATTGTCAATAAAAAGGATTACTTAGGGTTTCGGATCGGCTAGGCTAATCATAGAATATCCTAAACAATCGATTACATACATAGAAAACCCAAACAAGCACAGATACGGTATTTGAGATTAAGAAAAAGGAAATCTTTCAAGATTTTGATTAAGGTTTTTACCTAGAGATATGGCAGTATATGCACCTGAACCTAGCAACAGAGACCGGTTTAGTTAATGAGGTCGAGGCGAACGGCGGCCGGAGAAGCGACTCCGACTGGGTCAACCGGTGCAGCAGAGCTGAAGAGGCGGTGGAGACGGAAAAACACAATGGAGACAAAAGCTAGAAGCGGACGGACACCGTGTGAATAATGGTTTTGATGCCCAATCAAACATGTACGACGTCGTTGTTCCCTGTGATTCAAGAAAAAGAAAAAAGATTTGAAAAACGGGGCGAATAATGCTTTGACGACGTCGTACGTTAAGCTTCTAATGCGAGGGACGGTCAAGACTCAAGAAAAAGAAGCAGCAACAAAAGAGGAGATTGAAGCACGTAAGAGTCGAGTCATGCAGAGACTGGGACTCAAGAGACTTGCTACTCAGACCCCAGTAGCTGTAACAACACAAGCTTTGTCTTCCAATGCCCTCGTTCCTTCTACTTCTTCTTTGTTAAGTGACGACGATACAGGTGCTCTCTCTTTATCTCCCTCGTTAAATGTACTTGGTTTATTGTAGTAGTCCTTTGATTTGGATTTTTGATACTCGTTCCGTGATAATTCATTGTCGAACTCCATTTTCACATGTGTTTTGACGGTACACATTCCAAAATTTTGCAGACCCGGAAGTGTTTTGCCACCTTCTCGAGGCCTGCAAGCTCTCGTTGGATTTGAGAACTGCAGTAGAAACCCACGCGAAAATTATCAGATTTGGCTACGGAACTGACCCTTCTCTTGCGGCCCATCTCATTTCAAGTTACGTGCGTTGCGATCGACTCAGACTTGGTTGTAATGTCGTTGCTCAAGTTGGGTCTTGGACTACTGGGTTGGTGGCTGTGAATAAGATTGTCCGGAATCTATTGAATGGTGGAGAATATGGAATCGCCAAAAGGGTGTTCGATAAAATGCCTAATCGAGATGTTGTTACGTGGAACTCCGTGATTGGGGGTTATGTTACGAACTCACGCTATGACGAGTCGTTGAGATTGTTCCGTAAAATGCTTAGTTCAAATGTTGAACCTGATGGTTTTACGTTTGCTTCTGTTATGTCTGCATGTGCAAAGCTTGGGGCTCCTAATTATGCTCAGTGGGTGCATCAATTGTTGGTTGAGAAAAGAATTGTTTTGAATCATATTTTGATTGCGGCATTAATATATATGTACGCATCATGTGGTAGAATTCAAGCTGCTAAGGACATGTTTTATAGCGTTCCACGCAGTGATGTTTCTATCTGGAATTCTATGATCAAGGGGCTGGCAGTTCATGGGTTAGCTTTCGATGCCATAGAAGTGTTTTCAAAGATGGAGATGGAAAATGTTTTACCTGATTCCATAACTTTCCTGGGGATTTTAACAGCGTGCAGTCACTGTGGTATGGTCAGAGAGGGAGGCCAATACTTTGATTTGATGAGGTTTCGTTACTCAATTCAGCCGCAGCTTGAGCATTACGGAGCTATGGTTGATCTCTTTGGTAGAGCAGGGCTTATGGAAGAAGCTTATGCCATCATTAAAGCGATGCCTATGGAGCCAGATGCTATCATCTGGAGGGCACTTCTTAGTGCTTGTAGAACACACAAATGGGCAGAACTTGGCAAATTTGCAATCGAAAACATCTCACGTCTCAGGAGTGGGGATTTTGTCCTGCTATCAAATATCTACTGCTCCCAAAGTAGATGGGAATGTGCTCAGGAAGTGAGAGAAACGATGAAAAAGAAGGGAGTCCACAAAGTTCAGGGAAAGAGTTGGTTTGAGTGGGCAGGTAAAATCCACCAGTTTAGTGCAGGCGATAAATCTCATCCTGAATCAGAAGCAATGTACAAAGTGTTGGAAGGGTTGATGAAAAGGACAAAGCTGGAGGGTTTTGTGCCCGCAACAGATTTGGTTATGATGGATGTTTCTGAGGAGGAAAAGGAGGAAAATTTGTACCATCACAGTGAAAAGTTGGCTTTGGCCTATGGAATCCTTAAGACTAGCCCTGGAACAGAAATTAGGATCTCAAAAAACCTTCGGGTTTGTTATGACTGTCACAATTGGATTAAAATGATTTCAAGGATGTTAAACAGGGTTATTATCATAAGGGATCGGATTCGTTTTCACCAGTTTGAAGGTGGTTCATGTTCTTGTGCAGACTATTGGTAGTCAGCTGCTGCAAGCTTGGTAAATATATAAAAGTTGAACCTGGAACGATTCATGATAAGCAAAATTGCAGGTAGTAGTCTCTTGATGAATACCTTTACTGCAAAAAGTACAGAGATTTACCTGGCCTAAAAATGAGGCACTAGATAAATGCATTGCTTAGACGCATGTTTTTAACTAAGGTGAAAAGAGTCAGAGTTGATTTGTTGCTTGAAGCAGCCGCCAAGATCAACAATGTGGGCTCCCCTTGAAAGTTGAAGCATTCAAAACTTGCTTCCACTTCTGAAATTAGTGTTGGGTGAAATGAAGGTGAGGTCCTGCAGATTATTTATCAGTACCCTAACTGAAATTACTTAATTAATTAGCATGGGCATTGCTGCTTTGAATAAAAAATGATTCATTGAGCCCTTTGCACTGTTAAGGAATGAGGATACCCATTTGAATTGACAATCATTGTCTAGTTGAATGTACCAATTATACCAATAAATGTATGATCAGTATATTAACCTCCTTCTTCAAACAAGTATATTAACCTCGTAGTCTGAGTACATGAATATGTTATCTGAACAAATCGAGGTTTAAGGCACTGGCAGTTTGGACTTGGCATTTAGCAACTCGTCTTAGCACATGCAATGGGTCACAGTATGGACCTAAAAGCAGCTGTGGATTATCCCTTTATACTAGGACCACTGTGATTGATTCAATTTGGTGATCCTGGAAATCTCACTTCTCCAACAACTCAGCCTCTCTGACAGGTTAGCTGATGTGCTGATTAATCTTCATTGTCCTTTAATCTTATGAGAATTCTTTAAACTTAAACAAATGATGTTTTGGTCATATTGCATGAAAATGAACAACAGTGTTCTCTCCAAACTCAACCATGCAAAGCCAATAGTACTATTGCATATGTGTTTATTAGTACATTATTTTTGTTCTCCCATTGACTGTTTTTGGTTATACTTCATGGATTGGAACTAATGGCAGTTGGCCTCCATATATCTCTGGGATTTGGCTTTCCTCAATGTCTTCCATTAACGTTGATTTCAGCAGCTTCTCCTCGACAAATACTATCTATCAGCACGCAGAGAGAGAGAGAGAGAATCAATCGGTAATTCTTTCTTGAACAATTTAAATGACGATCTGTGGACATCTAAAACAGCCATCTTTCCACGTGTAGGCATGCAAGTATGTGTCCAAGGTAGATGTTATGGATCCGTTACAAGTTGTATACATAATTTCGGCAGCTTCCATATAATGTATCATGCAATACCCTTTGCATATATTAACTGCATATTAATATGTGATGTTTTCCCAAACTAAACATCAATAGGCATAGCATGTGAACATTACCTTTTCTCTGGTATGTTGGTCGATGAAAGGCCAAACAATTTTCCACACTGACTTGAAGATGTATGGTGCGTGCACAATATACACTTTTCCTAGTCTTTCTGGGTAGTAATCCTGGATTGCAAGGACCAACTTTCCAAATATGGTAAGTTTCACAATGTATGATCAGTTTATTCAGGAGGGTGCTTGAAACTTTACTCGTAATTAGCAGCTTTTATCGTATTTGTACAGTACCTGCACAATGGACAAAGCTGCAAGGTATCCTCTAATGTCACTGTTAGCATATCCCCAACCTTCAAGGTCCGCAATGACTACAAACTTCTCCTGGTTTGATGGCATCCTGATAGAAATACAATTGAGTCAAAGATCATTCCAAGTTTTTGTGGGTGCTTTCATTACATCTAGGAAAAACACACACACACACATTCTTCAGGAGAAAGCTGATTGATAGTATCAGAATTACCTGGCACACGCTTTGTCCAGGCCATAGACGACGAAGCCTGTGCATATAAGCAGGACAATGCAGTGTAAGGTGAAAAAGCAATTGAAGCTATGGGAACATATATAGCCTCAATCATTGCATAAAACAGTAGATACAATAATATCAATAACTCAATAAAATTCTCCCCAAGTGCAAAGTCTTAAGAGGTCCAAACGTACGCAATTTTACTTTTAATTTTTAGAGATATGTTGTTCATCAATCCATAAAATCTCATACGAATATGTTCATCGCCTTAGTCGGATTAGTCGGACCATAGACGGAGCCACTTGGGGCCCAATGGTGCACTGGCCCCCCCACAATTTTAAAAAATTATATATATATAATTTTTTAAAATTGTGGGTATATATACATACATAAGTACGGAATTATTTGGAGCTCAGTGGTACATTGGGCCCTCTTAAAATTTTAAAAAATTAAATATTCGGGCCCTCCTATTTTAAATTTCTAGCTCCGTCACTGAGTCGGACTACACTTAGATATGTGGACTAGAGTCCGAGTCAAGTGTTACGAATAATTGAAAAGTTCAAATTCGCTTGTTGAATAGAGTTTTGGGACAGGATTTCTGTACTTGTAACCTTGTATCAATCTTGTTTCGTATGATCCCATCCATACAAATATGTGGGACCCAGAGAAATATGCCGATGGAATCGTATGAAACAGAGTTGGTATAGGGTTATGGGTACAGAGGATTTGACCCTAGAATTTTAGACTTTTTCAGTCCAAATTTAATATGAATCTAATATACTAATTAAGTTTTAAAAAGTTGAATTTAGATCGGACTTTATCAACTCAACTTTGAATTTGATCTGTCTAATCAATAAAGATAATTTTAAAAGTATTTTCAATTAATAATATTTTAAAAAATATTTTTAATTAATTTAAAATAATATGTATATAACCAAAAAAAAAAAGGTTCACAATCATTTTATAGTGCTAAAATGTATAAAGAACGAAGAAAACTAGTGCATGTAAAATGTTACTACATACGCTTAAATTCATGTACACCGTCTTTGCTTTGAAAGTGTCTTGCTCCAAGAACAACTATGATAGGCTGTCCCTTCCTGTCCGATCCTTGCAAGAACATCTTGTTCTGTGCAATCTCATTTTGGACCTCCGATGGATGAAGAAATGCGCAATTTGGAACAAACTCTCGTCTCCATTTCAGGTACTTGAGGAACATGACAGAAGCTTTATCTACGTCCCATTGACGAGCTCTCAGAAATCTTCTCATTGTCATGTCATCTACTTCCTGAGTTGACACAGAACCAGACACCAAAACCTTAACGATGTTGGAGACTGTGACAGTAACAGGAACAAAATGAACATAAAAAACGGTAAATAAGCTAAGAACACCAAACTCCACCTTGGAAGATGGATCTTCCCTTTGAACATAGGCTCTCATGAGGTCTACTGTCTTCTGCTCCAACTCATTGGTGTTCCTGTCATCTTCTTCGTTCATGGTTGAAGCTCTGAAGAACTCCACAAGATCACTTGCATCAGACCACACAGTCAATTTCATGGTCCATTTTGTGTTTCTGACCCAATTAGTGGTAAGTTACCTCTTGGAATCTTATAAGATACGAGTGAGGAATAATCTGAAAGTGGTAATAAATTAAAGGTGTCGCCGACAATTGAGGTTCACTCAAATAACCTCGTGAGTTAACAAAAAGAGAGAGAGAGAGAGAGAGTGTACCAGTAGAAGATGTTAAATGTGAGTTATGACAAGTTTAAATAGGAACTCTAGGAGTGGCAATTGAGTCTAATCCGTAATTAATAGACTTGTTCTAATTTAGGAAGTGCTTGATTAACGGATAGAAGAAAGAAATAAATAAATAAGGAATAAAATATAGTTGCTTAGTAATATATTATCATTAGATAAATAGTATTTTTATGTTCGAGTTTGGGCTATTATTCTATACCTATCATTATAAGAAGAATGAAAGTTATTCCATCTTGAAAGTGAATCGTATTATATGAATATGATATTTATCTAATGTGATGTATGGAATATATGATAAAGGTAGAGTTTTGGAGTCTTTCTATTGATCGGTTATGTCATTTAGGTCCGAGTTAGACATTCAATTGCTTCGATTAGAATTATCCGAAAGATACCTTATATATATTATTATATCAAAATTATATAAAAAACTAGACAATCAAACCCATTTCTCAATTCAATAGAAACCCAAAGAGGTGAATAAAATAAGGTCTCAAATAAGGAGATATATATGTAAAAAAAAGGTCCGATTACGCCTATTCCTAATCCTAAATGGAATGAAATGACGAAGGAATCCATACACTTGTGACACTTGAAAAACAATATTTTGAATGATTAAACTGTATTTTGAGGATATTATGTGACTGATGATATGTTGATGCAAGCAATTGCTAGAATATTTTTTTCTTAAAAAATTATTGGAAAGAAAATATCGCAATATATTTGATTTTAAATATTCTGTCATCATAAATGGGTGTATAAATTAAATATAATTAATTAGAATATATTAAATTTTACGTAAAATAAAAATTTAACAAATTTTTATTTATAAAGATTTTTAACAAATCAACCACTATCGATGATAATAGTAATCATTCATTCGTCCTAACCAACCATCATAATTATAATAATTATATTCATTCTTCACTGTATTTATTATAAATATTATTACCATTGCTTCAAGTGAACCAAGCACTCCTTAATATGACTTCAAGTTGAATTAAGGTTTTATTTAACTAACTTAAACAAGGTATGTACATCCTATCATTATTACACAACATGCAAAGTTAAGACGTTTTTTATAACCTAACTATCTTTTTTGGCTTCTAGAGAGTAATTATTAATAAATAAAAATTTAATTGATTCAACCACTTCAATCGTAAAAATTTTAAATTCGGTTAACTTTTCTGTTCAATTTTTAACTTTTCAGTTCGATTTACCTTAATAACTCATGTTATTAAAAATTGATCGATTTATTAATTTATCAGTCAATTTGTATAAAATAATAGATTTTTATAAATTAAAATAAATCAATTAATTTTTATTTAACAACTTCTTTTTTAATTAAATTTCAAAATTTCCGATAGATAATAATAATCTTTGTTAATTATATTTTTAATTTTTTAATTTTTATTCAATTTTCAGTCAGTTTTATGATAGTGTATTAATATTGATTGATCTTTTTAAACTTTAAACCTGTTATTTTATCATATTAACTTCAGGTCTGATTTTTAAAATATTAATAATTACAATAAAGCAAATAGATGTAGATCAATGTTTTGGATTTCAGTATACTAATTATAAAAACAAATTGTGATAATTTCCAAAAAATAATTGGTTGATAATTTTACGGAGATAAATTTAAGATGGTGGTTGGATTTATTGATTGTTCTTGTGATTGATGGTGCCAGTACGTAACCAATTTTCCTAACCAAAACGTTTTATGTCCATTATAAATGCTGACCTATTCTTTTATGATCTGGCATAGGGTACATATCATGTAACACAAGTCACGATCAGTTTTTGTAACGATGGTTTAAAGGTAAATACCAATACATCTTATGGGGCGCTTGGTTTACAAAGGACAATGGGAATGAGAATAGGAATGAATATAGTAAGGAATGAGAATGGATATAATCATTATAATTATGATGGTTAGTTAAGATGAATGAATGATTACCGTTACCACTGATGGTGGTTGGTTTGTTAAAAATGTTAAGAAATAAAATTTTGTTAAAAATTAGTTTTATAGCAAATTTCAAATATATTTTAAATAATTATTTTTAATTTATGCACCCTAATTATAATAACAAAATATTT
>JANKOE010000007.1:53481453-53493193 GCA_026284465.1 Erythroxylum citrifolium
TTAATTATCTAAGGTCTTAATCTAGGTGATCAAGCTAAATTAAGACTAAATATGCATTTAATCAAGCAAAAATCAATTCCACAAAAATTATCCTAATCCAATATTAATCCTAACCTTAACCGGAAAGAAAAATTTACTCACACATATTTATCAATGTAACATAAATCATGGTCTTAAAATAAGTTTGCATTGAGTAAATCACACAATTAAAATAAATACGAAAACTAAAATAAATAAATTAAGAAAAATAATTAAAATACCCCCTTTTCTTTGCGGCTGTATTTTCTCCAACTCTCCACGCTGAAAACTTGTTGATTTTATCTCCTAGCACAACAGCTGCTTGTTTTTCAATTAACTCCACCACTGCGTTGATTATTTCCACCAGCTCACTTCATTATTGTCTCCAACAAGTGCTTGAATCTTCATGCCCCAGCGTCTTCGTTTGCTTCTTTATCCACCAGCTTGCTTCAACGTCTCAAAACCCAAGCTTCCTTCCGTTAATTTCCACCTGCTGCTGTGTTGAAGTTTTGCCTTGCTCCAGCTATGTTTTTAACGTGAATGATGGAGAGTCCACCAACAGCTGTTGCTTTTTGGTCCAAATTCCACTAGCTAGTTCACGTTTCTTTTTCCAGCTACCAACGTTGTTGTTTATTTCTCTACCAAGTGATTTATTTAGTCTCTACCACCAACTGCTTCCAGTACTCACGTCTCCACCATCAGCTCATATTAAAACTACAGTTGCTTCACTTCACGTTATTCTCTTGTTCCAAGCTTCAACGTGTGTCTTCTCCTCCAGCCATCTTGCGTCAATGTCTCATGTCCAGCTCAACGTCTTTGGAGTCTCCCCAAGGCACAACTATCTTCGGTTCTCCTCCTCCAAAGAGTCATGCCAACTGCTACTTCAGCTGTAACGTTACTTCCTTGCTGTCGATGGATGGTCTCAAAGCTCTCCTTTGGAATGTTATCGCCACCTCCTGTTTCAAATGCTTGCGTCCACCAGCTCCTAACGTGCCCTCTTGTTTTGGTTCCAAGCAGCTGCCCAAAAAAAATGATGCCCTCTCCAGCTGCCTAATGTCACTTTGCTAGCCCCAACGTGAGTGAGTGAAGTCTCTCCTCTTTTCACGCAGCTGCTTCCTCTTCTCTTTATCAGCTAGGTGTTAACGTCTAGATAGAAGAGTGCCAGGTGTATGTGAGTGGTGGTCTCTCACGTGAATGATGGAAGAGCTCTCCAACCAGCTGCTGCCGTTCACGTTTTTGAGTGATGGAGTTGATGAATAAATGTCAGTGAGGGCTGTGTCGTCAGTGGTTGTTTTATTTCTTTCGTCAGTGATGAGTCTATGGGTCTTGCTTTTATTCTTCTTTCCACCAACTACATCAACGTCTTCCTTACTGTATGTTTAGTGCGTGAGTCTCCACCAGCTATCCTCTCTTCTTATGCACCAACTATCCTATATGTTGTTCAGCCCCATATGTTAGTTTTAGAGTGAATGTATGGGTTGTCGTGGACAATCTTGAGATGGCTTGTAACCAGCGTTTTTATCTCCCAAATCTCTAAGTTGAATCACGTTTTTGGTTCTCTCTTTTGACTGGGCATGAATGGCGTGGTGTATGAGTTGACATGCATTTTCGGTGGAGGCTGCATTAATTTCTTTTGTCCCATGCTCCAAAGTTTCCAACTAACAGCTACTACATTCTTCTCTTCACCCACTCCACGTGACTTTCTTAAGGCCACCAGCTGCTGACATTTTTAATCCCTCTTTTATGCACCAGCCTTCGTTAGTTCTATTGTCCTCTTGCTACTTTGTTATCAAGAGCTCTTTTATTTCTTTTTCTCCACAGCTGTCGTGACTAATAAATTGGTGGTCCACCCATTCAAATTGGTTTATGCAACTCCTCTTGCTTTTGTCTTCTTATTCACGCACATGATCTTTTGTTACTGTTTATGGATATGACAAATAAGGTTTGTCCACTATTAGCTCCTTCTCTTCTCTTTGTTTTATTGTCATCATACAGCCATACTTCTATTCTTTTTTTTCACGCTGCCGCTTGCCTCCTTCCTTTTGATTGTTGTAAATGTCAAACTTTGCTGCCAGCTGACTTCTTCTTTAGGCAAAAATCGTGGCTGCTTCTAAAAAAAATGTTAACGTCTTTTAAAATTTTCAAATTCAATGTGCCTAAAATTAAAACAAATAAATTTTAAGTAGTGGAATTTAAATATTAAATGGACAATAGTTCAGCAAATTATATATCAAAAATTAATACAAAAATGTCCATTTACAAATAATAAGTCTAAAATGCTTTAAAATATATTGAAGTAAGAAAACGAGGAGGAGACGATTCTAAGCTTTATCTAGTCTTAATTGCCTGACATTCGATCTTAATTTGGCAGCCATTAACAGAGCTTAAAGCTTAAGTTTCAAGATACATATTCAATCTACATTGAATCCTGACATTACCTTCAAGATACATACATCGATTAATCCACACTAACTCAGGAAAGTTCAGAACCGACTGACAATATCAAGAAACTCTTTACCATTGGCTTCTAAAACTTGCTTCCATGTTCAATGAGACCCTGGAACTACTCTTCAATCATGTCAAATCCATCGACCTGATCAGAAGTTTATCTCACGTCTCTCAGCGAAAAACTTCCCTGTTATTGCCTGATCAGGAAGCAAAGCAAGCCAAACTCCGGTATCAGCTCCGCCCTCGGCCGATATATTCCCTGCCCAAGCCGTCATTGCGGTCTTCACCTTTCCTGGACAGTAGCAGTTGACATAAATCTTCTGGCCTTCAGGTCGGTCGGAGAGTATCTTAGCCAGTACCCTAGTGTAAGCATTCACTGCAAGTTTCGAAACTGAGTAGTCAGTTTGTGTTTGAGGCCACCCACCTGACGTCCAAGTGCCATCTTCTACTTGTTCAAGGAAAGTAGAGACCATCTTGTCAATAATTTCCTCTGAGATTGTTTCTGTGTCGCTAAGTTGTTGTCTCAGAGCTTCATCCTCGATTCTCTGCAGTACCAGTGAGAAGTATGATTGTAACAATGGCATCAGAAAGCAATTACAGTTTAACACTAGACACATCACTTACATTTCGTTTTCCATTCAATCTACCAAGCCTTGAACTGAGGTTAACAATACGAGAACCTGCAGCAGAAGGTCTTATCAATGGGATCATAGCTTTAGTCACATTTTTTGTGCCATAATAGTTAGTATCAATGACCATCTTTGCATGTTCGACAGAATTATCCGATCCAAGGCTGTAATTAACACCTGCATTATTCACCTGGAAGAGATAAATGTACCTGCATAAGCAATCTAAGATAGCTTCTGCACTTGAACATCAAACCTATAACATCTATATATGTGACCCAACTTACCAGAATATCTATACCACCATAGTTTTGCTTTACCCACTCAGCGAACTCATTGATCGATGAAGACTCCAAGACATCAAGTTGATGAAATGCAACGCTGAGCCCTGATTCTTGCAAGACATTAGATGCTTCCAAACCAGCACTTGTTTCTCTTGAAGTCAGGATTACAGTTAAACCATGGCCTGCAAGTTGCCTCACAATCTCAAAACCTATTCCTCTATTAGCACCAGTCACAACCGCAACAGTTTCCGAGGACCACCACCTGAGAAACACTTGCATTTCAGAAAGAGTAAAGATTTCATGAAGAAACCCACGTACATGATCCAACACAAAAACACAAGCATTTCCTTGAATCTCTTGCCCAGACGAGAAAACGAATAGGGTATGACGTACGTACCTTTGATGATCAGAATATGGAATGGTTCGAAGAAGGGAAATCTCTTGGAGTCTCTTGTCTCTTTTTTCCTTACTTCCCATTTTCTTTCTTCTCTTGCTTTTTGATCCTTTCTTTTTGGCTCCTATACATCGAAAGAGACGAGTTTTGATTGATTATAAGGTTTAGGAGAGCATAACAGCCAAACTCCTAAGCTGCATCAATGTTTTGAGAAGCTCCCAACTCTTCCTCTGTCCCTTACATGCAGGAGTCGAGAAGCTCGGTCCACTCAAAAATGGTGGAACGCTGATTTTTAGGTCAACTTACCGAATTTTATGTTCCAAGCTCTTACATCTGAGATGGCTGGTAATGTATCGAGGAGAGCTTCAAGTTTGGTTCATTTGATTAAATTTGTTATGGAGGTACTTTTATTTAGCATATATTCTTTAAGAAGATATTAAAACAATTAAAAATTGAAAATAGTACATAATTTATTTTCTGAGATTTTAACAAAATAGTTTTCCCCAAATAGATAATCTATTTAGGGTTAGCAAAACAAAGCCAAATCAGTCTTGATTATGTTAGAAGTCAATAAATAAATTTTGCTTTAAATATTATTTGGCATGAATTTGGATTAAAAAAATTATTTTTAAACTTTAAATTGAAATTGAACTCAAAGTAGCTCCACTTGAAGCAACACGATCAATCAAGACGGGGTGGTTTGGTGGAAATATCTGATTAACGTGATTTGTAGGTTATTGCGTCAATCCGAAAATTTATCTAGTACGCATCCAAAAAGTAACAATTGCAGGTTTCTTAGTTTTTTTTAAAGGACCAAAACGATCACCTATATAATAAAATGAAGTCATTTTATCAATTTAAATAATATAACGTCATTTTAAACCTAATTTTAACCATACTTTAAAATTTGTGAGCTCCTTAAGCGTAAATATGATATATAAGTAAATGAGCTATTTGAAAAAAAATCGTGATTGAGGCAGATACCTGAAATAACTACTAAGCCATTCTACCTATATGTGTGTCGATAAAGTATGCGTGGATAGAAGTTTTGATTAGTTTGATTTGACTCAAGCTGAAGATAATGAACATAGTTCGAATTTGAACCCTAATTTTTTTAAAAAAAGAACATTGCTTTTTATTTTTTTAATTAAAAATATATGTTTAATTAAGTCCGATCTAATTTGATTAAGCTTCAGACTGATATCAAACTTCAATCTATTCAAACTCGATCGAGTTTAAGATCTAATCGAAAGCTTCGAACCTAATCAAAATTTAAATTTAGCTTGGATCTAAATAGGCTCAAGCCCAACCTGACACTATCCATTACTAGCATTCCTCATATGCCAAATCACGTTAGTCCGGCCTATTCATTATCATCTTATCCAAAGCCACGTTGAGTTTAACATTTTAAATGATTTTAGTTTAATATATTCTAAACTATATAAGACAAAATGTCGGCCTCCTATGTACGAGTTTTTCAATGAAGCCTTATCATTAAGTTGTCGTTTTCTAGATAGACAAATAGAGAGTATACGTAAAATATAGAAGCTGGTATGTGTTCACACCATATTTATATATAGGATAAAATGAATAAACTTTATTTATAATTTAAATCTTAAAATTCTTTAGAAAACTAACTTTAATTTTCAAATTGTTTTAAAAACCTTTTCTCTTAATTTTTAACAAAAAAATAGTTGATTTAAATTTTTATTTATAATAATAATAATAAATTATTAATTTTGATTAAATTTAATTCATTTAGTTTGAATTTAAAAATTATATAAAATCGTTACATAAACAACACAACATTTAATTGTTATTAGGCATTCATGATTCATGTCGTGTAGCGAATAACTCCAAGCTTCCAATCGGCAAATTCTGGTTGTAGATGAGTGTTCTGTCTTTTATCCGACGTCGTTTTCTATGGGCCCATAAATAAATAATAGTTGTTAAATCAATTTTTTTTCAAAGATAAATTATTTAAAATATCATGATATTATGATAATTTATTATTGTAATAACCTAGGCCACTTGCTCATAAATATTGTCCACTTCGAGTTACCTATCGGATCAAGGCTCTTGCGATTTTGCGCTTCCTACACCCGAAAAACATGTTTATAAAGAAGAGATATATGTACTCTTATAAGGTATAATTCAGGTGTAATTCGTTCTCCTCTCCAACCGATGTCAGATCTCATGATTATATTCCAACTTTTATTTTGTAACATTATACATTAGGAGTTATTACTATTTAGAATATTTTAAAATTAGCTTACAAATCTTTTTTGATATTTTTATAATTTTTCAAAATTTACAACTTTTATGAAATTATTAAAAAAATTCTTTATCAAATATCTTTCCCTATTCTTCATTATAAAACTTAGATTTTTTTTAGATTTACTTAATCACTTGTCCGAATGTAGATAATTTGGTTGCTTACCTCTTGGGATGTGGAAGTCTCATCAAATAGACTTATCCTGAGTAATTTTTTTGTTGAATTTGATAAATTTCTTGATTTTGACGAGGTAAATGAGTCTAAATTTTTTGTCTAATATTATGGTATTTTATTGTGTCTAATAAATTTCAGCCATTTATTTATATAAAGCTCGCATGAAACTTACGTAAATCCCGTAAAATGAATAGTTAAAAATTTTTAAAATAAAATAAGATAGAATAATATTAAATAGAAACTAAGATAAATTTAGTCGTAAACTTGGTGATTAAGGAAAAACAAACGTCTTTTGAAGCTAAAAGTCAAAATTTGTCAGCTATATTATTGATGGAGCCACGTAATCTTTGTCATGTTTCATCCCATAAGTGGCGTCATTGATTACGTCGCCAACTCAAACTCTGGAGCAGTCCCTGTCCTTATATGGGTTAACGAAGAGATGCACGGATTTCACACGTTTTAAGCAGTTCATGGCATTTTGGAGGAGGCTGGCTTCCACACGTAACCCATCATCGAAGGGACCCCTAAAAGCACAATCTTTGTTTATTTAAGTGTCTTCCAAGCTTTCGGAACTGAAGGCTCTGTGGTTTAGTGACGGCAGAGAGTAGCTATTGGCTTTGGGTACGGTGTTTTGTTTACCGTTTCTTGATTGGTGCATCTGATTTGAGTCGGAAATTGGTGTTAAGGGAAACATTTTCCTTTTCTTTTTGTTTCATATTTGGATTCAATTCATTTCCACTTTCGGGAACTCAAACTACAGCGATGAGGCCATGGGCAGAATATTTTTTCGAAATTTTCAGTTGAACAGTCTTTATCTTCAATGATGACCCTTTTCGTTTCCGATGTTCTCTGTTTGTTTCTGAAACTTTTCACCTGATTTTGCTTCGACAAACTTTACAGTTAATACCGTTGCATAGGTTTTTATCTTACTGGACATCCATAGTGATTTTCCAAGCGTAATTGGATTTGCTTTTTTTTTTGTTTTGCCATATGGCAGTTCAACTGATGTCTTGAAGCTGACAGGAACAATGGTGTGCTATTCCGGACGGTGCTTGCTTCCGTTGGCTATAGTAGTTCTGGCTCTTAACAGACCTTATGCTCGAGGGTCTTCTCAAAATGGAATCAAGATCAAATCTGCAACTTTCCTGTCACCCCTTTTTGTGTTAGGACCAGGATCGGTAGAGAACAGGTACTATTACAATATTGAATTCCCTAGAGGTCATATTGCTCTCAAGAGTTTTAATGGCGAAGTAGTTGATGAGGCTGGCAATCCTATTCCCCTTCATGAAACTTATCTTCATCACTGGGTTGTTGCAAAATATTATCAGAAGATTGAAGGACAGGGTGAGAAGAACTCGGATTACATTTTGGCAAGGAATAGTGGAATATGCCAAGCTGGTGTTCTTGGACAATACTTTGGTCTTGGATCTGAAACAAGGAAAACAGCTACATATGTTCCAGACCCTTACGGAATAGAAATTGGGAATCCTGCTGAGATTCCTGCAGGGTATGAAGAAAGATGGTTGCTTAATGTCCATGCAATCGATACACGAGGTGTTGAAGATAGACTGGGATGCACAGAATGCAAATGTGATCTTTATAACATCACAGTGGATGAATATGGTCGGCCTATAAGGCCTAATTACGATGGGGGTTTGTTATGTTGCTATGATCACACACACTGCAAGCTAAAAAAAGGTTTTGAAGGAGCCAGAAGAAACCTTTACTTGCGATATACTGTGCATTGGGTTGATTGGGATAGTTCATTAGTTCCAGTTAAAATATATATACTCGATGTCACTGATACTGGGGAAAGAATCAATGGTTCCGCAGAAAGTCGTGGAATTGTTGGCTGCCATGTAAGTTGACTTCCTTACTCGTACATCCCTTGTATAGTGAGACATCCTTATTCGTGCATCCCTTGTATAGTCCTGGATAAAACAACTAATTTTCTCAACTATCTTCAAACTGTCGTAGAAAGCAATAGCAATAGAAATACAAAATACAATTAGGAGTGCTGAATCCTATCTAGTCCGGTGCAGAGCACGGACACTACTGTTGCAGGTGTACCAAATTCTTCTGTTATGACTGTGTCTAAATCAAAAATTGTTACAATCTCCTCTTCTTTCCATGTGTATTAAGATTTTGCAAGTCCATTTATTTCTTTTGGAGGAAAATCTAATGGAATGTATCACTTTCATATCTTATGGGGATGCTCAATGCTACCTTTTATATGCAGGTTGAATACGATATTGAACCTTGTACCAGTGGTCTATCCAGTGATAAGTGCATTGATGTCAAGAGGGCTAGCTTGACCATGCCAACTGGTGGTTATGTTATCTACGGAGTTGCCCACCAGCACACTGGAGGGATTGGTTCAACCCTCTATGGAGAGGTGATTCTTGGTTTATGTTGTATGTTTTGATGTTGTAAAACCTTGACATGATCCTTCATGAAGCTGGAGATAATGACTGACTACAAGAATTTTTCAGGATGGACGCGAAATATGCAAATCATTACCAAGTTATGGTCAAGGAAAGGAAGCAGGGAATGAGGCTGGGTACATTGTAGGAATGTCTACCTGTTATCCTCAGCCAGGAACTGTAAAGGTTTCACAAGGAGAAAGACTTGTTCTTGAATCCAACTACAGTGCAACCATTAAGCACACTGGAGTTATGAGTCTTTTTTACATGTTAGTTGCAGAGCAGGAGCCAAAGACCGTGCCGTTTAGGCATGTTGGTCATCGTGTAATTTCTCCCCTATACCATGTTCTACATTTATTTCTGCAGAGAAGCTTTTGATACATGTAACAGAATGACCAAGAACTCGAAAACAACTTATTCCCTCGATCATTTGGAATCATTTGATCAATGGAACCAAGGAAATGCAATCGAACTAATCGTTCCTGATAGTGTTCAACTCATAACTAATGCTATTCATACGGTTCTTGCAGGTGCATGAAAACTTGAAGCTCTCTGCATATGCATGGCCAACAGTAGTTTTGTTTGGGGTAGTAATGTTCATTGCTGTGGTTGCACGTTCTTGGCTGAAGAAGGGAAGAGAAGATGCATATCAACCTATTTTAGCATGAAGCTGAATACGCCTGCTTGGCCGTGTACTTGCATAAATAATGGAGTTCAAATCGCCTGTCTAAGTTGACTCTATTTTATTTTGGTGAAGATAAAAACGAAGTCGTGTTTGCATAAAGATTTTAAACCACGCGTGGTTCTGTCACTTCTCGTTTTTCAAAACCAAAAGCCAAGCCGCAGCATCACTTCTCCTTTTTCAAAACCAAAAGCCAAGCCCCTATTGGCTTTGACAAGAAACATATTATTATTATAAACATTTGTGTTTTAACTAGAAGTGACACTTTTGAATTTATGTTTCAACTTCTACTATGTAAATGTTTATTATTATTCATAATATTATTAAATGTTTATTATTTTTATATATTCATAACATTATTAATTTCCTTTTTATTATAAAGTGTATATATTTATTTCTTTTATTATTATTTATCAATTAATTTTATTTCCATTATTATAATACATGTAAAATTATTATTATTAAATTACTAAAAATAATAATTATTAAATTTATTGCAGAGTAATTATTAAATTTATTATTATTATTAATAAATTTCTTATTAATAATAATATTATTATTTTTAATATATACACTTAATAAAA
The DNA here is from genome assembly GCA_026284465.1 of Erythroxylum citrifolium. Lineage (NCBI taxonomy): Eukaryota > Viridiplantae > Streptophyta > Magnoliopsida > Malpighiales > Erythroxylaceae > Erythroxylum > Erythroxylum citrifolium. Next base: position 53,491,362 of record JANKOE010000007.1, read on the forward strand.
AATATTATTATAATAATAAGAAATAAATATATACACTTAATAATTTGTATTTCAACTTTTAGTATTAAAATGTTTACTATTATTCATAGCATTATTAAATGTTTATTATTTATTGCAGAGTAATTATTAAATTTATTATTATTCATAACATTATTAAATGTTTATTATTTTGGTATGCTCATAACATTATTAATTTCCTTATTATTATTAATTCCCTGGTTGTTTTCACTCCCAGTAAATACTTAGAACCTTTGTTACTATCTTGTAATAAATGTGCTTTATTATTCTACTTCTCCGCAATTTTTTTCTTCCTTTATTGGGCTATTTGTCATTGCCAAAGACATAAGAGTGTTAAATGTAGTAATAATAAATATAGATAGAACGTTGGTGAAAATCGTTGGTGAGGCTGTTAATATTATCATTTTTTCAAGATTAAACATTAACTTTTTATATTTATAAATAATTTCAAAATATTTTGATGTATTTTTTTCTTCTAATTTTTTATTTTTATCAATATATGTATTTAAAGTATTCCAATTCAAAATTAGCAATAAAAAATTTCTCGATTTTGTCTCCTAAGCTCTGAGTATAATGTAAAGGTAAAATTTTTGATTTTTAATATATTTTTAGCTTATTAAATATTTGAATATGTTATAATTAATTTGTAGTTTGCCATTAACTTGAACATTATACTAAGTTATTTCCTAAGCATGTTAATTTCTTGTATTTTTAAAAATTAGTGTCTCTTTATCAGTAAAATTTGCTCTTTGTTTTTTATTTTTAATATTAGACATTAAATTTTGCTATTTATTTTTTCCTCTATCACATATATAGTACTATTTATATATCTTTGTGATATATTGTGAAGTTATTAGAGTTTGGTTGTACCTGCATATTTTTTCCAGTTCCATACAAGTGTTTTTGTTCTTTTTCTAGTCCAACTGTGTTATGATTGGTTTATATTATGTTGCCTAAAAAGCATTTGTCTGGAAGTGAAAAAGGAAAAAAGAAGAAGAAAACAAACATGTAAACTTATAAATTGAGTAATTTATGTTTCATACAAACATGTAAATTTAAGTATATTGTCAATTTATTAAGGCCCTTTTTTTTCGCCCAGGGCCTATAAAACAATAGGAGCGGCCCTGGCCACAAAGAACCTTAATACAGAGCAAGCCAAAGCTATATTGTTAATACAAAGACGACGATGCATGAGGAGGAAGTTTTGAGTATCGTTGTCCAATTAATTTATACTTTCTGAACACTTTCAGAAGCTTCTCGATTTGAATGGGTACGACGCATAACTCAGTTAGCAGGAGTGACGACGTAGGTGTATGTTCTCTTATAAATTATTTTAATTAAATTGATAAATGAATAATTTGTTATTTTCAAATGATTAAATCATTTATTGTAAAAAATATATAATTAAAGACGTTGATCTAGCTTTTATTTATTTCTTCCATTCTTTTAAATAAAATTATTAAAACATTACTTATAAAGAATTTCAAAATGATGCGAAAGATTTAGATTAATTAATCAAAAAATGGTCAAATAATTTTATACAATAATTATGTTATATAAAAATAAATTATAAATATGACCACGGACTGAATGATATATATTTAATCTAATTTTAAAATAAAAATATTCTAACGCCACATAATTGTGTTATTTTTGTCATGGACTTCTTTTGAAACTTGGGCCTTAAGAGTCTTACAGAACCCAAGAGAAAACCGAAATTTAGACTACGATGGTTATATGTATAGGACTGAAGATGACATTTGGGTGGGTCCAGGCTCGGCCCATGATCAACGAACCAAGTCCAAGTTAACAGG
>JANKOE010000007.1:53493293-53504621 GCA_026284465.1 Erythroxylum citrifolium
GCTGCAAAATGATTTCTTAAAAAGTTTTGAAATCTACCGTTTCTCCAAATAAGGCATGTTTTCTTTTTCCGATCCAATGGAAGGTTGATACCTCAGACATTCCAAGCCAAAATAGACATATTAAAAAGAGGTGATGTTAAGGCTTTTACCCTTGCCCCGTTTGGATTTTCTTGTGGAGATGGAGAGAGAGGTCCCACTGTTCTCTGCTGCAGAAATGCTAGGAGAAGAGGTAACAGGATTGACTTCCCGTAACAATTTAGCTGGAGAGGGCTCAGTTGAGGAATTAATGTCCGTTTGAGGGGACTTAGCTACAGCAGATAAATCATCAGGGGTGCCACGTGAGGTCTGAGTGATCTCAACCTTGAGATGTCCAGATAGATCAGGTTGTTGAACTAGTTCAGAATTATTAGTCGCGGGCAATTATATAACGGCAGGCAAGACAATAGGAGCATGATCCTCAGATTGACAAGTCCCAGAAGATACGAATTTTTGAGCAAGAAATAGACCAGCATTGACATTGAAGGTTGAAGCTAAGGGAGTAGCAGGAGGCATTTGGCTAACTTCGTTAGGAGAAGCCTCTGCGAGATTCATCAATTCATGGTAGCTACCAGTATTAAAGACCTTCCCCGTGGGTTTTCAGATTGAAGTAGAAGTCTTGATAGGGTGCCTCCAATGATAAGAGACAGCTACTGTCTTCCTATAATTGATTCCCTTCTCCAAGTCGCATGGTTGGAATTTCATTTGGGAGGTCTTTGGAGATGGAAATACTTACACAAATTCGGGCATATCCAATTTGTTTCTTGTTGGCCGAATTCTCATCCATACAGAGTGGTTTACCGATGAAACTAGCTAGTTGGCTGAGACCCAGCGTAGTTCAATACTCCAGTGGGACATTATGGAAATTGACCCATATAAGTAGATTCTGTATCTTGATGGTTTCTAGTGTAAGACCCAGTTGCCAGAGTTGTAGAAAAAGAGGCTAACTCTCAAAATGCCAGGGTCCCTCTTCAAGGATCTTGTTAGCAGCTGAAGTGGAGGAGAAGGAGAATAAGACTAGATTGTCTTCCAAAAGTAGTACATCCAAGAGTCCCATATTCTTTCAGGATTTAGTCTCCCAACGCTGAAGAAGAGGAAAAACTAGTCTTTTATCAAGGAAAAAGCCCACGATGGTAGATTTCCAAGAGTCGACGCCTGCTTGAAGAGTAGCCAGGTCAAGAGAAACGATGAGCTTCCCATCGACTTCACTAGGGGGATTATAATTCAGAGTAGTCGGGATGGAGTCACCAACTACCTGCTTCCATGATTTTCGCGCAGTATAACGGTAGCAGACAAGGGGTTAAGAGAGGGGAGGGAAGGTTCGGAAGAAAGAGGAGGGAAACCTTCAGGTGGGAGGAAAGGTGGGTCAAGCATAGTGGAAGGCGGGAAAAAAATTTCAAAGGGCAGAAGAAAGGAAAAGGAGAGGAGGTTGAATCTAGAGAGAGGGGAGAGCGTCTCTCACTAACGCATGATGTTCATTGGCAGTTTGTGATCACAACCTGCTACTACAGGAGACTGTGTGAGAGGTGGCAGGAAGTGCATTTGGCTGTATGGGCTATGCAGGAGATGGCGACGCCCCGTACATGAAGCTTGCTAGCAGTAAGTTACTGCTAGAGCATACAACTGTTGAAAGCACAATGTTCGGCAAGGCGATGAACACCACAAGTGGCAGTGAACAGCTCTAGTGGCTAGGATTTGTGTCCATTGATGCTAAAGTTTCTGTAGTAAATACGATCATATCATAGGTTGTATCATTCGTTCAAACATTACTTATATTTTAGTTAGTGTAACTTCTTTGAGATTTATAGTTATAAAGTAGAAATCTTTGTTTGAGTTTGTATGGTTATTAGAGAACGTAGAAAAGAAACAAAAATGGTAGAAATACAAAGGAGTGTAAGATTAGTATTAATTCAATTAATCAATTAATAATTTATAAATAAATTAAAAACATCTTAATAAAGAATTAGTTTATAAATAAATTTTATTTATTTCATTATTTATTTTAATGAAATATAATGAATTTTATATTAATAAACATTTAAGAAAATTAATTTTTTAAAAATAAAAAGTAAAACCAAATGGCCTTCAATATTTACTAGTAATATTTCTACACATTTTCTTCAACTCTCATGATATGGAAGCAAAGGGACAATTTAAAGCACAATTAAGTTTCCATAGTCATTAATAAATAAATTTTAATTTTCACTATTTTTCAATGACAATTTACTCTTAAATAAAAAAAATTAAATTTTAAGTTGGGTTTTGAACTCAAAGCACACCTTAACTCAAATTCAAATTATGAGTATCAATTGAGCTTAATTTTTTTTAGGGATGATCAATCTTCAAATGTTAAACTTTTTTATATTTTTTTAATTCAATATCTAAGCTTCTAAAATTTTCAATTGAAAGATTAACATTTTAAATCTTTAACAATTCAATTAAAAATGTTAGTTTTTGTTAATAACATCCATGTTATATTTAGTAGATATGCTAATTCATCAAAAATAACCTTTTAACTTAATTTTATAAGTTTTAAAAGATTAATTACTAAATTCAAAACTTTAAAAAGTTTGATGCTAAATTACAAAAATCATAAAAGATTACACAATATTTGAATATGTTATCACAACTTTCAACTCACCACTAAAAGGTTACACAATATTTGAGTATGTTATCACAACTTTCAACTCACCACTAAAAGGTTACACAATATTTGAATATGTTATCACAACTTTCAACTCACCACTAATCTTGTGAGTTTGTGACTTCCAAACTGTCTTAGTGCCTTGGCTTAGTTTCTTCTTTTGTGCTCACTCTTTTCTTAGGATGTTTATATAGTAATGAGTAAATTTTATAACTTTGATCAGACTCAAGGTTAATGGGTTAGACATTAGCTGGTCCAGATTAGGATTGTTAGCTAATCAATCCTTTGAAAGATTCAAATAGACACATATTGAATTAATAAAGTAATGTTATTTTGATCAATAAATTTAAGAATATAACAATTAAAACAATATCATCTTAGTCTTATATTAAAATAATATTATTCTTAAACCGAGTTTAGACCTTATGTACAAATGATCATATCCCATTGTCAACCTTAAATGTCAATAAACCTACTTTTGACCTAATCCAACCCTGCCCAACACATTACTACAACAATAACAATAATATCCGGTGAGAGTTCTGCTGAAGCGCGAGGCTGAGGAAGTTGCTTCTGATAGACTTACATATAATTGGTCAGGTTGTTGAAGCCCCCAAAATAATACCAATTCTCCAAACTTATGTAATAGTCGTGGAATCAGACTAAATTCCTAGATAACTAAACACTAGTTTCTTAATTTCAAGCAATAAAAATTGGAGGGAGGGTTTGATTAAATAACTTATTAACTGAAATTAATACAAAAACAAATTAAATCAACTAAATTTAAAAATAAGAAAGTCAAGATTACCAAACCCCGATTTAAGAAAAAGATCTCATTTAATTGTAACATTGATCATTGAAAAGAATATTTTCACAATTCAAGCAGTTAGTCCGAAATATATTAGGATAGCAATAATAAATGTCAAATTTTTCTAAATTAATTGGTTCAAATCCGGTATCCAAACCAAAACTTATCTTCTATTAACTGGGTGTGATAACATTCAATATCAAATAAATGACAACAATAAGCTCCGTGAAAAAGACTAAACCCTAAATTAAATAATCAAGATAGCTGCAATTATTCAATTTAGTTTTCTTGTTTATCATAAGTTAAACATGAAAATTCATAAATAACATATTTGATACTTGTATCATTCATTGATGACAGTTACGGAACACTGAATTCCTGGATAGCGATAGAATAATCAATATTAAATTAAATTGTCAAATTATCAAATTAATCGAATATCAAGCACTTATGAAATATAAGAGCTCAAAACAATAAATACTTGAATTAAAACGTGAATAAAAGTTTGAAACACAAAATCTCACAAAGTTACAATCAAAGTATTTAATCCCCTTGAATCAGAAAGATTGAATTTAGCCACACGTGACTTTTGCTCCAATAACAAAAATAGAAGAAAGACTAAGAATTGCAAAAAAAAATTAAAAATCGAGAACTTTTTTCTATTGTAAGGAATGTCTTTTTTATAAGATTTTCTAATCTAATCATAATCTAACTCTAACTTGTGAAGATATATATCTAAAATGAAATCAAAATCAAACTCTTTAAGGATAAGATGAAGTCTTTCAGTCGAATTCTAACTTTTCAAGTGATCAGCCTTATCCACTGCATCAATCTCTTCACTTTATCCATATTGTCATTATCATCAATAGAGTCTACTTTTCATCTCCTAAAACAAAACAAACATTAATTTCTATATTTAAGCACTAAAATAAATCTAAAAGAAATGAGATAATATCAAATAATATGTGAAGGTATGATCTTACCAATAATTATAAGATCTTACCAATAATTCAAACCCTAGCCTATGACATTATTAACCTTAAATGCCAACAAACCTATTTAGCCTAAAAAGAATACACGGTGAATTTTACATTCATAAAGTTTCTTTACTAACCTGACTAATTCAATAGCTATATATTATAAGTACCTTTACTAACATTAGTCTAGAATGTTATTATAGTTTGGTAAAGTATATTTTAATTCAAAAGTTTTTTTTTTTGACATTAATTCAAAAGTTAATAAGACGTGTTATTATAATATCAATTAAAATTATATATTATATCAAATATATAAAAATTTAATTTATTATAAACATAACTTATGATTTGCTTGCCTGCCAATGTTATTGTTTTAATATTTTTCATTTTAGCAGACATATAAATATAATAAGTTAATAAAAAATTTTAAAATTCAATAAAAATGCAAAACAAGCCTTAATACTCGAAAGATGAAGACTAGTGCGAACATACTTTCAACTATATTAACAATTTTCTTAATTATCGTACATAAATAAATTTAACTTGTTTGAGAGAAAAACGTATCTGTGCTATAGTTTGACACATTTTCTATTTTTATAATTTAATATATTTAATATCTTTTATTAGTTTTCATTCAAAAAATCATATATATTTTATATTAAATAATAAAATTATGAATAGTCAGACAGGCCATGATTAGGATTTTTCATTATAACTTGAAAACGACAGGCACCGGTGGACGTGCCGGAGTGGTTATCGGGCATGACTAGAAATCATGTGGGCTCTGCCCGCGCAGGTTCGAATCCTGCCGTTCACGTTTTCCTTTTTTACATTTAAATTTTGACCAAACTCAACAATAGTCAATTTGTTCTGTTGTCACCTTAACCACGACCACCTGCGACCTTGTCCTTAACCTCCACTAACTACCTTCGGAACTTCTGATCCAATTTATAATGTAAATAGTTCGCTTGGAAGACCGTGATATTGTAGAGCTTGGAACACTCTATTTTCTGTATGCCCCACATCGTTTTCTGGAAAGAACTCGCATAACCTATCCGTGGCTGATAGTAAATGGACTTACATGCCCACCTTCACGAGGCTTCATGCTTCTTATCGAACGATCCACAATTAAACATAAGCACCTGCTCTTTTTTAGCTTCTACATTGGTTTACATGATTCCAGAACCCACTTGTAAGTAATCTTCACCGTTTATATATTCCAGAAGCACCAGCTAGAAGAACCTTCAAGCAAAGGAAAACCAAGAATCTCAACTTCTTACTTTCTGTATCTCATGAGTTGTGGCTTTTAGATCAATGGTAAGTAATGTTACTTGTTCTTGAGAACCCGTTTAGTGCTATCATGTCCTGACCTACACGATTAATTGAGCTTGCAGAATATGTGGAAACAGATGGCAAATCGTTTGAGTGGAAACACAACATTTACCACCGCAGCTTCTCCTTATGCCCCGGCAGGTGACTTTGGTCATCGTGTTCAAAGAAATGGCTTCAAGATATCTGAGAAGGGTGATTTGGTGCCGGTGTATGTCGCTCTTGGGATGATCCTTGTATCGACGACGTTAGGTCTTTACACGGCAAAGCATCAGCTACTTTACTCACCAACTGTGCGAGTGAAGAAGAAGCTGAGAGAGACGATACCGGAGGTGGAGTACCCTGATAAAGTGGTGGACGAGTCGTCTAAGTTCATGGAGAAGTCGCTTCTCAGGAAAGTGGCCCGTGTTCAAAAATTTGAGAGTGGTCTTCAGGACATTCCTGATGCCATTCGCAAGGATGTTTTTGCTCACCCACCTCGCACAGAAACTTTAAAATCTGTAGGAATCGACCCCCAGAAGCCTTAATCTACTCTTTACCTCCCTGTAAACTTGTGTAAGAACCACTCAAACTGTGTGAAGCTCGAGTCTTCAATCATATGATTCATATCCTGGAACCGTGGAAATAAAAGAAAGATTTAAAAAAGAAAAAATGGATTGCATCGTGTGAGCTTGACGATATCTTGAATTTGATGGCGTCCATTCTTAAATATCACCAAGGAAGACATAAGCCCCAAGGTTTTGCTACAAAAAAACAAAGTTCGAAGCTCAGTTTCATTTTGTAGTAAATAAGCGAGATAGAAAGACAACAGAGAACACTTAAACGATTCAAATAACTCACTTAATTTGAATTTTTTGTCCCATTTTAGAAATGAACTACTACATGATATTTATAGATACATAAGACACCTCTTTGAAACAATACATAAGATAGTAAACGTAAGATACATGCATAAGAAAAATACAATGAACCTAAAAATACATGAACTAAATACATAATCAAGTTTAATTAAATGCTCTACTAATATAATTGCATTTTTTTAACATCCTCTCTTAAACTTGATTCTTCTTGATAACTCCAATTCACGCACACAGCTTAGCAAAACTTTCAAACTTCAATCCTTTGGAAAAAATATCGACTATATGACTATCACTACTCACATAAGAAAGCCCAACTTCTTTGTTCTCAACACACTACCTTATAAAATGAAACTTTGTATCTATGTGCTTACTTCGATCATGGAATATAGGATTCTTCTCCAATGCTATAGCAGATTAAAAATAGAGGTAACTTCATCTTAAGTTACATTAGCATCTTCAAGAACCTTCTTAACCAAATTGCACATGTGATAGAAGAATTAGCTACAATATATTCGGCTTCGCATGTAAATAAAGTCACAATGGGTTATTTTTTAGAACTCCCAGTAAAATAAGTGTCACCCATGAAAAATATAAACTTGTTTGTGCTCTTTCTATCATCAACATCGCCTATCCAATCACTATCACTATAACCAACAAGTTGAAAATTAGATGAAGTAGAATAGTGCAAACCATAGTCAATAGTACCTTTGATATATCGCAAAATCCTTTTAGCCATTGCCATATGAGTACTAGTTGGAGCTTCCATAAAACGACTTATAACCTCCACTCCAAAGAGAATATAGGGTCTTGTACAAGTCAAATACCTCAAGCTTCCAACAAGACTCCTAAAAAGAGTTGGATCCACCTTTACACTTTCATAAAACTTTGACAATTTTGTTGCACAATCAATTGGGGTATTAATGAGCTTGCAATTCTTCATCTTAAATTTCTCAAGAATATTTTTTGCATAAGCCTCTTGAAAAATAACGATACCATCATCATCTTGCTTCACTTCAATAACCAAAGAAATAGGACATGTTCTATATCAGTCATTTCAAATTCTTTAGTCATCACCTTCATAAACTCTTTGAATATCTTTGAATTGTTACCCGTGAAGATCAAGTCGTCAACATATAGGCATACAAGAAGAATGCTTCAATTTTCACCTTCTTTGACATAAAGAGAATGTTGTTGGGGACATTTGATGAATCCATGGCTTTGGAAATACTTATCAATGCTGCTGTACCAAGATCTTGGAGCTTGTTTCAAGCCATATATTGCCTTCTTTAACTTCAACACTTTATCTTCATGTCCTTTCACTAAGTATCTCCATGATTGTTGGATAAACACCTCTTCCTCAAGTTAGCTATTTAAGAATGCCGACTTGACATCCATTTGATAAATCTTCCATCTCTTTTGCGCTGCCAAGGAAATAATTAATCGAATAGTCTCTAGTCGAGCCATAGGAGCAAACACCTCATCATAATCTACTCGATGTTGTTGAATATAACCTTTAACAACAAGTCTTTCCTTATACCTCTCTACTTCTCCTTGAGCATTTCTTTTGACTTTATATACCCATTTCACACCAATAACCTTTTACCCCTTTGGAAGAGTAGAAAGCTCCCATGTGTTATTCTTTTGAATTGCTTGAATCTCTTCATCCATTGCACATCTTCATTTCTTTTCTTATATAGCTTCTTCAAAGTGCAACGGCTCGAAATCGACAAAGAGACAAAATAGTGTTGTATTTTCTACCATCTTTGTGGACTCATAATGATCTCATAGACTCCTTCCTCTAGGACCCTCAAACGAGCTTTAAGGAGCACTTTCATTTCTTCTAGGATTGGGTGATTAAGGAGGAGTATGAATATCTTTTATGCCTGTCATGGTCAAAATCTCCAATCATAGGAAATGAAATACTTTTTTTCATTTTTAGAGACATCCCACTTCCACTAACTTGTTGGAATCCAACCGTGATCAAATCACGCGCACAGCAGAAACAAAACTTTTACGGATTCCGAGCTGATCCCGATAATTGAATAAACTTGAATAAAATAGAAAACGAATTAAAAATTGTACCTTATTCGTCTTCCTGTTGAAAAACCTTTGAATTTTTTTGATTGATCAATCACGAGTTGTTCAAATGTCTAACCTCTGATGGTATCCACAGAGCAATTCTTAAGACTGATTTTGAGAGGAAGAAGACAAAGTTTTAACTTCTAAAATGTTCTTCTCTTTTTAAATAGAAAAATCATAAGGGTCTTTAATTAAAATTAAATTTCTTTAATTATAATTAATTTAATTTTAATAAAATCAAATATCTTATATTTGACCCCTAAAGTTACTAAAACTTTACAATTAAGTCTAACTTAATTAAATTGATTTCTTTCACAAATTGTTCTTAGATGTGTGACCCATTAGGTTCTTAATAAATTGACAATAATTATAAATTCTAATTCTAATTCTTAATTAGAAGTAGATAAATTAAAACTTCTTTTAATTTATCTTTAATTCTTCAATTAGACAATTCATTAACCATAAATCATGATTGACTTTTAGCAACATGTCATGATTACCCAAATATCAGGAATGCCAAAGTGATTGACTTAACCTGTCCATACATGCTTACGATGTATAATTTAATCCTTTCGTCATTCAGTATTCTAGTTGGACAAAGAACGGATACATTGTCCACTCTTATCATCCAATTATATTCGTTCATGCTAATTAGTAATTGATTTATAATTAAAATTTGAAAACACGTTTTTCAAATGTCAATTCACTCTCGCCAGAGAAGTCCATAAATCATTAATAATAAAAAACAATAGAATATTCTCTATAATTATTTTAGAGTAACGAATCCTATATTGACTTACTCAACTATCTCTATAGGATTCATATTGTATCTAGTTACTACCAACTGAATTATCATAAGATGATTCATAAATAACATCAAAACACAGTAATTCTCACACGAGATACCTTTGTAATCTCAAGTCTGAGGATCAATTATACAACCATCATTATAAGATAATCCATAGACACATAAGTAATATCCCATCCGGAATTCTCATAATCGGGTTAGTTCAATGACTTATTCTCTAATAATTATCCACACATTAATTTAAATATCTCTATACTTTAATTTATGAGATCAGTTACTTTCTTCATAAGAAAGAAACATAATGTGTGCTAGTTTTACTGTTTCAACAATATTTTGTCTTGATGAAACTACAACTAGGACCATTTAGGAATAATACATAAGTGTAAATTGAATCTCATAATTATGATCTCATCATACTTTTATTATAAATTAAATCTCATAATTATGATCTCATCATAATTTCAATTACACAGTTGTTATTCCAAGGATTTTACCTTTACTAGTAAAACATAAAATATTAATTAAATTAATACATAAAGACAAATAAAGCCTTTTTATTAATTAAAATCAAGTCATACATTAATTTGCATCCAATTGATTGGTTGCAAGAGAATAAACTAACAATCTCCTATTTGCACTAAAGTCAAACCCTTGTGAATCTAATATCATATCCATTTATATGTCAATCATGTCTCTTTTGAGACAATGGTTTAGTAAGAGGTTTTACGAGATTCTCTTCAGTGGGAACTCACTCCAATGTTATGTCTTTCCACTCCACTATCTCCCCGATCAAGTGAAACTTCCTTAGTACATGTTTGGACAGTTAATGAGACCTAGGTTCCTTTGCTTGCGCAATAGTACCGTTGTTGTCACAATACAATACTATAGGCTTAACAATGTTAGGAACCACTCCAAGTTCAGTGATGAACTTCTTAATCCAAACTGCTTCCTTTGTCACCTCTGACACTGAATGTACTATGCTTTGGTTGTTGAATCTGCAATAGTTGGTTGTTTAGGACTCTTTCAACTTACTGCACCACCATTTAGAATGAAGATATACCTTGATTCCGATCTACTATCATCGAGATCTGACTGGAAACTATTGCGATCTACTATCATCGGGATCTAACTGGAAACTATCATCTGAATATCCTTGAACTCTCGGTTCATTTCCTCCATAGGCCAAGAAAACATCTTTAGTTCTTCTCAAGTACTTTAAGAAATTTTTCACAACCGCCCAGTGACCCTCACCAGGATTAGACTGAAACCTTCTCGTTATGCTCAAAGCATTAAAAACATCTGGTCTAGTATATAACATTGCATACATGATTGATCCAATTATCGAAGCTGTAACACCCAAATACCCCCTGGGAGGATATATGGATGCCACCCCAAACAGTACAATCCAATCCCACAACAACATTTTAAACAGTGCTTACAATACATCACATCATACTGTCAGAAATAGAAATTTTAAAGTTATTACAGGCCCAAAAGTGTTAATTAAAAACATGTGCACAACAACAGATTCCTTTGGCCATTGCGGGTGACTTGTCCCAGTTCTTAATCTCTTCGCTCTGTACCTACACGGGGCAAATCCACCTTGCTAAGCTTATAGCTTAGTAAGTAATATTTATCTAAATTAACCGATTTCATTTCACAATAACAGTTTCAGCATGCATTCAGAGATTATAAGTAAGCAAAATGCACTTATCATTAACAGAACAAAACAAAACAGAAGTCCATGAATAGAAGTGGGTAACGGGACTTATACAGGAGATACCATA
>JANKOE010000007.1:53522392-53536814 GCA_026284465.1 Erythroxylum citrifolium
AATTTGTTCTTTATGTGCATATCAATTTAACAACTATATAAAAACAATATCGTTTTCTTTTCTAATAAAAATAAAAAATAAGCGGCCCTGGCCAAATCAAACTTGGGCTCAACTATTTGGGCCCAGCTGTTTTAGGCCGTCTCGAACAAAATCTATCATGTCGGGCCTAACTGACCAAGCCCATTTTTTTCCGGAAGTAACTCACCAATTAGCGTCCCTAAGACAAGTTAATTTTCTACAATTACAAATATAAAATTTTATCCATAAATCCGATCGGTGAAGAACACTGCATGTTTTTTTTTGTTCTTAGACCAAGGTATTCACCGGCGGATCCAGTGATTAATCTCCTCGCTAGTTTGTAGGCACCTCACAGAATGGGACAACTGACCCAAAAATTTAAGGCTGCTCCATACCTAAAGTCAAGGATCGAACCCTGATATTTGGTTAAGGATAAATAAGTCTCTGTCACTTAACCACACCTCTTAAATTTACATGTATTTTTTTGATTTATCATGAGATGTTCTAAAAGGTTCCAACTGCAGAAAAATATTTTTAAATCATTTCCACCCAAATTAATTCCCGTGTAACGTATCAATATCAGTTTAGGAATGAAGACTTGCTGACAGTCTGACGTGGTGATAAGTCATTGGTACACTCGACGTGTTACTTGTTCCGATTGGCAGACACAAGGTGATGAACAGACATTCCAGATCTAAGCATATGTATTTTAAAATATCCCAATTTCAAGAAGATTTGGATTTATAACATGTTCTCGAAGCTCTTTAGATAGTTTTTGGATCAAAAGATCATTTCATCTACGTAGAGAGAGGTCTAGGGTTTTCACAGAGAAAGTGGTTATGGGAGAAGCCAAACGCGTCTATCTCCGGTTGACTCTTCTCTTTCTTGTAGCTTCTAGTTGCTTCTACCAGCTTCGCGCCTCCGACGACGATGCGGTAAGTAACTGGTTTCCATGAATCTCACTGTGATTATGAGTTTTGTTTTCATTGGTGTGTAATATCTTTGTATGTGACTGAGTTTATGAGTGTGGGTGGTGGATTTGATGGTGTAGGTCTTCTACGAATCGTTCGACGAGTCGTTCGATGGCCGATGGGTTGTTTCCGAGAAGAATGACTATCAAGGTATCTTATGTTGCTTCAGATCTCTTCTTTAGCTGAAATAAAGTGCTTAATTATTTCAGAATTTTGCTTTTGGAGCTTTATTGGCTGTTGTTTGATAATTTGTGCTCTCTGTGTGATATGAATTGTTTTAGGTGAATAGTGATTGTTTTTCGTATATATTTTTACTTTTTTTCCTCTTAAGTGGACTAGTACGCCGTTATTTAGTGTTTTTGCTGTTTATGCGAAATGTCTGCTTTTATTCTTGTACGGTTTGGTGCAATGATCGGTAGGTAGGTTCATGTCTTCTGATTGTGGCAGGTATTTAATGCATCTAGCAGCAGGAAAAGGAAGGATTACATGATTAGTTAAATTATAATAAATGTGCGAGAAATGGGGAATGTGGAGATTTTGGAAGCATATAGTTTACAATTCTAACCATTTATAGTTGAATGTCATCTATTGGTTATGACATTCTTGTAGATGATGTTCCTTATCCCAGATTCGTGCATCTCTTAAAATTCTGTTAATTCATGTTTGAGTATATCCAGCTTTGTACTTATTGGTGCTGGTATTTTCATCTTGTGATAGGTGTGTGGAAGCACTCAAAGAGTGAAGGACATAATGATTTTGGGCTTCTTGTGAGTGAGAAAGCTAGGAAGTATGCTATAGTGAAGGAGCTTGATGAACCGGTTAATCTGAAGGATGAAACTATTGTCCTTCAATTTGAAACTAGATTTCAAAATGGACTTGAATGTGGTGGTGCATATCTGAAATACCTGAGGCCCCAGGATGCCAGTTGGACAGCTAAGGAGTTTGACAATGAGTCCCCTTATTCAATTATGTTTGGACCTGACAAATGTGGAACTACGAACAAAGTTCATTTTATCATGAAGCATAAGAATCCAAAGAGTGGGGAGTATGTTGAGCATCATCTTAAGTTCCCACCATCTGTCTCTTCGGACAAGCTTTCTCACGTTTACACTGCCATTTTGAAACCTGACAATGAGCTTAAAATTTTGATTGATGGGGAGGAGAAGAAGAGAGCGAATTTCCTCTCATCCGAGGATTTTGAGCCTCCTCTAATTCCTGCCAAGACAATCCCTGATCCTGATGATAAGAAACCCGAGGATTGGGATGAAAGGGAAAAAATTCCTGACCCTCATGCAAAGAAGCCAGATGATTGGGATGAGGATGCACCCATGGAAATTGAAGATGAAGATGCAGTGAAACCAGAAGGATGGATGGACGACGAGCCTGATGAGATTGATGATCCTGATGCCACAAAACCTGAAGATTGGGATGACGAGGAGGATGGTGAATGGGAAGCGCCAAAGATTGACAACCCAAAGTGTGCAACTGCCCCGGGTTGTGGGGAATGGAAGAGGCCAAAAAAGAGAAATCCTGCTTACAAAGGAAAATGGAGTGCTCCACTTATTGACAATCCAGCTTACAAAGGTATTTGGAAGCCTAGGGAGATTCCCAACCCCAACTACTTTGAGCTTGACACACCTGACTTTGAGCCCATTGCTGCTGTTGGGATTGAAATCTGGACCATGCAAGATGGTATCTTGTTTGACAACATCTTGATAGCAAAAGATGAGAAGGTTGCAGCAACCTACAGGGATACAACGTGGAAGCCTAAGTTTGATGTTGAGAAGGAGAAACAGAAAGCTGAGGAGGCAGCTTCTAGCACAGATGTTCTTGCTGGCTTCCAGGTAATGAATTCTGCAAGTCACCATTTGTTCCTGTGTTTTGTTCTTTTTTCTCCTTGATCTGACATTTCTTGTAAATTATGCAGAAGAAGGTATTTGACCTCTTGTATCAGGTTGCGGATATTCCTTTCTTAAGTGCACACAAGCAAAAGATTCTTGTAAGTCAAATATCATCTTCTTATTCAAGAATTTGTCAGACATTTATGGATGGACCTAATATTTGAACTCAATTCTGTAGGATGTCATTGACAAGGCAGAGAAGCAACCAAATCTCACCATTGGCATTCTAGTCTCCATAGTGGTTGTGATGTTCAGTATTTTGTTAAAGATAATTTTTGGTGGCAAGAAGCCGGTAAGTTTCTTATCAAATCTTCTCTTGTTCTCATATATGTGCTTGATTTGCATCATAAAGTTAGTTCTCTTGAGCTTTTATATGGTTTAAATTCATCTCATCATGTCTTAACCATCTGGGGATATAGGTCAAACCCGAACCCGAGCCCGAGCCCGAGCCTGAACCTGAACCCGAACCAACTGCAGAGACATCTAACCAGGAGGAAAGCAGCAGTGGTGAGAAAGCAGAAGAGAATGAGGACAATGCCGGTGCCACAACCGCACCACGCAAGAGGGCACAAAGGCAGGCCTGAGAATTGAGGAGGTTTAGAGGGGCGTTTTCTTGAACTTTTGGTAAAATTACATAAGCTTAGTTGTGTTTTCGTAGTTTGATTAATGGCTATTCCTATTTTTGAACATGAAAGAAGATGTATGAAGAGTGTAAATGAGATTTTATCTATCATCAGGCTGTGATAGTTCCTTTCCTACCTCCAAGAATTCTCTACTTACTGATTTTTAACGAAAAAAGGAAAACATATATTGATTTGTCAATTCAGTTCATCCAAGTTTTGTCTTTCCATTCTATACCGTCCATTGCGCTTCTTCCATGACTCTTCTGTTCAACATGTTCATGTTCCTTCAATGCATATTATAATCGGATTGCTAATCAAATGTAATTCATACTAGCCTTCGGTTTTCTCATGTTGTTCTATTATAAAGCTCTTGAAGAGAGGAAGTTTACTTCGGTTTTCTTGAAGAGACTAATTCATTGGCTTAACAAATTTGATTTAATTATAAATTTAATTTTAAATTTTGTCAACTTAGATTTCAATTTATTAATTTTAAATTGTTGAATTAATTTAACTTGAAAAAAATCTGTCAAAGGTCATATTCAAACTCTTTAAGGTTTTAAATTAGGTTAGATCACATTACTCAAATCACATTGAGATTACTTCGGCTGAATGATTGTTTTATTTTGAAAGGTAAAATTTTAAAGATTGTGTTATTAAAAAATAATTAATTTATTCATTAATCAGCTAATTTTTATAAATTAATTAATTTTTATTTAATAATTCTTAATTTTTTACTGAATAAAAATAATATTTTAAGTTATATTTCACATTTCTAATATTCATTAATCCTTAAGATTGAATTTTGTAATAATTTCAATTGGTTGGGCAAGAAAGCTTTAACTTCACCTTCATATGCATGAAAGTGGAGCTGAAAAGCCTATTTAAGGTCCGTTGCTCCAAAATGAGGTGAGCTACAGCTACTACGGAGTGAAGAAATGCGAAACTCTTGTACAAGTACAACCATCGTTTCCAAACAAAGACAATAATATAAAGAAAGGAAACCTACTCCATTCAAATACCAAGAACTGTTTATCATGATTCTACATTCCAAAACTGGAGCCCATGGGTCAAGTTCACCTTATTATGACAATGTATATGTGATAAAAATAATAATAAACTGAAAAAATAAACAAAACTAAGTTTCATGCTGCAAATATTTCTTTTGTTTCTAAAAGAGAGAATTTGAGAGAACTTATAAAAGAAAAAAGAGCATCTTAAGGGCCCCCCTACAGTTCTCATTTTTCTTAATTTAACCATGTTTAGGGAAATGGTTAATTTACCGACGGCCACCACCGGGCTTTCTAGCCGGAGGAGCCATGTCCTCATCATCAGACTGGACATCTCCATACACCCACATCCCACGCCTACCAGACCTTGCTTCATCCTGGAACTTCTCCAAGTTATCAAGAGCCACCTGCCTTTCCTTTGGTTCCCACTTTCTCCTCTTTTCTATCCTAGCAAGACCCTCCTGGAAAGTAGCAGAAAAATCATACCATCAACCAGATTACAAAGGCATAAACAGAAAGTAACATATCAATAATCTAAACCATCAACTTTTGTTACGGCTCAATCATTATGAATGAAAATGATATTGGAACTATAATACATATGTAACGGCATGTGGTCATTTTAAATGCAATAATATTATCCTGTGGATTGAACCATACTATTGGGACCAACTTTACCAAAACCCATGTCAGTTTCACTTAAAAATTAATATTGCTGCTATGAGCAATAGATAGCTATATATATATACAATAACGGGAAACCTTACACGGAGTACAATGCATTCCTAGTCTAGTCTATACCCGCACAGTAAATAAATGGGTTATAAAAATTGTACCTGAACCATGGCAGCATTTATGCTAATCTCTGCATCCACAGCAACAAGGGTTACGACAACAATGGGCCCAGTTCCTTGCCCTTTAACTTTTCCTCCAGCAAGATCCCTCTCCTCCACCTTTGCTCTAAACTCTTTTGAACTGCTCAAAGTCTGAGCACTAAGATACTCAGCTGCTTCAGGACCACAATCCTCTTCCAAGTTTGGAACCTTGACATAAGCTAGGCTGCACAGCTGAGCAAGACCAGGGGCAGATGACACTGCAGGGTCAAGAGGCCGTAACCTACCGTATGGAACCTCCTCCTGGTTTCCATAGTCGATGTAGAATACTTCAAACTTGTCGTTCGTGGATTCAACAGCCCCACGTGGTGCATTCACAATCTACACATGCACAATATATTCAATTGGCTTGAAAGGAGAAGGATTTAGAGAGAGAAATAAATTAAAGGAAAAACAACGATTTAGTACACGGCAGACGAAACTTCCATATATCCCAGTTTTACAAATAAGAATATGATATGTAGGGGCATATTGAGCTAATAAAACAACCCACAAATATTCACGTAGTAGCCAGAATTAAATTAATAAAGCATCTAAAATCAGATTGGTATGAAATAAACTACAAGGATGACCCTCACCATTGCTCGGTTCCATGAATTATCTGCACTAAACTGAGCAAGTACAATATCACCCTTCTTAGGATTGAAAGCTCCTATTACAGGAGCGTCCTGTAGATTCAAGGATGCCAACTGTTGTTGAATAGATGCAACTTTTTGATCCCCAACTGCTTGGACATAAAACTTTCCACCACCCAAGACTTCTGTAACTACTACCTGTAGAGAGATGTGTAAGAAAAATTACTTAAAGCAGGTGCTCTCCAATCAGATGTAAGAAACAATCACCTTCAACACTTCTTTCTGTTTGCTTTCAACAGCTGGACCATTAGAAACAACTTCCTCTCCTTCAACATAATTCTCCCAAATCTGAAAAAGAAGACAATCAGTTGCATTATCACAAGCAAATTCTAGGTAACAAACAAATGGCAGAGTCAAATGTCCTTGCTTCTTACTTTCAGCTTCTGTGTTTTGGCAGATTTCTCAGCCTGTTCAAGAAGATGAGCATCAGGGATCCTGTCAGTACCAAAGGAAGTCTGCAGCTTTGCAAGGCCAGCTTCAAGAAGTGTCACTGCCACATTAGTCCTCGACTCCCACAAGGATCCCAAGAATGTTCCAGTTCTGTCAACAGTTTCCACTTCAATCTGCATTCAAAATCAACTCATCAAATGGAGGAAAGTAATCCAGCCATGAAAAAAAAATGTGCTTAAAGAAGGAGATCAATACCTCAACATCTCTTTGCATTATTTTCCGTCTCATGAACGCAATTCCTTCGTCAGCATAGGGTTCACCACGGCCAGGGCATCGAACACCAGAGAATGAAAAGGCAATGCTGCATGTTTCCTTTGGAATCAACAGTTTAAAACGATGACCGCTAAGGACGTACTCCACCACAGCAGAACTCCTCCTGCTTCGATGCAGAAATGGTAAGAAATCCCTTGCTTTCTTGACCGATGCCTGAATGAAGCTCATTTAGTAAATCAACTGGACCTCATAGGGTAGAGAGAGTATCCAAAAAAGATTAGTATACTCACTGTGGTAAGGTCTGTTATATGCATGACTGGAGGATCCCTGGCAGAATGAATCCCTTTCTTCCCAGAAATAGCACGTGATTCAGCAGCAAGGAGGGCATCATAATAATTTGATCTCTCCTCAAAGTCTCTATGTCTAATCACAGTTCCAAAGCCACGGGAAACTACAAGCTCAGCAACATTAAACCCTTGATGAGAACCTGTGGTGGATGTTGCTGATGAAGTTTCATCTCCATCACCCTTGGTGGGAGATGAGAGGAAGACCGAACCAAAATCCATCACTCTAGAGTCTCCAGTACCAGTGGTAGCTGAAGGTACATCTCCCATGACAACCTTCCTTGAATACTCCATTTGGACATTTACCTATAAAAAAAAACGAGTTAACATCATAATACCGATAATAACAACTTTCAAGGTTCACTAAAAGAGATACATCTTCATACTTGTCGACCAATAAGGCGCGTTCTCAAGAATTCCTTGGCTTCTCGAGCATAGGGAGCAGGTTTTTCATCTCTACGAGGATTGCCCATTTTTGGACACCTAATACTTGAAAGATTTACTCTCCTCTCAGCCAAAGGACTGCCAAAGGGCACAGAATCATCAGCCACGATGATACAGTCACCACTCACAACCTCCACCACCTAAAGAAAACCCGAATGTTATCTTTTCATTAAAATAAAGGGAGCTAAAATCACATCAAAATTTTGAGAACCCACTACCTTTCCAGTGAAATTCTGGTCATGAATGGCCTTCGAATTAGTTGCAGGAGGTACATAATTTGTCCAGAACTTCAGGCGGTTTTTCTTGGCCTGAAGCTCCGCAGCCTTCAACCGACGCTTGGCATCTTCTTCCATCATATTTGCACTCCATTCAACAAATTTAGCTAAACCCTACAATTAAGGAAAGTGAAGAAAGACAGAGATAGATTCAGAATCCTTATTCAATGAGTTGATTCATAATTGTTTAAAGTCATCATGGTGTCTTGTATCACCAATGCCCATTCTCTAAATACTCCACAATATGGAAGGTGAATGGCCAAAACTATAATATTTCAAACCCCAACACATCATTGTTATCAGCTAAGACTGAGGCGCAAAGAAAGGAATAGCAACAGCCAATGTTATGGAAGAAAAATACTTCAGCACATACATTTTCCACAAGCTCCAATGCCAGGTCATTTGCTGTATCCCCCTGTGGGTAATATACTGACCCAATCAAATTGCTGAATTTATCCACACCTTCCAGGACAATTCGAACCTAGAAAAAATATTTAAAGTTAAACTTTTAGTAAAAAGCATTCCATGGGTAGAAAATAACACAACACAACATTTCATTTCATTTTATTTACCTCTCTATTCAAAACACGAAGCTCTGTAAAATGTTTGGCCTCCAGACCAAATGGATCAGGAGCAACTTCAGCAGCTGTTGTTGAGGCCGCAAGTCTCTGTGCAGAATTTAAAGGGGCCCGAGGTTCAGATGCATCTCCATTCGTTTCTTCAGATGTGATCTCTGCTTCAGCAACAGTTTCTGCTGCAGCTCTTCTACCCATTGATGGAGACTAATATAAACACAAGAAAACAACATATATTAGATACTAAAGTAATACTGGTAAAATAGTCGAGAAAAAAGAAGAACTAAAGATGCAGGATGAAAGGCAATGCATATACCTGGATTCCTGCAACAAAGACTTGGACAAACTGGAAGTCTGGCAGCAAATACACACGTATGGTGCTGCCATCACGAACTTGTTCTACAATACCTTGCATTGGTCTGCCCTTGTTTGCTGCAAGCAGACCCATGGCATCCAAGTTACTTGGATCCCCAATGGCAGAGGGAGGTAGATTTCTGACGGATGCCTCAGCAGCACCTGGCGTCTACAGCCAAAAATACAAAGATGCAACAAATTTTATCAAGGGATATGTTTCATTTAAACAAAAACACGAATTTGAAAATGAATTCTTTCTCAAGGTTATGAAATCAAACCCAGTTTCTTAATATTAAAAGTTTCAATTATATGCTTCAGTCAGGATCCAAATGCTTCAAAGTTCTCCATCATGAGATGAGTAAATTTTAAAATGTACAAGTCATGTCAATTTTTTACAAGCAACACACATATTGCACCTTTTCCTGAACTCGTCGAACAGTATTCCTACAGATGTTTTCTTTTAAAAAAAGTAATATCATAGTGTACTGTGTAGCACCAAAACAATCATGGCACATACTAATAATGTGCATTACATTTCTATGGCCTAGCCTGTTCCATGATTACTGGAAAAAAGAATTTTGTACACAGAACTGAGCTACCAGCAATAGATAATTAGTACCTGACTTTCAAATACCATCTTACATGCTTCAATTTATATACGCAAGCCCGTATATTGTTTCTTATATCAAATGAACAAATTTGCACAAATCATTGTGTTTATTTACCAAAATAAAAGTATTTCAAACATCCTTTCCACACTTATAGATCACCTTTTCAACTCCTATAACAAATTATGAATGACGTCACAAAAGCAATCATGGAAAATTTTACAGACTACCAACTAAAAAGTATTTTATTGAAGCCAACATATGAAAAATACAGCAAGCTTTAATAATGGAAGGGATAGAAAGTAATGATGAAGCAAGAGCAAGAGAAGCTAACCTTACTCCATCGACCCAGACCTTGTTGTTTAGCTTGTTCTTCAAGCTGTAGCAAGTCAGCAAGGAAAGGACTAGCTTCCCCTTTCTGTTGACCTTGCTCCCTCACCTATAAGTGGCTAAATTAATGAATACAGGCAAGAAGAATGAAAATTATATCGCAAGAGTCTCCGGGAAGGAAACAAAAAGGTACCTTTGCCCAGCCTTCCGAAACAACAAGTACGGAAACATTCTTGTCGCCAAGAAAAACAGAACCAAATTCTCGACCAATAGATGGCACTGAGTAGTCCACCCTGAAAGTGACTTCCTGTTGAAAAAAATGAAAGTTATCAAGTTATACCCATCCAACCAAATTAGGAAAGAGTTTAAGAAAGAATCATAGATCAAAAACCAGCTGAACAGATAGAAATGAAGGACCTGTCCGATGCAGAGCTTCCTCAGATACTCTCTGCTTTCCCAGGCAAAGGCCTCATCAACTCCACCTCTACGAGCCTAGAAGCAAAGGCATAAAGTCAAAACATTTAACTGTAATATGCATGATGCTACTCTTTCTTCTAGTATAGCTTCAAAAGCACTTGCATGCAACATCTTGCCAACGATCATGCTAGGTCTAGTTGAAACAAAGCAATGGCTTTAATATGATCAAACTAGAAGATCGAAACTATAGTTTACAAAACTATATCACCATTCATCCATCTCTTCAGATGAGTAAATGAACAAACATACAACAAAATCAAAATCAATACTAAAATCACAAAGAAACATATTGGCATGCCAAAACAGCCGTGAATTCCACAGAAACAACAACCAAATGAAAGACTTTACCAGTCTTGGAGCAATCAGGGATGACAAAGTGATGGTCTTTTCTGGTGGTGGCCCAGGCCTGTTGCTGGTCATAGCCATAATTACCAAGCAATCCCCTGAGGGAACAGCTTTCACTCTTCCTCTGTACCATCCAGTGGAGCCAGCTGTTGACGTTGCCATTTCAACAGCTAAGATCTAAACACAGAAAATGTTTATAACAACCATAAACCCCATTGAAGAGAAACTAGTAAAACCCAAAAACTGCAATATATCATGCAAAGTTAAATCTTCCATTGATTCAATACCATTATCCCCTGAACTGAATGCAACAACAACGTAAAAGATTTAAACCAAATATAAATCAAAACAGACAGAATGCAGAAAAATCCAAAATTTAGATCACTTATGCAAGAACACTTCCAGATCGATTACATCGAACTAATCCAAGCAGTTAAAATCTATCAAAAATAACACAAATCTCCACCTAGAACTGATCCAGGCAAAAGCTCGAACCAATGGCTCGATCTAATCACTCGATCGCATCAATAAACGCATCACTCCATCAACATAACAAAATAAAACTACCAAACAAAAATTGAGAAAAACTGAAACTTCGAGCTAGAAATCTGCATTCACGCACTCATAAACCTCATGAAAAGATCTGCTGAACTCAAGAATGGGGGTTACCTAGATCTCTCAATTGCGAATACTGATCAAGAAAATCTTAAGGAGAAGAACGAAAAATCAGATTTTTTTTCTTGTGTTTTTTGGGTCTTGTTTCGAGTTTACGACTGCAAGACGGCGGATCGACGAAAATAGAGACTGACAGAGGCGGGGCCTTATATATAGGCGGATAAAGATATTAGATAGCAGTAATTGTACCCTTTCTTTCGAAAATATTACCGAAAATGCCATAATAATTATCTTTTTTAATTTTTTTATCTGATTACTGATGGGTCCACTGGAATCTAGGAATTGTGGGCCCCGCTTAAGTTAGAAGCACCTGCTCTGGGGACGTGATGACCTACTTCAAACTCTATTCCTATAGTTCGAACTATCTTCTAATTCATTTTATCCACAAAATTACTTCATTTAAAATCGATTTCTTTTTATTTTCCTTTTATTTTTACTTGAATTTAATGTTTTTTTTAATGGATCAAAAATTAAATTGATAAAATAAAATATTTGAAAGTTTTAACTAATATCATTGTAAAATTAGTATATAATAAAAAGATTAGATAATTGAAATTTTTGAAATAATATTAAAGAAAGATGTTATATTTATTTATTATATAAAAATTAATCGATGAACTTTTATTTATAAAAATTCAACTACTAAATTTCTCAATTTTTTAATCATAAGGATTATTATTGTAAATCTTAGGAGCAGCCTCTTTACTAGTAAGAGGTAACATTGTAAATAGAAATGTCAATGGCCTAAGTTGCTCCTAGCCTGGTCCAGCTCGACCGGAATAGGTCGGCTAGTGGCCTAACCCAACCACCGATTGATCGACTTGTGACTTAAAGGGTTAGGGGGTCAGGCTAACCCAGCTCACCGTATATTTTTGAAAAGAAAAATGTAACTGATCAGCCCTTGCTTGACCAGTGGCCTAGGCGAACTGGATCAGGCCAAAATTGACATCCTTAGTTGTGTACTAAATCTCTTTAGGCCCTTGCCTCAACAAGTTTTTTTGCGAGGTCTTGTTGTTTTAAGGATTATTAATTATTGGAATTTACAGTGTTGAAAGATTGGATAATTATTAGCACAATTATGATATGTAAGAGTGATGAGGGTAATCCTTAGAAGAAGTTCCTTGTGTCATTAGTAAGAAAGATGTTTGATTTTGATGGAATTCTATAATTTATAAAGTTAGTAAGAAAGATGTTTGATTTTGATGGAATTCTATAATTTATAAAGTTACCGTGTTTTAGTTTTTGAACCTAGATTTCTATTTCAAAAAACTATAATTTAAGTTGGAAAATATGTTATTAAGTAAGTGGAAATTGAAATATATGCTTTATTATTAAAATTTAGTTATAACTTTATTAAGTAATTGGAAATTGAAATATATGCTTTATTGGTCAATTTTAATTATAATTTTTTACAAATGTTGTAATTATTCTTAGTAGATATAAGAGATAGATATATTAATAATTATTTTTAATTTTAATATATCAATAGAAATTATATATGTTAACACCAAAAATATGGATATATAATAAAAAATTACTAACAAGAGAATAACTTTTAATATTATGATCATAAGAATTAAATGCAACTTAAGTGATTAATCATTTGATATTGAATTGCCTTAAAATATAATTTTAAATGTTTATTAATAAAAAATCAAAATATTAGGATTTATTTTGAAGTATAAGGACTAGTTTGTATATCATATATTTAATTTTTCTTTGCACTTTTTTGCGCATTTCTAAAAAAATAAATAATTAAAATTTTTATTATTCTTAACTAATAAATATATAATTGGATTGGAAGAGTTTAACCAAATAGTTTCTATTTTAAGCCTAAAAGGTGACTCGAAGCTTTTTGATGTTTCCATCTCATATTCTTCTTTTTTCCTTTCTAAAAGAATCAACTTTTTTCATTTGAACATTCTAAAAGTTATGGCTTGGAAGAAAGAGAGGCTACGCGCCACCACCATAAGAAGAAGGGTGGCTATCCATGCCACCGTCACTCCTGTAGGATGTCAATTTTGGTGTGGCTTATTTGATCTAATTTTGGTCGGAGTTAACCAAGTTATGAGTGAGCTGCAAGTTAAAAGTAGTCAATTCGATTGAACCATAAGTTGAGGTCAGGCCAAGAACGGACTAGTCCAGCCCAACTTGTGATCCAACTGTTACATCAAAAATAACATTGACATTTTTAAAAATATATATATAAGATAGGTCAAGTTGGCTCAGCTCACTCGTAGCCTATCTATGGGTTGATCAACTTGTAGTCGAGCCGGACCATAGGCTGACCTATCACAAGTCGAGTTATGAGCTGCTCTAACTTTCAACCCCGATCCGACCCATTGACATTCCTGCATCCTCACGTCGTCAACCAAATTCCTAATGTTAAGAGTTAATTCCAAATGTTGCTGTTATTTTCAATTTTGTGGATATTCTTTACATGTAATTTATTTTGGAGTATTAAATGTTGTGATATGTTTCAAATTGATCCAAATATTCCTAATTTTGGATTACTTTTGATTTCTTTGCCTTAATTTAGGTTAACAAATGGCTCGAAATATTTTAATTAAATATTATAATATTATAATATAATTTTTCAGTTTAATTTACTTTAATAAATCTTGTTGTTAGAAACCGTTCAATTTATTAATTAATTGGTGAATTTTTATTAATTAATAAGTTCTTATAAATCAAAATAAATCAATTAATTTTCATCTAATAATTTTTTAATTAGTCTTTAAATTTAATTAAAACATTGATTAAATTTAAAACATTGATAATTATATTTACTTATAGTATATAATTATCAATGTTTTAAAAATATAATTAAACATAATTATCAATTTTTTATGTAAATATAATTTAAAACATTGATAAGTAAATATAATTATCAATGTTTTAATTAAATTTAAAGTTTAATTGAGAAAGAGATTGTTAAACGAAAATTAATTGATTTATTTTGGTTTGTAAGAACTTATTAATTAATAAAATTGACCGATTAATTAATAAATTAAACAATTTCATACAACAAAATTTATTAAAGTAAATCAAACTAGAAACTTAAATTATAATATTATAATATTTAATTTAAATATTATAATTAAATAATAATTTTTTCGAGCCACTTGTTAACCTAAATTAAGGTAAAGAAATCAAATGTAATCCAAAATTAGGAATATTCGGATCAATTTGAAACATATCACAACATTTAGGGTGCGTTTACTTTCAGAAAACAGTTTCTTGTTTTCTATCTTGATTTTTTGCATATATTTTCAATTTTCATT
>JANKOE010000007.1:53564837-53576391 GCA_026284465.1 Erythroxylum citrifolium
AATAAAATTTTTATTAATGAAAAATAGAAAATATATTTAAAAATTATTCTTTAATTGTTTGTATATATTTTTAAATAAACGAGAATAAAAATAAATTATTTTTATATGAAAATCACGCAGAATAGAATAGAATAAAATAAAATATATTAAATAATTAATAATAATTTTTTATATAATTAATAATAAATTGTATACAATTAATAATAAATTTAATAAAAAAATTTGCTAATGAAAATAGAAAATATGTAAAAAAAGTATTCTTTAATTGTTTGTATATATTTTTATATAAATAAATTTATTAAATAATTAATACTAATATTTTTATATAATTAATAATAAAATAATAAACCTCTTGTAACAACTATTTTAATATAAGGGGTATAAAAGTCATTTATTATACATTACATTCTATTCCATCCATCTTTTAAACAATATTTCACTACATTACATTATGAACCATTCCATCTCTCCCAAACAACTTTTTACTACATTATATTCCATTCCATTATAAACCATTATGTTTCATTCCATTCTAGTACATCCCATTCCATTAATTAACATCCAACCAAATAAGGCCTAAATATGTTGATGTCATTTTGATGTAACCGACTAAAAAATATTGTTTTTGTTAATAAATTAAAATAATATTATTTTATTAATTTAGTTTAGACTAATATCTCAATTTGTTGATTTTAGATTGATTGGACCATTTTGGGAACCATAAATCTTAGGCCCTGTTTTGTTGAAGGGTTAGGGATGGAAGGAGATGGAACGTAACTCATTTTTATTGTTTATTTGAGAGTTTCATAACGGAATGTAATAGAATGAGATAGAAGCGGAGGATTTATATATACGTTCCATTTCATCCTAAATAGTAAAAATAAGAAACCTTCAATTCGAAAGGTTTAGGATGGAATGTAAACTAATAAATACATACTGCTTAACATATCCTCGATAATTCTTCTTAATACCAACTCTGACCAAATCATAATATTAATATATTAAACAGAATATAATAATATTTGATATAATAAATTTATTAAATAATTAATAATAATATTTTTATATTATTAATAATAAATTATATATATTTAATAATAAAATAAAAATTTTATATTTATTTATATAGAAATATATACAAACAATTAAATAATATTTTTTATATTTTCTATTTTCATTAATAAAAAATATTTAAAATTATTCTTGTTTGTATATATTTCTATATAATAAAAATATAAATAAATTATTTTTAAATATAAATAACATATAACAGCGTAAAATAAAATTTAATAAAATTTAATATATTAAATAATTAATAATATTAATTTTATATAATTAATAATAAATTGTATATAATTAACAATAACATAATAAACTTTTATTAAAATTTTTATTATTTTAAAATCAAAAATATAAAAAATTATTTGTCACGATTGTAACTTGAATCGTGACTTCTTAATTGGATATGATTTCTGTTTTAAAATCATAGCATTAAACTTCCTGTAACAATTATTTTAATATCAGGAGTATAATAATCATTTATTATACATTACATTCTATTTCATCCATCTTCCAAACAACATTTCGCTATATTATATTATAAACTCTTTCATCCATCCTAAACAACTTTTTACTATATTACATTTTATCATATTATAAACCGTTCGTTTTGTTCCATTCTATTCCTTTAATTAACATCCAATCAAACGGTCTTACGAATAAGGACATATATATATATATATATTTTAATATTGTTATTGATAAGTTTTGCTTTGTCAACACTTTCAACATCTTAACGTCTGAATTCTCACAGTACTTACGTCTCAAACTGAATCATTTCTGCTCTCTTCTAAAGGGAAAAGGACAAGAAATAAAAGAAACTCATATGCATTCTCTTTAGGTTACATAACATCTCATCATGTTCTTATCTAAACCCCCACTTGCAAAGTTAAAGTACACATAAAAAGCAAACCCCTTTTTTCATAAAGATTACATTACTCACGAGCTTTACAGCTGAACAACCGAGGGACCCAAATCCTTCTCATAAATGGCGTGGTGGGTCTTTTTTATTTTTTGTTTTTTACTTCACTTTCTCCCATTAATATCCATGGAAATTTCAGAAGTTCTCTTTGTGGAAATGGAACTTGGTGTTGGTCTTGTGGGAGAAATCCAAGGCCAGGTGGCGGAGTTCTTTGGCTAACTTCGGCATACCACAGTAAAACACCCCTGCAAATTTTCAGGTGACGGGACAAATATCAAAGAATATACTTTGGATTGATCATAGGAATCCTAAGCTTAAATCAAAAGATCTCTTTAAACTATCGAGAGTAGTTAGAAAAGCATACTTGATGACTTACTTATAACACTGCCTCCTATCATAGTGCTGATTACAAAAAGAAAGTCTTCAAAATGTTTTATATGTTCAGACAAAACAAAACCTGTTAATCTGATATTATTCATCTAAATAATTTTCTTTTTTTTTTCTTTTCATGTTTGGACTTGAACAAGGGAACAGATTTGTTATTTCTGAATTGCTGTACCCGTTATAGCTGAATAAATTCTAACCATCCATTAGGATAAATTAGATACTTCGGATCTTAAAAATACGGCGGGCACAGCAATTCAGAAGCAGCAAATCTGCTCCCCTTAAACAAAAGTAGTAACTTTGGTTTGTGAAATTGACATGAAGCATGAAGGCTCTCGAGTCTTGACTCTTGAGTATCACTAGTCTCATTCATCTTTTCTTTTCTCCTTTTTCTAAAGTTGAAAGAAGAATGAAAGAATTATGGAGAAAAGTATGGAGCATAGACCTAGTGAATGTGTGATGTCATGACTCTAATAGCAAGTAGACATACAATGATCACATATTTAAAGAGGTTTAATACTTAGATATTAACTTATGATTGGAGTAATTCATATGTATATATATATATGAAGTTCAACATAGTTAGAAAGTTGACTTACCAACTCGGGAATCGGGATGGTTAAGTGCAATGTTCTTGTAGACATTGCTCCAATCAGGCTTGGCAAAATGGGACTTGACTCGTGTGCCAGAGACAATGTCGACACCATTTTTGGCATGATTGAGTTGTTGGAGCATCGTGATGAGAGCTGACCTCACATCATCCTCTTCATACACACTGGTGCAGTAGTTATGGAGTTCAATGACATGGTTATGGTCAAGTTCAACCACTTCGTCCATGGCCCCTTTGAACCAGTCGAAGGAACCTTGTTCTTTTGTCACCCAGTAAAAGTATGCCCTTCTGATCTTGAAGTGCTCTCTTCGTTTCTGTGAATTTGGGCTCAGATTTCTCGCCGGCGATGAGTTGCTCCTTGTGTCGAGAGTTCCATTTTCTATTGCATTCGCTTCTTCTCCCATTGCCCTTAAGTTGCGCGCTACGTCCTTGACAATGCTGATCATCGGAGTTGCTCCAATTCCTAGACCAACGAGCAGGACTACCTCGTATTTCCAGAAGTCTTGTGCTGGTGCACCGTATGGACCATCAATCAGAACCCTTGGAAAGCTGTTCAATCATTACCGTCGTTAGTAAACCAGATCATTACATTAGGTTTCTGTTAGATATCACAATCTCTGATGGAAACGTGCATGTGATATGACGAGAAATTTAGACAAGCTAAGGACATCTCCTAAACAAAGGTGGCAGACTTGTCTAATTCCAAGGAGCATTGATTAGAACCTCCATAACCTGTCGTAAATTCACATTACCATTTGTCGGAAGTATGAGAATTACTAGCCTGTCAAAATCCCAGAACTCAGTGGATGTAGTAATTCCAGTACTCCAACTCCGCTTGGGGTATATTTTTGAGTTACAGGATTGCTGAATGCAATATGAACAACGTGCAAGATCCAAGAACACGTTGCTTTTGTTTGGATCTATTAAGAAAATCAGTGTGTTGGAACCAACTAATTAAGATTCTTGCCTAGACAACAAGGTTGACCCTATTTAAAATGCCTGTCACGTAATATGACAGCTTCACACCAACTTCATAATGGATTCATAATTTATAAGTTGATCTCCAACGTATGACCTGTCTTCATTTCTGGAGACGTTAGGACATGTCCTGGTTCAAGGACGTTGAACGTGATGACTTACTTGGGGTTGTCGCTTCCTTGGAAGCAGTCAGCTCTTAAGAGTCCACTTTTCCCAGTAGTAGGTGGTTCACATACCTTAACAAATTATCAAAAAATTACATGTTCCGTTTCCAAAGTTCGAATCTTATCATTAAACAAAAGATTGAAAGAAAAAACACACCTTCGTGAACACGTTTCTAAGTTCGTTTGTCCAGTCACCGACAGCTCTGATATGAACGCTTAGATAATCATCTCCAGGGGCTGAAGTGATCGAAAATGGATGCCTGGATGTAATGCTATGCAGTTGCAGCAGTCAATTCATCAATGGCCAATACAAGTAAAAAACAGTTTAGTGGTTACTGACCATTCAAATGGAGATACAGCAGCACAATTCACAAACATGTACTGTCCACTCTTGTATCTGAATCCCTGAGGCTTTGACATGTGAAGTGCTAATACATTTCCAGAATAAATAGCTGCCTGGAATATTGTATATTGTACAAGGGAAGATAGTTTAACAACTGCAAGTCCACATATAATATGTTCATAGTAAGAGATTGTTCGATTAACCTTTTTTATAGTTACAGCTTCAGTGCTAGATCTTAGTGCTCTGATAAGTCTCTCGCCAGCGTAAAGTGTAATGGGCACAGCTATGTACATCCAAGTCTGCCATTTCAGAGAAACTACTGAGTGCAAGAATTCACTAATTCAAAGAATCAAAGAACATGAAATGTCTAGATGCCATAACAGGAGGAGTTAGGAGCTTACTGTCTTCTTGTACCACTCATGTGCCAGGTACAAGTAATGGCCATGCACAATGAGCAGAGTGTAGACAATGATGAAAAGATGGTGAGAGTACCAAAAGGCATTGAAACCAGTGAGTTTCTTGAGGAAATTGTTCTTGATCTGACCGCGCCTGAACCAAGCTGTAGCTAATGTGAAGGCTATTCCCATCAAGATCACCATTATGATTCCAGTTACTCCCTCCACTGACTTCAGAAAGTAGTAGTAGTTTGTAGGGTGATTCCCGAAAAATGGCTCCATCAGCTTCCACTTCTCTGCACTTGCATGAATTAGTCTAGGGAAGTCACAGGCCAAATGAAATATCCCATGTATGCCAACCCCAATTGTGATTCCCACTGCTATCACCTGGAAAAGGAACACACGAAACCTTTCTTTGTTCAATCTGTAGAATCCTTCTGCAGAATCTCTAAAATGGAAAAGCAAGACAATACCTTGTGGAAATTGAGATGATCATCAAAAGGGACTACAACACTCAATTTGGTCTTGTTCCTGAGCCAGGTCAGTGTGTTCCTGCAGACTGGTAGTAGAATCAGAGCCATGTTCAACTTGAGAGTCTCAGCTGCTCCTTTGGCTATGCATACACAGTTTCCCATAACCTCATAAGCTGCTCTGTGTCGATACTGCACATACTTGTATGCAAATAAGCCAGCCATAACACCAATCCATAAAGCCATTACCCAAAATCTCTGCCAATTGTCCAATATGAAGTACTTGGTGAACCTACACCATCTCCTTACTGGGTTATCATCAAGTGTAGGTTTCAGCTTCTGGCTTAACATTTTGCTTAATTTTTTGCTCTCTCCTGCTATTGCAGACTGTTTTGCTCCTTCCAATAGAAGCGTTTCCAGGTTCTCTATCTGTTTACCGCCAAAACATCAAACAAGATTAGTGATCAAACAAGTGACAGGATCTAACTGTGAATTGATTTAGCCTCTTTACCATGATGTATCCATGTTTTTCTGGATCTAGCTCTTCCATTATCAGCCTTGCATATTCCTCTGCTTTCTTCTGGATGGATGAGAGCTTGTTTGCAGAAGCACTGAGAGTGATAATCTGCAGAAGCAAAACACTGAGTTGTTTCCTTGAGATGAATATGAAAAATTAAGAGACCTCACCTCTCTGACTTCCACCTCAGTAAGTTTGCCATCGGCGTCTTTATCAACCCTGCAAATTTAGTAGAATTTTCTTGGGAACGTTGAAAAGCTTGACTGATTCGTTGAAGCCTGAAAAGAATGAAGCAGAAACTTACATGTCAAAGAAAGTCTGAAGCCTGGAGTCGAAGCTCTGATCAGAAATCTGCTCCCAGAACTGCTTTAGCTCTTCCTTACAAATGGAATCGCCAGTTATGTTCCGTTTTCTAGCAAGTGCATTGAACAACTCTCCAGCAAACTCCTTGGACTCCTTCATTCCTATCATTTCAACAACAATTCATATCAGAATCTCCAAAACTGAAATCTTTACATAAATACTAAAATCTATGGAGTTTTACTATGAAAATTTGTGCACCTATGCATTCGCAGAACCGAGAACGAGGAAGCAAGCCATTGCTTGAAGCAGTAATTTCATCAAAACGCTTCTCTACAGCAGGCCACCCTGATGCTCCACCAGTCTTGCTGATAAACTTTAGTCCTTTCAAAGCATAAGTCGCCGAAGATTTGGTCCGTTCAAGTCGGACAGGTGGTGGTCTCTTGGAGAAAGAAGCATAGCGCTTGAACTCTTGAGAAACTTGTTTGATCCTGGCTGAAGCATTCCTGACTACATTTGAAGCAGATTTTCTTTTCAGGCCTTTGGCTAGTAGTGTACTATCAGTATCTTCTTTGTCGCCGTTGGCAGGTTTAACACTGTGAACGGCCACAGAATCGTCGTGTACGTCGAGTGTGACCTCCATGTATGGTTCTTCATGACCCTCTCTATTTTCTGGTATGCTGAACCCTGCACTTCTTCTTCCTGCTCTCTTGTTTGGAGGTCCACCACCCAATGGACCACTGTAAGAAATACTACCAACGAGCTCTGTCCCAGACTGTTGACGATCTTCTCTACCTGTTTCTTGCATCTGGGGCGATGCAGAAATTGTACAGCTGCTAAAAGCTTCAAGCTTTACGTGTGAATATACTATAAAACCACTCAGGTGTACAGAAGCTTTCAAGGTTTCTGTCCACAAGGAGATTGGAAAGCTAAAAGGGAATGATTCAACAGGAGATGATTTAAATCTGACTACACAGACAGAATGGATGGAACTTCCCTGATTTTTGGTTCCTGTTAACTACTCTCTTAACGTGGGATGTCCGGTTTAAATAAGAAAATGCATTCAGAGACAGGACATAGACGATGTATGGTCTGAACTGGAAATCATTGATGAAGGTTTTTGTAATTAAAAAAATGAAATGAAATAACTAAATTTGATTCCATGTGTCGCATCAAATCATTTGTTTCGTTGGTTTGTTAAATTAAATCTTATCTATATATTTTAAGATTTACATAAATGTGTGAATTAGATTTAATATAAATATAATCGGAACGAAAGATATGATCTGAGAAACTTGTCCTCCTTGTCTAAATCTTATTTTATTGTTAGATAACTCTGCTTAATCTATCTAAAGAAAGGCTTGTAGGATCTAGGTGTATGAGATAAGCCTGTTAGTTTGGGTTTAATTTTTAGCCTTCCTTTTCTGGGTTTTATCATTAAAAAAAAAACCTGCATGATTGTATTGTACAGGTGTGGAAATTGAAATTATTCACAAAAAGTCTTGGTACACTTTTGTCTTAAGGTGGTCCAGCTGGTGAACTCCCTTAGATAGAGAGTATGTGTTCGAATCATCATATCAAGTTCCCAGAATTTTTAGGAACTTATGTAGTGATCATTAGATTGTAATTGGGTCAGGTCAGCTCGGCTCAGAGTTAAGATCGTGTCTAAAAAAATTTAAAATCGGTAAAATTAATTTAATTCATTATATTTTAGCTCAAACTCAAAATTAACTAATTTATTATTATTATTCTAAATTGTAAATTTTGTCAAATTCACTTGTGAACGTGCAAGAATATACAAATGCCCTTTAGCGTCGAGTTAGTAGAGTGGGAGATATGGGATCAAAAGTTTCTGTGTTTGAATCTCCCCACTTACACTCTCTCGATCGAGCCTGTCGTACGGGGCTTACCTAATTTAGAATACCTGATTAGCATGATTTGTAAGTTATTGAGTCAATCCAGAGGTTTACTCAAATAGCGACTATAGATTCGTTCGTTTCCATATATATATATATATGTGTGTATATATATATATATAATATTTAAATTCATATATATATATATGAATTTAAATTAAATTAAATTAAATTAAGATCAAACAAAACTTAAAATAATTAATTTCATCTCTAACAATTATTAAATTGCATGTTAGTATTTAATATCACTATTTAAAATATAAATTAATATTGTAAAACTCAATAAAGTTGATATTTTTAAAATTTTAATTATTTTTTATTTATCACACTTACCTCTTTTCTTGAGTGGAATTGAATGGTTGTAATTTCACGGGCCTACCGTAGCCTCGTGAAACATGTTCCTTGCCATTTTCGGGTTTAAAGGTGAAATCAAAAGAAAATACCTTTTAAGCGTTCTCTTTAATATCTTCAGTCGATCTTTTTGACTAATCATAATAATGCAGAGTTTCAATGGATGGATTGATGAAATAGTTATTCAATGTTTACGTTAAATTCTTTTTTCAGTTATTATGTTCTATCTCTTTCTATTAAATTTTATTTATATATTTATGTGAGATCTACATAAATATGTGGATAAGATTTAATAAAATATGATAGGAATACCATAATCAAAACAAGAAATCTAATCTCCCAGTTAAAATGTTTGAATAAATAAAAATTTGCATTTTAAAAATAGTGAATATGAGTTCTGTGTAGAGTTTATACATTTTTTATAGTTTAAGAAATTTAAAAAATATTCTAATTTTTAATTTTTATCAAAATTTATTTTAAAAATATTTATCTCGTACTTCAATTAAAATATAACAATAATCTTTATTATAGATATATCGCAAGCCTATCTCCTGTAACAGTCCAAGTCCACAACTCAAATGCAGATAATCAGATAAGGGCAATATTTAAATTCAAACAGATTCCTTGTTATCTGTACATAATCATCCGAATACACAATCATAGAATTAGATAGATTTAGTTTTGAAATTCAAATATACAAATATACGTGTATATAAACAGATAAGTGATTCATGAATAAAATTATTCATTTCTCCCATACCATTCTAAGTCTTATATGGTATCAGAGCCTCCGACTAACGTCTTTTTCGATCCCAACTCAATGGCCTCAACCATCAATCCTATTTCTGATGAAACACCCCAGATTATCACCATTAACCCAGCTGCTCAAGCTCCTTTGAAGCTCACTTCAACCAATTATCTCGCCTGAAGATTGCATTTCAACAGTCTCTTTATAGGCTATGATTTGTAAGGTTTTATTGATGGTACAAAGAGTTGTCCTCCAACCACCATCACCACCAATGACACACCTATCCCAAACCCAAACTATCAATTTTGGATCCGCCAAGACAAACTGATTCTGAATGCAATCATTGGTGCTCTCTCACCAACTATCATACCATTTATTGCAATTGCCAACACCTCAAAAGAGGCTTAGGACATTCTAGCCAAGACCTATGCACAAGCATCAAGAGGCAAACAAAAGCAAGTTAAAACTCAGCTAAAGAAACTTACCAAAGGGCATATGTCCATCACTAAATATATGCAGATCATCAAAACCAAAACCGATGAACTTAGTTTTCTAAATGCTCCAATGGATCCTAAAGACATCACTGATAAAGTCCTTGATGGACTAGGTGAAGAGTACAGTGAAGTGATTCGCACCATCAATGCTAAAGATACACCCATTTCATTTGATGAGTTACATGAGAAACTCATCATTGCTGAAGCTGACCTCTCTACGCCTGGCACTAATAACTTCCCTGTAATAGCAAACTATACAACTAAATCAGGAGGTAAAAAGAATCACTTTACTCAGCAAAATCAGGAAGGGAATAGATGGCGCCATCAGTAGTACCAGAATAATCATCCTCAAAACTTTCAACACAATAATCAAGCCAATTTTAGAACATCCTATGGACAGATGTAACCTTACAGCTCCTATCTTAGTAAGAATAATGGGCCTTTGTCCAATTCTCAACACCAATCACGACCATACCTAGGAAAGTGCCAGATTTGTGGAGTCCAGGGTCATAGTGCCAAACATTGTCCTTCCTTTCACATTGTTTTTGCATGTTCTTCTTTTCCCTCACCAAGAGCTAACTTTGCTGCTGCCTCAAATCAAGATCAGTGGATTCTCGACTCTGGAGCTTCTCACCATGTGACTACTGACTTGCAGAACCTTGCTATGCATACTCCCTATACATGCACTGAAGATATCATGATTGGAGATGGATCAGGGCTTCAAATCAGTCATAAAGGCAGTGGTACAATACATGCAGATAACAGGGCATTCAAATTGGATAGAGTTTTATGTGTGCCTGACATGAAACAAAATTTAATTTCAGTTTATCAATTCTGTGTTTCCAACAATGTTTCTGTCAAGTTCTCACCATTCTCTTTTCTTGTGAAGGACCTGACAACAGGGAAACCACTTCTCAGGGGTGCACCTAAAAATAGCTTATATGCATGGCCAATAACATCATCTCCAAAGTTTGCACTCTCCACCACTCCTGCAACCCTCACCGATTGGCACTCTAGGCTAGGACATCCTACAAAACCAATTGTCAATTACATCTTATCTCAATATAGCACTCATTTCAACTATCGTCTTAATTCATCTCGTACTCATTGTAATGCATGCTTGATAAATAAAAGTCACAAATTACCTTTTTCAAAATCTACTCTTGTGTCTAATAAGCCATTAGATGTTATCTTCTCGGATGTATGGACCTCTCTAGTCTACTCTCATGACAATTGCAAATACTATGTCATTTTCATTCACCATTTCAATAAATACATATGGATCTATCATTTACAAAGAAAATCTGATGTGCATGCTGTCTTTATCAGGTTCAAAGCTATTGTTGAAAAGTTCTTTGACACATCCATTAAGACCTTATACACTGACAATGGGGGAGAGTATATTGCTCTTTCTGATTTCCTATCCAAAAATGAGATTTCCTTCCGAACCACACCACCTCATACACCTGAACATAATGGCATAGCGAAAAGGAAACATCTACACATTGTTGAGACTGGTCTCACCCTCCTAAGTCATGCCTCGATGCCTTCATCCTACTGACCACAAGCTTTTTCCACAGTAGTTTATCTAATTAATCGTATGCCTACAACCACATTAAACATGTCCACTCCCTATTACTGTTTATTTTGCACAAGTCCTAACGATTCTAAACTTCTAATTTTTTGTTGCTTGTGTTATCCTTGTGATCGCGGCTCTGTCGTTCGATTAAGAAATAGACCTTAGAAACCGGTCAAAATAATTAATTCCAAGATTGCAGCAAGCTGAACCTCAGGTCGTCTCTCTCTTGGAACCGATGGAAATTGATCCTAAAACTAGCCTAAGTCGAATTATGCAATTAAAGCAATTAAAAAGGGGGTTTTGTTTGATTGATTAAAATTAAGA
>JANKOE010000007.1:53576491-53592952 GCA_026284465.1 Erythroxylum citrifolium
TATGCGAAATTTCGTTTTTGGTGATCTATAAAGATCCGATTGAGGCGTTTTCTGTTTTCATTTGACCTAGAGACATGGAATTTCGTATTAGCTTAGGAATCGGATTAATTATGGGCCCTAAGCAGATACATTTTTATTGGAAGATAATTAGGGTAAATTTATCAAGTTTTATTCGGATGGCAGTGAAATAAGTTCGCTTGGGTTAATTTTCGTGGTGAGGAATCCCTCCCTCGTGACATGCTCGTCCAGATGTCACGTAGGACGTCAGACACGTGTCACCCCAGGGAGGGGTTCCAACACTTATGCTCTATGTATGGCCAGCAACTTCATCTCCAAAGGTTGCCTTCTCCACCACTCTTGCAACACTCACCGATTGGCACTCTAGGCTAGGACATCCTGCAAAACCGATTGTCAATCACATTTTATCTAAGCATAGTCCTCATTTCAACTTTAGTCCTAATTCATCTAGTACTCATTTTAATGCATGCTTGACAAATAAAAGTCACAAATTGCCTTTTTCAAAATCTACCCTTGTGTCCAATAAGCCATTAGATGTAATTTTTTCGTATGTATGGACTCTCCAATCAACTCTCATGACAATTGTAAATACTATGTCATTTTCATTGATCATTTCACTATACACATGGATCTATCACTTACAAAGAAAATCTGATGTACATGTTGTCTTTATCAAGTTCAAAGCTTTTGTTGAAAAGTTTTTTTACACATCCGTTAAGACATTATACACTGACGATGGGGTGAGTACATTGCTCTTTCTGATTTTCTATCCAAACATGGTATTTCCTTTCGAACCACACCCCCTCATACACCCGAACATGATGGCATAGCAGAAAGGAAACACCTACATATTGTTGAGACCGGTCTCACTCTCCTAAGTCATGCCTCAATGCCTTCATCCTACTGGCCACAAGCTTTTTCCACAGTAGTTTATCTCATTAACCGTATGCCTACAGCCACATTACACATGTCTACACCATATTACTGTTTATTTCGCACAAGTCCTAATTGGTTAAAACCCTACACATCTACCAAAGTAGAACCCAAATCCAAGCCTTGTGTGTTTGTTGCATACTCACCTTCTCAAAGTGGCTATCATTGTCTTGATCCTGACACATCTCGAATTTACACCTCTCGTCATGTCAAATTTGTGAAATCTGTGTTTCCCTTTGCCACTTTATCACAGCCTCCGGAACCACTATCAGCTGACCCTTCTGCTACTTGGCTTCCACCTACACTGCACCTTTCACAATTTTCTCATCCTCCTCCTACTGAATCCTCTCCTTTGATCGGTGTTGCCCTTGAAAACATGGCACTTCCTGTTGTTAGTTCCTCTTCAAAGGAAGACATTGAGACGGCACAAGTGCCCTATCTTACCTCAGTCCCAAGTCATCCCATGATCACTCGAGGAAAGAACAATATCCGCAAGCCTATTCAAAAGCTAAGTCTCACAACTCAATTACAAGGTAATACAGAATTTGAACCAACCTGTATTTCGCAGGCTTTAAAGGATTGTAATTGGTGCAAAGCTTGCTAAGAGGAATTCAATGCCTTAGTCAAGAATAGTACCTAGGAGTTGGTTCCACCCGAGGCATCGCAAAACCTTGTTGGTTGGAAATGGATCTTCAGGATAAAGCGCCACTCGGATGGGTCAATTGAAAGGTACAAAGCCCGCCTAGTTGCCAAAGGATTCCATCAATGTCCTGGCATTGACTATGCTGAAACCTTCAGCCCTGTTGTGAAACCAACTACAATCAGACTCATTCTCAGCATAGCTATCACAAATGGATGAGATTTACACCAACTAGATGTGAATAATGCATTTTTACAAGGCCCTTTAACAGATACAGTGTTTATGGCACAGCCCAAAGGCTTCATTGATTCGGACAAACCACATCATGTATGTCAACTGAAGAAAGCTATCTATGGTCTTAAACAAGCACCAAGAGCATGGTATCAAGCCCTTAAACAGTTTCTGATTCAGTCCGGATTCACCAACTCGCATTTGGACGCTTACCTATTCCTCCATCACACATCACATGGTATCATTATACTTACGGTCTATGTCGATGATATTATTGTAACAGGTAATAATGCCACTCTAATTAATCACTATGTCAGTCTATTAGCTCGAAAGTTTTCTATTGAGGATTTGGAGTCCCTATCCTATTTTCTTGGCATTGAGGTTATTCGGAACAATTAAGGCATCTTACTTTCTCAGAGGAAGTACATCACTGATTTACTATATGACACCAAAATGTATGAAGCAAAACCCGTACTCACACCTATGGCGAGTCACCCGACTTTGACCCTACACTCAGGCACAAAATTGCCAGATGCAAGTGAATATCGCAAGATCATAGGAAGTTTATAGTATCTGTTACTCACCAAACTAGATATCGCCTTTGCTGTGAGTAAATTTTCTCAGTTCAATCACTATCCCACCACTAAGCATTGGCTGGCTGTAAAACATCTACTTCGGTATCTCGCTGGAACCATTGATGAAGGTATTCAATTTTTTCGTAACTCCAATTTGAATCTCCATGCTTTCACTGATCAACTTCATGGACCTCAACTTCACGCCTTCTCTGATGCTGATTGGGGAGGAGACAAGGATACCTATCGCTCAACTGGTGCATTTATAGTCTTTCTCGGACAAAACCCAGTGTCCTGGAGCTCCAAGAAGCAGTGATCGGTGGCTAGGTCATCAATTGAGGCCGAGTACAAAGCGGTTGCGAACACGGCTGCTGAATTAACCTGGATACGCAATTTTCTTGCTGAACTTCAAATTGGGTTGCCGCACACTCCGTTGATTTATTGTGACAACGTCGGTGCCACCCAATTGAGTTCGAATCCGATCTTCTACTCTTGGATGAAACACGTCGCAATTAACTTCCACTTCATTAGGGATCTGGCTTAATCTGGTGCACTCCGCGTTTCCCATGTCTCCGCTACGGACCAAACGACCGACTGCCTCACCAAACCTCTCTCTCGACAACCCTTCCTCCGACAAAAGTTCAAGCTAGGTATTCGTCGACGCCTACTAGCTTGAGGGGCCACATTATAGATATATCGCAAGCCCATCTCTTGTAACAGCCCAAGTCCACAACTCAAATGTAGATAATCAGATAAGGGCAAGATTTAAATTCAAACAGATTCATTGTTATCTATACATAATCATCCGAATACACAATCATAGAATTAGATAGATTTAGTTTTGAAATTCAAATATACAAATGTACGTGTATATAAACAGATAAGTGATTCATGAATAAAATTATTCATTTCTCCTGTACCATTCTAAGTCTTATAATCTTAAACTTCACTTAAAACTTAACAATATTTAAATGTCACTTAAATAATATTTTAATTTAACTCTTAAATTTAAATTAATTTAATTAAATTTTATCTAAACTAATAATTTTTTGTAATTATATTCAGCTATTTATT
Organism: Erythroxylum citrifolium; assembly: GCA_026284465.1. Classification (NCBI taxonomy): domain Eukaryota; kingdom Viridiplantae; phylum Streptophyta; class Magnoliopsida; order Malpighiales; family Erythroxylaceae; genus Erythroxylum; species Erythroxylum citrifolium. The sequence continues at coordinate 53,579,960 of JANKOE010000007.1, forward strand.
TAAGTCATGTTTAATTAGTTCAAATCAAATTTAAGAGCTAAATTGAGTTACCGTATTAGTAATATTTGATTAGTTCATGTTTGATATTTATAATGCTTGTGTTTTGTCATTATTTTTAATCGAATTTTAAAAATATTTTTAAAAAATTTAAAAGTAAAAAGAATTATTTGAAAGTTGTAATAATTGAAGAACTTTTTCTAAACTTTTTTTAAAAGATTTTTTTTAACGGAAAAATCAGCAGTCGCTACCCTTTGGATACGCACTGGATAAACTTTCATATTGACGCAATAGCCTGCAAATCACGTCAATCGGGTACTCCGCGCTAGGCAAGCTCTGTACGACAGACTCAATCAAGAAAGCGTAAGTAGGGAGAACCGAACACAAGACCTTTTGACCTCATGCTCCTTTACTCCACCAACTCAATTTTTTGTTAAAAAGATGTTTATGTCTTTTACCTATAAAATATAATTATAACAATTTAATAAAAGAGTGGCAATGTGGCATCCTTAATTTTATTAAAAATAAAAAAACTTTATGTGAAGTATTTATAAGTTATTTTTAATACAAATAATTATGTAAGTCATTACCATATAAGCAATGATGGCTATATAATAATAATAATAATAATAATAATAATAATTTGAGTTTCGCAATAATTCAGTTGGTATTCTTCCAATAATTTGAAAAGAGAGGTTCATGTTCGTCGACCAACTCCATAAACAATGCGGTAAGTTAGCTACAGTAACAAAAAAAACAAAAAACAAAAAACACAGTGTTTCTACGGTGACGTTTCATTTCAAGTGTGGACGAAATCATCTTTAAGCCCGTCCAAAGACGCTTGAGCAAGAAGACAACATGAGGCCCACTTGGCAAATGCACATCAATCAAAAGCCACGACATGAACTTTCTATTAATAATATCAATTTAATATTAATAAAAATATCTTTTTTAAGTGAGATGATAAGAGACTTTTCTAGCTTAAACGAAGTTACGGGTTTGAACCGCCTTTATATATGTAGCCGTTTAAAATTTAGGGTCAGAGTTTTGCTTTTCACAAGAGATTTACTCGGCTCGAGCGAAGATTAGTCTGCGTGTGGATAACTTAAAGGTTAAACTCCCATAATTGAAACCCTCCTAAGATATCTCTACGGAAGCAAAAAAAAATCAATTTAATACGCATATATTTATATTTACAAATTGACATTTCAACTTTAATAAAAGAACCAATAGCCATATTACTTTTCTCACTTATGATTAAGTGTTAGTGAAGAACGACTAAGCTGGAGATGTAGCCTTATCTAATCCTACATTATCTACAAAATATTCTTCATCTTATATTTTTTAAGTTTTCGATTTAGTGATTTACTTTTTAAAATTAGTACAAATTAAATCAAAATATTATTTTTTTTACATTCACGTCATATTTACTAGATAAGATATATCAACAAAAATTTCATTTTAATTTACATAAATTTTAAAAATTAAAATAATTGATACTAAATTAAACAAATTAAAAGCAAGAAGTGTCACGGGGCCATGACTTGCTAAACGTGTGATGTTGATGATCAAACATTGCTAAGGCCCTGGTTTTTTATAATTCCAACCTCATGAACTCCACAAAATCCTCTAATAGGATTTCTCCATTTTTTTAAAACTTATAAACTATCTATAAAATCTTAATTAGCATGTATTATGGGAATAAGGGTTAATAAAAAAAATTCAAACTTTGCTTAATTTTGTAATTATAGTCCGAACTTGAAAAAGTATGAATAAAACAATTAAATTTTTAATTTTTTTCAATTTTAGCCCAACATTAGTGACCTAAATCAGATTACGCAGCCTTGATGACCTCACGCTTTGATTTCAATTTTTCTTTCATTTTTAATTTGTTCTCTCAACGTCCTTACTCTTACCCTTCAATTTCCATATTACACAATCCCGACCCCCTAATACCGAGGCATAAGGAGAACAAAATGAAAACAAAAAGTTTGTTGGTGTAGTAGACTACAACATGAAAGTAATTCGGGGCGTCGAAATAATAAAAAGAAAACAAAGGGCTGAGAGCATTAGGAGATCAAACAAATAATGAAGGGCTACGACTGTGTAAATTGATTAAGGAATTTCATTTTTAATGACAACGTCGTTTCATTCATCTTCATTTGTTGTGTTAATTTTAACTGACATGTATTAATAATTATATCGTTTTAACAACGGGTTAGTATTAAAAAAATTTAGTATTAAAAAAATTTAAAAATTTAAATACTTTATTGTTACTTTTTTAAATTCGAGCTGAAATTAAAAAATTAGGCGACCGGTTATTTAAAAAAGAAACCTTACCTACTCACCGTGGTTGAAATTATTTATATAGTTATACAATAAAGTTGACGGCTCATCAATAACTTTGATTTGTGTTCCGAACGACGATCATATGCTTTTTCCTTTTTTACGTGATTGGAACTTTTGTGGTTCTTACTACCTCAGTTTAAGCTTTCATGTGTCTAATGCACGCAACTTCGCGTCTCCCATAAATCATGCGTACAATGTTCCACGTCATCAACTAGTGGTGTGCCTTCGTCATTTCTAATAATTCATCTACGACAATATTATAATAATCACCAAAAAAAACAGTTGTGTGATAAATCATATTATATCTAATCATATGTGAAACATGTGTTTACGAAAGAAAGTCTTAACAATTAAATTAAGCAATCACTTTGTACTTATTATAAAATTTTAATTAATCTAACCAAACAATTATGTCTGCGTTTCACCACAGATTAGGTTAAATTCAGACTCGTTTAGACGTAAGATTAGCTTAAATTTGATTGAGTATAATTAAATATGTATTTTCTAATTTAAAAACTTTTAAAATAACAGCATCCCAATTTCAGATCACGTTAATTTGTATAGTTTAAATTTAAATTTAACTCAAATTTGAAAATTTAAAAATAAAAAAGCTTGAGTATGATCCAAAGTTGATTAATTAAGACCGGTCTTATTAACTTTAAGCTATATCGAACCGAGTTGAACCGAACAAATTTGACTAAACCTAATCATGTTGCGGTTCTTAGGTAAGAAATTTTACTAAACCTAACCATATTAACGGAAGTGTTATCTTGACCATAGTACCTGATTTCAACATCAGGTTGGATGATCCTACTTTGTCTGAATGACTACAAGTTTAGATTTAGATCACTGGAGCAGATCAAAATCTTACAGTCATCATAACTACTCTATATCACCAGATGATCTATAGTCTTTAATATATAGCCCAAGTTACAACCTCTTCACAAGTTAACCGATGATTGTATAAGAAGGCTACTCCAAATTTAAGAATCTCATACTTAGAGTATTCATTGCAATGTTACTGGCCCAGTCAGGTTAACAATAAGACAGGTCCAATAGGTTAACACATTAAAGAAACGAGCAGCCCATTGTGTTGCTATAATAAAAAATGCTACAGCTAAAGAACAAAGGTTGCAATTGTAATTAATTTTTTTATTAAATATAATTTAAAATTAGTCTTAACAATTGGGCCTGACGGGCCGATCCAGCTAAAAGCTAACCAGCCATGTTCAAGTTGATTGAGCCTATGCTCAAGTCGGGCTCGAATTCAACCGATTGCTATTCTTACTTTTTTTTTTGAGGGAATGCTATTCTTACTTAAAATTTAAGATTCTGGAATATTCAAATTTAATTATAATATTTTTAAAATGTTTGAAATAAAATTTTAATAAATAATATTAAAATTAACATCACATTTTTTTATATTTTAAAAAATTTGTTAATACATCATAAATTTATTTTTTATTTTTAATAAATATACATAATTTATTATTTTTAATTTATTAATGAAATTAACGTAACGTAACGAGGATTAACTTGATAATGAGATTTACTCATAAAATTTTAAAAATATAAAAATACATAAATTTACTTTATTAAAATTTAATTTTGTTGATTTTTTAGTAATTGATAATTTATTTTAAATGTTTTCAAAATTTTAAAATTTAAATTATATTCTAATAAAATTTAAATTACTCTTTGTGCCAAAGCAAGAATAATATTACATTGGACAACAAGGAATAACCTAAATGGTATAAATTCCTCACTTAAGGCTCTCCCTTTCAGAATGTCTTAAGTTCAAGTCACGTAAAAGGAAGGGAAATGAGAAATTTTCTCTGTTGATGACCCTCTAGCTCTCTAGGCAAAGCTCCTTGATCGAATTAATTACGGACGCCTTGCTTCCAACGGTAGTGTGGATACAGGTTACGCAAAAATATGAGAGATCTTGGGATTTCAAATTTACCTCTTCTAAGACTCTTAGGATGGGGTCTTAGGGCTTATGATTAGTCTGAATAAGCTGTAATACCTAATGTAAAAAAAAATACATTAATTGCGGTGATTTCAGGAACCAAAACCTACTTTTTTGAATTAAAAGGAAAACAAACAACAAGCTCAAACTCTGGGATACAGCACGCCTTCCGCATCTCTGCAGAGCAGCTCCTGAATGCCAGCTGGCGGTTCCGAAAGAATGTAGAGACTCGAGCGAAGAAGAACTGCAAAATGGGTCAAGCTGTCAGCATATTGGTTTCCTTCACGGCAGAGCTGCTGGAGACGAACCTCCCAAGATCAATGGAGAATCTCCTGAATACCTGTCACCAGAAAGGAAACCTCAGTAAGCACCAAAGTGGATGCAGAGAGAATATTAATGACTTCAAGGGAATCGACTTTAGCAATGACCAGTCGATATCCCTTCTCCCAGGCCAACGTAAAGCCGGAATACACGCCCCAAAGTTCTGCTTCTAAAGGCGAATCCCTCCCAAGGCATTGCTGAAACCCCCCTCATCAGGTCCCATGACAATCTCGAATTAACCCACCAGTGTAGCTCTTGAGAGATCCGTACGGAACAACGCTGTCCGAATTTACCTTCACCTAGCCCTCCGAGGGTAATCTAGTCCACAAGGGTACCCAGGGGATGCCCTGGGCTGGAAACACACAGGATTCTAGTGCACGAGCTCTGGCGATCCACTCGACGTAGTCTAGGATTAGTCGGGAATCATAGTCCGGCCAAACAAACCCAGACTCAAACAAGCTACTGTTCCGTCACGTCCAAAAGAACCAGCAAGCGATACCAAAGATGATGGCCCACATTTCCTGATGCACCCAAGTTTGTTTAGTGAGGTTAGTCTGAAGACACGTTGTCTCGTCCTGTTGGAAAAAGTGCGAGCCGAGCCCGCCCTAAGGAACTGGCACCAGAGGACAGTCACTCTTAGTCAGTCACTCTTGGACAGTCCCGAAGCATATGAACAGTTGTCTCTGCCTTGCCACAAGTGGGACAGCTACCGTGAACCGAATATAGCTCTAACTTCTATTCTAGTACTATTAAACATCTATTCTATCATATACATAGCTCTAACTTCAACAACTTATTGGTTTACAGTTGTATGCAGTATTATTTCGCAAGATTGTACCTTTCTCAAGATGTTCTTAAGAAACGTTGACTTCAACAACACAGCTACATGCAGTATTATTTCAGAAGATTGTACCTTTCTCAACGTGTTCTTAAGAAACATTGAGCCGCTTTACAAATGAAAAGAGATACTGTCCGATTGCAGAAACTGGGAAGGGAGTTTCTGGGTTCGATTTCTTCAGTTCTCGTTGGTTGTCGACTAAAGTTGCCATCTTCAACGATGGTTGGTAAGCAAGTTTTGTCTGTAACTCTTCGCCGACAATTTACCATCTCGGATTCACATATGCAAGTTAAGAGCACGTTTAATTTGTTTTAGACAGCGAATCGTCTTTGTTATAGAAGGTTTTTGACTGGAGATAACAAAGTTCCACACGTTTGTCAAATGTCTACTTCTTAGTTCCGTCCTAAGTACACATCTCTGACTTGTAAGCATTCTCAAGGAGCAGCAACCTTGGAAACGAGTACTAGAAAAGTGGACCTTTGGGCACATAATTACAGTACTGTCTTCAAACGACGAAATGTCCTAAAAACGGGCTTGTGGTGGCTTGTCGTGTCAACTAAACCAACGTGTTATTTTTTACAATTCCTTCCACTCTATTCCTTGCATTGCTTCTTCTACTTTGCTTCTGTTCTTGTCCCATCTTGAAGATTTCTGAGATTCCATCCCACCCCACAAAAATTAAACAAGAAAAGCTCAAATCTTTTGCACCATTTGGTTAATGATTGTGTTTCCTGGAAAACCCATCTAGATTATACCTGCTAATTGAGAGTTCTGTAAATGGAGGTGCTATCTTCTTCACCGTTATCGGTTCACTCCAGATGGAAATTGGGTTCAGTTTCAACTCTTCCATCACAAAATTCGCATCGTTTTGACCCCCTCTTAGCTTTTCACTCCAATAACGTCGCAATTTCGTCTTCTTCATCTTCGTGTTTTGGCATTTCTGTTTCTCATGGGTACAACGACAAGAAAACCGTTTCTTTTAAACCCCCACGTGCACGCAGAAACAGTAGGGTTCTTCGAGTTTCTGCAGTTTTTGAGAGATTCACTGAAAGAGCCATTAAAGCTGTCATTTTTTCTCAAAGAGAAGCAAGAGCTTTGGGCAAGGACTTGGTTTTCACACAGCACCTGTTACTGGGTTTGATAACCGAGGATAAGGACTCAAACGGGTTTCTTGGTTCAGGCATCGAGATCGACAAAGCCCGCGAAGTTGTTCAAAGCATTTGGCGAGGTGATACAGATGCAGATGAAATTAGTACTTCAGCTTCTACCAACGAAAGGAAGATCATACGTAAGCCTACAGATGTACCGTTTTCTATCAGCAGTAAGCGGGTTTTTGAAGCTGCTGTTGACTACTCGAGGACTATGGGCCATAATTTCGTCGCACCAGAGCATATAGCCATTGGCTTATTCACTGCTGATGATGGAAGTGCTTCTAGGGTACTCAAGAGGTACGACTTAATGGTTCTTTTTATTGCTGTAGTGGTCTTCCCCTGTAACCTTTTCATATACAAAGGAAACTATTGAGAGACTTGAATCAACTAATTATTAAGAGACTGTGCTCAATACAGAGAACCCAAAAATTTGTTAGTGGTAATGCAAAGTAGATTTATGTGTGGTTTGTGTAGCAGCTGGTCCATCTGCTTACATTGTATAGATCAATATGTTGGGTATGGAATTACAACATCTAAGTTTTCTTCTTAGATTGAAGAGTTTTCTTAGTCCACTTTTAGTAGTATGAAAATGTTGTGTTTGTATAGTATGTCAGTCCCCTTTGCCAGCTTTCATGCATCCCTTCCTTACCTATCATTCTCCATCAACATTGATAAGATTGTTAACTGTTTGTTTTAAAGTACATAATGCTTAAGTTTCCATTTCTGTCCCGAATGTATGATTTCAGATTGGGGGCAAATGTAAATGAATTGGCAGCTGTAGCAGTTTCCAGACTTCAAGGAGAGCTTGCTCAAGATGGAAGAGAACCATCTCTAAGATCCAAAGAGGCATATGGAAAGACATTGCCTAAGAAAACTGCTGCTTTAAGGTCAACAGAGAAAACAAAAGGTAAAATTCCAATGTTCTTGGTGCTTTCTTTGTTTATTAATTGCAAGAACAAAAGGGAACCTTTTGCAACTTGATTTCTGTTGCTAGAGAAAAGTGCTTTGGCGCAGTTTTGCGTGGATCTTACTATTCGAGCAAGCGAAGGACTGATTGATCCTGTTATTGGACGTGATATTGAAATTGAAAGACTTGTACAGATCCTTTGCCGCAGAACAAAAAATAATCCCATTCTTCTCGGTGAAAGTGGAGTTGGAAAAACAGCCATTGCTGAAGGACTTGCTGTAAGAATTGCTCAGGCAGATGTTCCTGCTTTTCTCCTGGTATGTTAACCCACAAATGATTGTTTTTGTTATCGTTTTTTAAACTATGTACTCTAAGTCATATGTATGTGGTTGTTCCCACTATGAAAACTTGCATCCTTTTTAATGTTTTCTGATATTTGATCATTTATTTTACACTGCAGGTTAAGCGTGTGATGTCCTTGGATGTAGGGTTATTAATTGCTGGATCATCGGAAAGGGGCGAATTAGAGGGGCGGGTCACTAAATTAATTAAAGAGATACGGAAAGAAGGTGGCTCCATTTAGAATTATGCTTTAATAGAGAGTGATTTCTTAGGGACTCAATCATGCATGCATTGCAGGTAACATTATCCTTTTCATCGATGAAGTGCATACACTAGTTGGGACTGGCACAGTTGGACGAGGGAACAAAGGAGCTGGGCTTGACATTGCTAATTTGTTGAAACCATATCTTGGTAGGGGTGAAATACAGGTAATCGCCTCATGCTATTGTGCTTTACTCTATTCGTTTCATGTTTAGGAAAATTTACATAATTAGAAATGCTTGTATGGAGTGATGGAAATCCATCTAAAAACCTGTTTGAGGAGCAATGTTACAGGAAGATATGAACAAGAGATGGAGATTTGACAAGGACAAATTCTATTGTTGTTGGCTTATTTGCTTCGATCTACTAGGTTTGAACAAATCTATATCTCTTGCAGTGTATTGCATCCACAACCATGGATGAATACAGGAAACAATTTGAAAATGATAAAGCTTTGGCGCGAAGATTCCAACCTTTGTTGGTTAATGAGCCAAGCCAGGTTTGTTACACATTTGTATGTTAATCTGATACCTTATTTCCTACATGGTTGGGCAGCCTACTTTCTAACCCTTTATTGGACATTCGGCAACAATGATTAGGAGGATGCAGTTAAGATATTGTTAGGCCTGCGTCAGAAATACGAGGCCCATCACCGCTGCACATTCTCACCAGAAGCAATTAGTGCTGCTGTCTATCTATCTGCAAGATATATTGCTGATAGGTATCTTCCAGATAAAGCTATTGATCTAATTGATGAGGCAGGAAGTAGAGCTAATATTGAGGCCCATAGGAGGAAGAAAGAACAACAAACCTGTATACTCTCGAAGTCCCCAGATGATTATTGGCAAGAGATTAGAACTGTCCAGGCCATGCATGAATTGGTAATGTTGTTGTTCCCAGGTACAATTGCATATTTCCTTATTGTCTGCTAATAACAAGAAACATTCCTGTGTTTTATGGAAGCAGGTTCAGACAAGTAGGCCCCAAAATGATGTTACTGCTTCCAGCATAGATGATTCTGCCGAGATAATTTTAGAATCCCCCTCACCTCCATCTCCTAGTACAGATGGGTATGTTGACTCATATTATGTTTGATTTATAAATGCAGGGGGGCTGAATTAACTTGGGAACATATCTATTTTCAAGTAACTTTGTGAATTTGATTCTTTTCAGACCCACGGTGGTTGGTCCTGATGATATAGCGGCAGTTGCTTCACTCTGGTCAGGAATCCCCATTCAGCAGCTTACTGCAGACGAAAGAATGTCTCTTGTTAGTCTTGAGGAACAGCTGAGGAAAAGGGTAATTGGTCAAGATGAGGCTGTTATTGCCATATCTCGAGCTGTTAAGAGATCTCGTGTCGGCCTCCAAGATCCTGGGAGGCCCACAGCTGTAATGCTGTTCTGTGGACCAACTGGGGTTGGCAAGACTGAACTAACAAAAGCTTTGGCAGCTTGCTATTTTGGATCGGTAAGAACCTACTATGTAACTGAAAGGACAGTTCTCTTCCATGTATCCTTGCTGTTTTGATGAGGCCCTGTCAATTGCCATATTATAAAAACTAATTATGTTTGCTGCTCCAATTTAAACTCCAAATAAACGTGGTGTTTGTGTAACTTGTGTATATTAAACTGAAGAACAGTGACAGTTGTTGAAAGTGATGATTTTGATTAATGAAAAATGCTATAGATTAATCCTTATACACTGTTTTACCGTTTTAATCCGTTTCTTTCTTGGTGCAGGAGTCAGCCATGCTGAGGTTAGACATGAGTGAATATATGGAGCGGTACAGTGTGAGCAAATTAATAGGGTCACCCCCAGGCTACATTGGTTATGGTGAGGGAGGCACTCTAACCGAAGCTATCAGAAAACAACCCTTCACTGTAATTTTACTGGATGAAATAGAGAAGGCTCATCCAGATACGTTCAACATACTCCTCCAAATCTTTGAAGATGGCCATCTTACAGATTCTCAGGTTCGTAAAAACTCTGATATGTGTGGTTTGAACATGGTAATGGCAACATCGATTGAACTGGTTTCTTCTCCAGGCAAAGGGTAAAAAGAACTGCTGCTGAGCAGAAGATTATTGTTTCTTAACTTGAAAAGGACTGTATTTTGCAGGGACGGAGAGTATCATTTAAGAATGCATTGATGGTCATGACATCAAACGTGGGTTCTACAGCCATCGCAAAAGGTGGTCGCACCTCCATTGGTTTCGTGACTGCTGATGATTCATCAACATCTTATGCTGGAATGAAGGCATTGATAACCGAAGAGCTAAAGGCATATTTCCGTCCAGAGTTGCTTAACAGAATAGATGAAATCGTGATATTCAGCCCCCTTGAGAAGGCTCAGGTTTGTGATTTTTCATTTCTTTTGTTGAACTATTAGCATTTAAGGCTGATTTAAGTATTTTCCCAACTCAGAAGCAACCAGGATTAGACATGGCTGTAGAATACCTGAAACACCAGGAGCTTAATACTAACAAATGCTTAATTTTTGAGTAAATAAATGCAAATATGCTTCTTTCATGTAACCATTTTACATATCCATATGTCGCAGATGCTAAGGATTTTAAATCTGATGCTGCAAGAGCTAAAAGGAAGGCTACTATCACATGGAATTGGATTGGAGGTTTCTGATTCAGTGAAGGACCTTGTGTGTCAGCAAGGTTACGACCGGATTTATGGCGCACGGCCACTTCGAAGAGCAGTCACTCACATAATCGAAAATCCATTGAGTGAAGCTTTCCTTGCCGGAGAGTTTAAATCAGGTGACACTGCCATTATTGATCTGGATTCTTCAGGGAACCCGGTTGTGGTGAATAGTTCAGACCAGAATATCTCCACAGTAGTTTCATGAACACAGTTGGTTTCTCATTTCTGTTGCAAATCTTATACTTGTAAATGAAAAATATACAAAAGTCCTGAATCGATACATTGAGCGATTCTGTTGATTCATACGAAGTGTAAATATGGAGAGCATTAAGGTTATTCTTTCAGATCACTAAATTATATGTACAGATCAAATAGTACTTATCATACCTTTCTTTCCATAAGAAATGTTGCTTGTTTTTGTGAACAATAAGGGCCCTGCCTGGGCTCGGCCCTACCATGCGGGGGACTGGCCTGGCCTGAGCCTTGACAGAGCCCGAGCTCGAGCTCGAGCTAGGCTTGCCTTGGCCCTGTCAATTTTTTTATTTAATTTAACGTGTAAAGTAATGTTGTTTTATTTACAATAATTGAGTCGTAAGTCGGTTGAATCAACTTGACCTAATCTGTTAACTTTAGGCCAAATCTAAACACGGGCTTAGTTGTCACTCTTCAATAAGGGCCTATTTATTTTTTATTTTAAAAAATAAATAAATAATTTTATTTTAAATATTTTAAAAATTAGATAAGAAATTAAATTATTAGATATTGGAATTTATTTTTAAGATAAAAGTTTAAAACAAAATTATTATATAATAAAGAGTAAATAAAATTTAAAAAGAGATTATTTTTATTTATATATTTTTAATTTTTAATAATAAGTATTATTAAAATAATTTGTAATTAAAAATTATTGATCGAGAAGGAAAATGTCGGCATAAAACTGAAGTTCTCACCTTTACAAGCAAGGCTCGTACTTAAGTCGGACCAAACATGCTCGGGACTCCTGCTGTCCGGCGAAAATCTAGTTAAGATTAGGGTTTTTATCCGGTGGAACACTACCATCAGCCCCGCCACCTGACCTTCAGCTTATTGCTCAATCTAAGCCACAACAAAACGACCCGCCTTAGTTTTTGGGATCGATTCACGAACTGGGCAATCTCTCCGCTGCCATTAACACTTTCAAGAGGAATTTCGATGAATTGCAGAACCACCTCGATTTCATTCAGACCGCTATCGACGGTGGCTTCAAGAACCTCGCTTCTGGGGCTATTCACGAAGGACGACAACAACACGAACAGCCTAAAACCCGACAGGACCACCCCGACAATGACAAGCCGGACAGAGTCCGAGCTTATGAATTTCTACGAAGCCATGTGTGGAAAAAAGGTTCGGGAGATATATAACTGTTCGCTTATCTGATGTTCCTAAGCTTCGTGAAGAATTTTCCGTGGCTGTAAAATGCTATCCAGCAAAACTAGTTCTGGAGTGTGTTGGGAAGTTAAAGCCTATAAAAGCAAGGACTCTCCTATGGTTACAGGCAGAGAAGCTTGTGTTTTGGTATTGGAACTTTTGCTTTTGATTAATAACGTGGAGCCTACTGTGAGGAATGAGGCTGAGCAGGCCGCGAGTCGTTGGAAAAGGAGGCTTGTAGCTGGGGAGGGTCTGCATAGAGCGAGCGAAATCAGCTCCAGAGGATTGACTTCTTCTTGTTATTGGTTATGGGATTTCCAGGGCTGTTTGTTGCTTCTCTTTTATAGGGAATTTCATAGGAAACTTCGTCAAAAAATCAAGCCACCATTGTTGAGCCACCAATCACCGAAAGCAAGCTTCAATTTTTGACTTTGAGAAGGTAAGATTTCTAACTTTACAAACTGTCATTTTTGACTGTCTTTGAGACAATATTCAACAATCTCCACCTTGGCTTAAATCCTCGAAGTGGAATTCCCAACAGTCGTCTTTCAATTCCCTATAGGGCAATCAACAAATTTGACAAATCCCAATCAAGTCTAAGCAATGTTTAAACTTGAGTAACGAAACGGGTTTTGTTAACATATCAGTAGGATTGTCAGCGGTCACAATCTTCTGAAGAATATCTCCCTCATCAATAATCTCACAAACAAAATAAAATCTCACATCAATGTGTTTTGTACGTGCGTGATGAACTTGATTCTTTGCTAAATAAATAGCGCTCTGACTGTCGCAATG
>JANKOE010000007.1:53593052-53604823 GCA_026284465.1 Erythroxylum citrifolium
TTATATTCACCACCATTATCTGATCTGAGAGTCTTGATCTTTCGACCGGTTTGCATTTCAATCATCTTTTTCCACTTTAGGAATATCTTTAAGACTTCGTCTTTATGCTTCATGGTGTATACCCATACTCTTCTAGAGAAGTTATCAATAAAGGAGACAAAATAATGACTACTTCCCCAAGATGCATTCTTGGAAGGTCCCCAAACATCAGTATGAACATAATCTAGCATGCCTTTAGATTCCAATGCTCCTAATGAGATAAGATTCTTCTTCATATCCAGTACATACCGAACATCACTCAATTCTCTGACTGTTCCATCGTGTATCTTGAAACAGATTTTGCCTATCCCTTGTGTTTTGCAGGCATTATTATTTCCCATCAAAATAACTCTACCATCTAGCTCCTGGAAGCTAGAGAACCATTCCTGAATGGGACACATATGATAAGTGCAACCTGAATCCAAAATCCACTCCTTTGAGTGACCATCAGCAGATGAACTAGTCAAAGCAAACTCGAAATCAAAATCATATTGTCTCAAAGACAGTCAAAAATGGCAACTTGCAAAGTCAGAAATCTTACCTTCTCAAAGTTAGAAATTGAAGCTTGTTTTTGGTGATTGTTGACTTAACAATGGTAGCTTGATTTTTTGATGGAGTTTGGTGCAGCTAACTTTGACATTTACCTATGGAATTCTCTATAAAAGAGAAGCAACAACAACGAAGGAGAAGAAAGTAGAAGTTGTTTAGGTTGAGAGAGTAGAGAAGTTTTCCAGAAAAGGGGAAGAGCCACAACTTCGAGAGAAAAGAGAGAGTTCTGGAGAGATATAGAGAAAAATAATATATTTATATTTTTTTTGTTTTCTCTTTTCTAGTAGTAGTGTGTGAGCTTAGGTTAATTTGGGTCTCTTGAGAAATTGAGTGATAAACACTATTGTATGCTCTCATTGATTATAGTGAAATACTTAGTCGTCTCCAAACTGAACGTAGACATTGCCCAACCAGTATAAAATTTTGGTGCTCTTGTTGTTTTATTTTTCACTCCAAATTTATTCATGTTTCCGTACAACACTGTTGAGTATGATGATATGTGGGATTTGAATTTGTCTTGTAATTCAAGGGAGATTACTACCGCCTTAGGGCTCCTTTTGCTGGGTTTCAGGTAATTTTTGGCTAATGCTGATAAATTTGCAGTCTTGCACAGGTTCAGGGTTTGAAGTTCTTCGCTTTCATTTGGTGTTTTATAAATGTTTTCTGTAAGTTCTCATTATCATACTCTGGGGTTCGTCGCTTAGTTTAACATCCTTAATTCTTTCGTCCAAATTTAACCAGGTGAAGTTGTACTCGTATATATACATATTGCTTCTGCGTCTTGACTCTTGATTTGCTTTTGTTGGTGCTTGTTATACTTTAATGGAATAGGGTTGCGGGCTTGTGAGGTTTTCTGAGAAAATGGCAGGAAAAGATATCATCTTGGAGGAAACTAAGGTATGGCACGATTTAACTTCTCTCGTACTTTAACTACCTAGTTGGTTCCTTTGTCCTAAGTCGTTAATAGCTATTTGTTTATTGACTCGTGAACCAATTTATTGCGCTTGATAGAGTGAGTGTATGCAGTTTTTTTTCTTTTTTGGATATATTATTCTAGATAGCATAGTTATTATATTGTCGTCTGCAAGATGAGTTGGATGACCTCAAAATCATGACTACTCAAAAGTTCAAGGAGCAAACATATATGAACTGGTAACATTTTGATTGTCCATGAAGCATAATTACAATAAAAAATGATTGTGAATTGTCTTGCGGCTTTGAGATATTTACGATTCCTGTTATATGCATTATTCAAGTGTTGGCTTGATGTTTGTTTTTCAATTTCAAGTTTCACTTTACTTTTCCTTACATGTTTATGAATTTTTTGTTTATTCTATTGTCATTATTCTTTATTCTTGTGTTGAGGGCACTAAGTTTGCCATGGAGCACTATTGATGGATGCTTCTGAGTTTTGTTGTTTCCATATATCCGCGAGTTTTGCTCCTAAAGCAATGAATTGACTTCTGATGACCGCACAGTTAAAGTTTCCTGTGTGGACAGATACAGGTCAAACATCATTTGATGTGGTACTCTAACGGTTCTAAAACTACCTGAGAATCATTTCTAAACTAGCACGGATGTGGCAACAGTTGTCTCATTCGTATGTGTTATTTCACGACTAACTGAGGTTAAGCATGACATTTGTTCCTGCTACATCAATCTCTGTGCATTCATTCCTATACTAAAATAAATTTGTCCATGAAAAGTCACATACACAAACATGAGAAAACGTTTTTTTCAGTTGCTATTTGCTACTGCATCAAATTTATAGAAAAATTGCAATTCTGATGTTATTGGCCATCAAAATGCTTGAAATGTCTCAAAAGGTTATCAACATAGCACGCATGCAGGAAGCTTTGAGCAAATTATATTTTTGACTGAAGAGATTGACTGTTAGTATGAACGAAGTTGAGCGGTGCAGAGTCATGAATTACCTTATTTAGTGTGAGCTTCTGCTTTTACAGATATCATAGAGGGAAGAATGAAGAGTAGAATGAAAATTGAAGCTGTTGATGTAGCTGGTTATTTCGATTTGAGGATAAGTTTCCACCTCAGAAACTTTTAACATTATCCTTTATGGAGGAGGAGGAATTATTGAAGAGATAAAGGAAAAAAGTTAATCATTCACCTTTCTTTAAATGGTCTGGATTAACTTTCCTTATCTTGCTGCAATGTATGATGACTTTGATTGGACTAATGGTGCAGTCTTGTGGTGATCTCTACATAAGAAGTAAATGAAAAGCATCTGTGATCTGTCTGCGTTTAAATCTGTAATGAAGTTCCTTGAAGATGACAAAATGGATGTTGCTAAGGTTCTCCCAGCACTGTAACTAGAGCTAAAGACATGAAGTTGGAGAAAGATATTGCTGATCTCAATCAACAAAAGATAATTGGCTGACACAGAAAAGAAACGCAGAGACTGATTGTCAAGGAATTTTATGAGTCAAGATCAGGAAAAAGTGTCACCCCTGATCTCCAGTCCGGTTGTTGTGTTGCACGAGCAAAGAGCTGCTATGCTATGTATAATAGTTTGCTACAATTAAACTTACTGGATGGCGAACTCTCTAGCCATGTCAACGAGTACTCATCTTCCTCGATGGAACCATATGCTTACGACATTATTCTTTGCTCAACGGCAGGTACCATGGATACCAGTGGAGTTGGCTTGAAATCTGTTTATGTTTGTTTCATCTGCAGGCTCAGTTTCAGATGGTCGGAGCATTGTTAATGTTTAGAAAACTCATACAAGCCGGATATAGGTTGTATCATCATCATCAATACTGTTATACGAAAGTACTTCAAGATACTCTGTAAGCCCTGTTATTGGCTTAAGACTTTCAAGGATTTGACTATGTCCCATGTTAAAAAAGTGAACAATCCCTTTAAGAAGATTCTCAAAGTAATTTTCCTCGAGAACAATAATAACCATCCACCACAAAAAATAAAAATAAAAATAAAAAATAAATTTTAATCTCTTGTACACTAAAAGAAGAAATTTTTATGTTGCAAAGAATGGATTATGAATTATAGATTATAAGATTGAGAAATGAGAAGAGATTATAAGAGTTGGCGCCCTTTGAGCCAAAGAGAATAACTGACAGGAGCACTTTGAAACTGTAATTTATCCAATTCTAATGGTAATTTCTGGGATCATCATCATACATCTTTTAAAGAAAGAAAAGAGAAGAAACTCGATACATTTCGTTTGGATGGTTGTGTTCTTTGATTCATTCCCAGAATGGATCAAACCAGGAAGGGACTGATGTGATTCAAATTGGTATTCTCCACGGCGACTTCATGACTCTCCAACCCAATATGACTTTCCTGCAAAGACATTCTCTTTCTCTGTTTCTTCTCATCTCTGATAATTTTCTTTGTGAAAGTCACTTACTTGAGGCCAGAGTTTTCTTCTCTCTATTTTGTTTGTAATGCGTCTTGTTCTTTCTGTTGTGTTTAGGGGGATCGATTTATACCCAGCAAGCCAGCAGGAGTTTGACGAACCTTTGATCAAGCCCGAACATTGTTCCGTGACAGGACTGATGGAGTTCATAAACCCAAGTTTGGAGTACGTTTCTTCTACACTGCAAGTGTCCTTTATGGCTTTCTTGGATGTGGTTGATAGGAATCAGTCTCATTGAGAAATTGGTAAAATGGTTCCTTGTTTTGTTACGGTTCTGGTTCTCTTATAATTGCCTGTATATGGTTTTTGAATTTTTGTGTTTTAAGGGGTCTTGTGAAAATGTACTTCCATGTTCTGATAACTGTAGGTTCATTATTCACTCTTGTTTCTTCTTCTGTGGCAGGAGGGGTATGGACAGAAATTGAAAGATAGTTTATCTATGGACTCGGATGAGAGACCATATAAGATGTTGGTATCAGAGGTAGCCCAAAATCGATTAGAAAATCTGTTCGTCACATTGATCAGATGCAAAATGATGACGCAGAGGCTTTGAGTAATATGGTTAAGCCAAATCAACCTCCACGATTGCTCAATGTACAAGTCCTGATGATAGCATTAGTAATGACAAGATATATTTAGTCCTATATTAGTCCAATATCAGAATTATGAGCTTCTGATATAGGAGTCAAATGGTTACGGTGCTCATTATTGAACTTTGATTCAGACTATCTCATGATGTTTGTGTGGAACTCTAGCTAGGTGGCAGGCAGCTAAGATGTTGGAGGCACCTAACGTTAGTGATGACTTCTATGCGAACGCTATGGATTGGGGAAAGAACAATATTGTTGTTGTTGCTTTGGCCTCAGCATTGTACTTCTGGAGTGCAGAAACCTGCAAAGTTGAGAAGAAGTTGATGACACTGATCGCCTGAAAAGTGTAATCTGGTCTGAAGATGGCAGAAATCTAGCAGTTGGTTTCATGAACTCCAAAGTTCAGGTTTGGGATGCTGAGCAAAGTCTCTGCTTTTTAAGTGATTCAGAAACTGCTTTAGATCTTGAAATGACTGAAACATCTAACATTTTATTTGTTTATATCACATATTCGAAACTTGGGAGGTCACAGATTAAGGGTAGGAGCAATTTCCTGGAGCGATGGAACTTTTAAAGGGTAGGAGCAATTTCCTGGAGTGATGGAACTTAACTTCAGGAAGCCGAGACAAATACATTATCAGTCATGATGGTACCAACCCTTCAGCAATGACATGAGACACTAACTTAACACTTAAAAATAATATAAAAACTTAATTTTTTTAAAGAATAAGGTATTCGTTACAGCTCCAAAGAAACTAACTTTATTAGTCCCACTCCTACAGCTAGCTGTAGTTTCACTGTTAAGCAGGTAATTTGCATTTGGTCTCGTCTTGAGCAAACCAGTATCTATTGAAAACCCAAGTTGAATCAGCTGCAACAGGCTTGTCATCCTGGTTACGGTGCCATGTAAAGTGAGCATGAGTCCTGTTCTTTATATCAAGAATTGCATGTCCAAAGCTCGCTTCCCTGAACGCTGAGTACTCAGGTTGTGGCGCACTAAACCTGCATACATTAACCCAAGTTAAGTAACACTGTAATATCTCCTTCCTTGTCTCAGGATTGATTTCAAAACCTCATCGTCTAGTGTCTTACTCCGCTGCAAGCCCTTCAATGTTTCCACCATCTCCAAGTGTAAAGTACATTGGTGCTGAAGAATCATTTACTGGGAAAGACAGTCCATTTGTGATGTTGTACTTTATATTTGATATTCGAAACTGCAATCATGGGATATGACTCCATCATATGAATATTCAAGGAAATCAAGACTAAAGTTATTGCTGTTTTTTTTTTTACCGATCGTTCATAGGAATGCACGTGTCCTGCAAAGACAAGATCAACTTTATTTTGGACAACCCATTTCTCGAACTGCACTCGCATGGTTTCTCCTTCCATGTAATGGTAACCGTTGCTATTATACCATGGAGAGTGAACAAGGATGATTAGCCAAGGCGTCTCTGATCTGTTCACCTTTGGAAATTCTTTCTCAAGCCATTGGTACTGTGGAGTGTATTTACCTGGACATGATCGATATATACTCATACGCCATTAATCAACAGCAGCAGCAGGTTTATGCAACTAACAAAAATCATGCAAGCCAAGGCGTATCTTACCATAGGCAGAGTAAGAAGAAAGTACGATAATGTAGGCAGATGCACGCTTAACAGAATACCATAGAGGAGACGTGCTCCCAGAGGCCTGGTATGGTGTCGGGCACCGATGGTTATATGGCTTAAAAGGCTCAATTTCCCCCTGAAACATCATCAACCAATCCAAATTAAGCCGCTTTAAACCTATAAATTTTGATCATAAATGCTGAATATCCAAGTTGAAAGGGGGTTTACAATGTCTTGATCAAAATCAATTTCATGGTTGCCGGGTGTCCAAATCCATGGCTGATAAGCAACACTGCGTTCAACCAGGCGACCCCATGTATCCCATCTCACACTATCGTGGTTAGGATAGTCATCGGCATACGAAAGATCACCGAGGAACAGCATAGCTTGCGCGTTCTTGTTAGATATGTAGTGACTCAAAGTCTCATTTGACGCATATGTTTGTCCCAAATCACCTGAACCGGAACTCGTCCTAAAATGAGCACCATATCAAGAAGCAAAAAAGTTGAGTAGTTTCCTTGTACACTTACCAATAATGCCAAATGTATAAGGGACGTCAGGACCTGGTGCAGGAGGAGTGCTAAAGTGAAACTGACGCACTGATTCGTCACATGCAATCTCGTAAAAGTACTTAGTATCATACTGCAGCATTAGTAGGAAAAACATATTCGCATCAGCCAAAGAGTATCGTCAATTCTGTTGGCATACAAATCGGAAAGTAGAACTCTATTGGATAAATAACCTCTAGTTCTTTGATGGTAGCGTGGTGTATGTAGCCAGAAGTATAAGTGTAGTATTTATAAGTAATGGTACTGGCTTTTGCCACCTTCTTCTCACAAGGCTTTTTTGCAGGCCAATATGTGACAGTATCCGGTGTAGGTTCAACAGGGGTAATCCATGAGATGATAATAGCTCGCCCAGTATGGTCTCCTTGTGTTATGTGAACCTGCACATCATCAAACTTTGCTCATCAAAGAAACAAACGCAACCATTGCAATGAAGCTATTGTGGCAGATAAAGGCGGTAACTTTACCTGCTCAGGTGCATTGTAGCCTTTAGGCGGAGGATAGTCCTTGACCGGCATGTCAATGGATGGTTGAGCCTTCCTGACATATTTGCTGGTGATCCCTCCATAGGATGGTTCAACTATGGTGAATATCAGAGCCAAAAGAATTGCACTCCCACACCAAGCCTTGGAAGCCATGTAGATAGTAGCTAGCTTTAGAATGTTTGCGGGTTTCTTCAAGAGAAGATGATGATCTTATTTATAGAGATCCAAACTTCAGTTTCAGTTAAGATATACTGGCTGATATACAGCAGATGTTGTTTGCATAAAAGGAATATTCTGAGTAAAGTGCTTTAATGTTAGGACTCCACGCTACTGGGAGATATTTGGTTCTGCTCACAGCCTTTTGCATTCGAAGACATCCCTGATCACTAGATAACGTCCCGTGGCATTATTTTTACTGTTCCCAATTTTTCATGTGTAGTTTCAGTATTGCATACTGATTCATTCAACTAGGACAACTTGAAAGGGATTAAGAATTGAAAAAAGGTATTAAGAAATTAAAAAAATTGTAGTTAATGTGGATAATTAAAAATAATCATTAATGATCACCAAAAATTATCTTTATAAAATTTTAAAAATACTTTTAAAAATATGTAATTCATTTTTTTTCAATATTACAAATTCAACAAACATGAAGGATCTAACATGGATTTTTCTTAATTTTATTAAGTAATTTATTTGTCCCCTACGTTACATTTTAAAGAAACAAAGAAAAGTTACAAAACCTTCTTATTCTGTTTTTATCTATATTTTAAATTTCTACTTTAGTGTAAGAATTTATTTGTTTGAGTTTTTTTATTTTTGTTTCTACTTAGTTTTCAAATTTTATGAAAACTATAAAAAAATGATTTTTTTGATTTTTTCATAATATGATTTATTTTCAACTAAATATAAATTATTTAATTATCTAATATATTTTTTATTAATAAAAATTATGAATAATTTAATTTTAATTATTCATAATTTAATTATCTAATATATGAAGTGCATCGACCTCATAAATTGAGATTTTTGAGTGTCTTAAGAGAGTTTTAAAAGCTCAATTTAATGTAAAATGTAAAGAATTTGAAATATGATTATAGTTATATATCCAAAAATTTGAATTTTAATTAAAAACTAGACTGATAAATGAAAATTAATTAATTAATTTTAGTTTATAAAAACTTATTAATTTAAAAAAATTGACCGATTAATTAATAAAATAATCGATTTTTAACAACAAAAGTTATTAAAATAAATATAAAAAAAATTAAAAACTGAACATAAAAATTGACCAGTTCAAGTTTATACTTTGAATAAGTTAACTTTTTAAATCATTAGTATAATCTTTAACATTTAAAATAATTTAAAAATATGAAAGTCCACAAAATTTTAATATTTTTCGGATGATGATGATCTAATTCAAGATAAAGACAAATTCGTTGATGATTGATGGTATAAAATTTTTGAATATTTTTCAGTTTTTAATATTTCAATTTGATTTATTTTAATAATTTTTATTAAAAATTAATCACTTTATTTATTAATTAATTTTTAAAATTAATAAATTCTTATAAACTAAAATTAATTAATTAATTTTTATTTAACATATATTTTTTCAATTAACTTTAAATTCTCAATTAACCTTATTCTTATCAGTTTAACTTCATTTTAAAAACATATTATGCTTTTATTTTTATAGATATGCATCTATAATAATATAACGAGTTCATGAGATTAATACTTAATTATTATCATTAAGAATACATCCATGTTACCAAAACCTTTTAATGCGTCCTATAATGAGATTTACTTGCGGAGATCAATATTATCTATCTCTATTATCTTTGATTTCTCAAACTTTTGAAGAGATATTCCATTTTTTTTTAGTTTTAGTTTTCTTTTTTTAGTTAGTTTCTTTTTTTAATAAAAACAAAAATTGTTAATATTAATGTAGTTATATTTTTATTATTGATGATAATTACTTATTAGATAAAACTTAAAGATAAATTAACTTTATTTAATTAAATTTATTTTAATCTCTGATATAATATTCATCAATAAATTATCAATAAAATTAGTTTTTTAAAACTAATAATTTAAAAGTTAAATTTTATTTTACATATATTTTAATTATTTAATCAAATTTTATTTGAAATTTATATATTTGGAATATAATTTAAGTTTAATTATATTTATTAATAATTATTTAATTTTATTATTATAAAAATTAAATAAAAGTAAATATTTCATAAATTTTATTAATAACTAATTTAAATTAATTAAATATATAATATTAAATTAAGTTATTCATAATTTTATTTATACTTAATTTATCAAATAATTAAATTATATATATTTAGTTGATACTAAGCCAGATTATGAAAAAAAACCACTTTTTGTGACTTTCATAAATTTTAAAAACTGGAAGAAACCAAAATAAAAAATTAAAATTAAAATTAAAACAAACAAATTTGTTTACTAAATTTAAAAAAAATAGAAAAAAACAATCAGGCATGACTTACGATTTCAAAATTTTGTGAAATGAGATTTTATAATAAGATAAAAGAAGTAAACATTTTACTTGTTTTTTTAATAATTTAATTATTTTAAATAAATAAATACCGTACAAGTGTATAGCATTAGAAATATTAAGAGATAGTTTTTATTAAGTTTTTATTTAATTAACCTAAAAAATAAAAAATTATAAAGACTTTGCCTTTTAATTTAACAAAAATTTAGTAAAAAATTATTTTAATATTTCTTATATTATAAGATATTAATAAACAACAAACATTTAACAAACACCATCTACTACATAATCTTATCTTTTCTGTTGTACTTACTTTTAATTAAGATCATCACTTATCCTATTTGTATACAATCATCATCTTATACCATTCTTTGTATTTCTCCTAAGATATGATAAGATTCAACCTTATCAATACCAAATACAGACGTATACATTCAATAAAAGTCTACATACATTACCTTACTCTTCTTTCTACACAAACTCTTACACAAAAGGTTGAGAATCCTCAAAACTCTCAAGTCTCAATGCATTTGGATTGCTACAAACCTGCAAGGACTGAGTTGCATATATACCAATTGTTCTTTCCTTCTAAGCGCTTCAAATCATCAACTTAAAAGCATAAAACCTTTCTTTGACTATAAACCTGAGAATCCAATGAAAAGCATAAATCAGTATTGAAGATGGGACCTCCACAATCCAGTAAGTTCCCTTACACTAGCTATCTTTAACCCTCTCTCTCTTTTTCTTACAAGTTATATTTGCAATCAAATCTTCTATTTTACTTTTTTTTTTGGTCTTAGACCAGGGTATTTACCGGCGAATCCAGTGACTAATTCCCTCGCTGATTTGTAAGCACCTCACAGGGTAGGACAGCTAGCCCAAAGATTTAAGGCTGCTCCATACCCAAAGCTAAGGATCGAACCCATAACCTTTGGTTAAGGATGGATAAGTCCCTTCCACTTAACCACACTTCTTGGGTAAAATCTTCTATTTTACTTTAATGGATATAGTGATTGTTCATCTTTATATGCTTCTCGATATTAAAATGTTTTGATGAAAGAAACCATTTGCATACTCCTCATATACTAAAAATACATAATTATTATCTTTTGAATACATATATTTCTGAATTTGCTTGAAATGCTATAATCTCGTGTAATATGTGTTAAGAGGGTTCGAAATCCTTAAGAGGAAACTTATAATTCAAGGTAATTATGATTTTTGGAGATTCTCTCTCTCTCTCTCTCTCTTGCTACCTATAAGAACCTATCGTTAGAGTGATCACATCTACCAATATTTTAAAATTCGAATTGAAAATTAAACCGATAAGATAAGAGGTTTAAAGTTTAAAATGTTCAATTGGTATTAGATCGTTATAAAATCTATTAACGATAGAATAAAATTACAAATTTTGAAATATGATTGAGGGAGACTGTATTTATTTTATCCATTAATTAATTTTAACATATAAAAATTGATTAATTTACGAAATCAACCAATTAATTAATAAATTAATCGATTTTTAACAATAATAGTTAATAAAGTAAATAGAACCGAAATACGAAAAATCAAACCAAAAAGTCAACTAATTAAAATTTTTACGTTTAAATCCACCAAATTATTTAAATTTTTTAATCATTTACATTTACATATCGGTGCATTTTTTCTTCCTAGAGTGTAGGTTCTACTTTTTCCATCTTTAAGCCATAATATCCTATGTTTCTATCTCAATATGGAGTTTTGTGGGTGTATGAGCTTCTATGCTCTAAGCCAAACGATGAATCATAATATGGAAACGATGAATCATAAAATCTAAAGGGTAAACAAGCCTTAATCAATTATATCAAAGCCTTAGAGGTCTAAAACTCCATATCGAGATTTTATGATTCATCATTTGGCTTGGAGCACAGAAGCTGGAAGGATTTAAACTCAATGTAACAGTGAAATAACGCAATGAGCAAATGAACAAAGGTGTTTTCTGCTATTGATAATTCTTCAG
>JANKOE010000007.1:53611158-53634433 GCA_026284465.1 Erythroxylum citrifolium
TAGTTATTAATAAATGATAAATAATATAATAATAAAAATAAATTATTATTTAATCATATTATTAATTTAAATAATATGATTAAATAATAAAATTAATAAATAATATAATGTAATAATTATTTATTATGTGTTATTATAATTATTAATATATTATTTATTTGTTAATGATATTAGAATATATTAATAATAACAATAATATTAATAATGATATTAAAGTAATTAATAACTATAAAAACTCATCTTATCAAGGTATTGCTAAATTGTCGTTGAGGATATTTCATTTAATTAAAGTAATTATTTCTATTAGAATTATTTTAATTATTATTATGACCCTAATTATGAATAATATAATTTGTATGATTATAATATTATTCATAGTCTTGCATTACTGTATATGAAGGATAAAAACGAAAACCAAAGAAAATGTATAGAATATTAATAAAGGCTGTACACATTAAATATGAACAATGATGACTAATAAATGTGCCTTGTCATTTCCAAAGCAATGAGTAGAAACAATTCCCGCCATTTAATCTGGATCGGTAATGTTAGTGTTAAAAACTTTTTTACATTTCTCATAATTAACAACACTCCAGAAGCAAAAAACTAATTAACAACACTATCTTCTTCTGTTGTCCCTGACCTGCGTTTTAGTAGCTACAGTATTTGAAGTTGTTATCTCCTTCTCAGGTAAAAATCACTGTCTCAATGGCTTTGTTTATTCAGAAGGTGCTTGTTAGAGACATGTAGTTGTTTATGTTATTATAACAGCAGAAAGTATGTATTAAATGTGAAGAAACATACCTGTATCTTTCTGTTAATAATAATGGTATTCAATGTGATGTACGTGGTAATCTTGTGTTAATAAATTGTTGTTTGACATACAGGTTAGTTGTAATAAATATCAGAAGGTTGAGTTGGTCTGATGTATTAATGATGCCAGTGGTTTCTATGTCTGAAATATAATGGTTCTTAACTCTATAGGGAGTCTTGATAGCTTATGTATTTACGTATACTGAAGCTATAATTATTGTTTTACAGTTCATATGGTAAACATTAACTTGTAGTGAATGTTACAGTGAACATGTGTTTTGTAAAATGTTAACAACTTACCAACAAATCTCTTATAGGTTATCCTGATTCAGGAATGACACAACACATGGATGGATAAAAATTACACAGGACCTACGTTGATTGATATGGTCATTTTTGGTTGTTTTAATACTTAGATGTGAATATAATTGTCTTCATATTTAAATTTCACAGGTGTGCAAATGGAAGGAACATCGACTCCATGCCGCCGTTTAAATTATGACAGTGAAAATGAGGAACGTAACAATGATTTTGTGTGTCGGAATGAGACTGCTAATATGAATGCAAGAATTTTGGCCGGCAGAGAGTTAGTACCGAGAATTGGCATGCAGTTCGAGACAGAAGAAGAAGGTTATCAATTTTATTTAAGTTATGCCAAGCAAGTGGGATTTGGAATTAGAAGAAGCAAAAGTCACAAAGACAAAAGTGGTAAGTTGATTGATAGGCTCTTTGTTTGTAGTGCTGAAGGTAAACGGATGACCGACAGAAGAGATGTGTATGTAAAAGCTCCACGTGCAGAAACAAGATTTGGTTGTCAGGCAAGGATGAGAGTGAATAGTTTCCAAACAGGAAAATTTCAAGTCATACACTTTGTGGAGGAGCACAATCACTACCTTGCATCCCCAAACAAAACACATCTGCATAGAAGCCACAGGAAGATAAGTTCAGTAGCGGCGTTGCAAATTGACATGGCTAATGATGTCGGAATTCCTCCAAAAGCATCTCATGATTTGATGGTGAGAGAAGCAGGTGGCAGAGATAATGTTGGCTTTATGGCAGATGATTACAGGAATCATTTAAGGTGTAAACGAGCAACAGGCATGAGAAAGGGAGATACACGTGAGCTGTTACAATATTTGGAGAAGATGCAGGTACAAGATCCAAATTTCTTTTATGCCATCCAAGTGGACGAAGACGAATTGATTACGAACATATTTTGGGCTGACGGAAAAATGAGGAATGACTACATAGACTTTGGTGATGTTGTGTGCTTGGATACTACTTATAAGAAGAATAGTCAGGGTCGTCCACTTGCGTTGTTTGTCGGTGTGAACCATCATAAGCAAACAACAATTTTTGGTGGTGCACTACTTTATGATGAAACTGCACTTACATTTGAGTGGTTAATGGAGACATTTCAGAGAGCAATGACTGAGAAAACGCCTACCACTATTCTTACTGATCAAGATGCGGCAATGGCAAAGGCATTAGCGTCAACATGGCCAAATACGCATCATCGACTGTGTATTTGGCACATTTATCAAAATGCTGCCATACATTTGAGTGGTGTTTTTTCGAAGTATAAAGAGTTCGCAAGGGATTTTAGCGCATGCATATATGAGTATGAAGACGAAGAAGAATTTGGCGTAGCCTGGACGCAGATGCTGGAGACATATGAACTAGTAGATAATGACTGGTTGAAACGTTTGTATGGCATAAAGGAAAAATGGGCTTTGGTTTATGGGCGAAAAGTATTTTGTGCAGACATGATGACGACGCAACGAAGTGAGAGTATGAACAGTATGATAAAAAGGTACGTCAGTTACCAACACAACTTATTACAATTTTTTAACCACTTCCACAGGCTGATTGATGATCGTAGATATGAGGAGTTAAAAGCTGATTTTAGAAGTAGTGTGAGCAATCCAACATTGTCAGCACCGGTGAAAATTTTAAAGCATGCATCAACTGTGTACACACCAGAAGTATTTAAATGGTTTCAGGATGAATGGAATCATTGCCATGATTATAGTTTTTGTCTTACCGTTGACGATGGAACAGTACAGAAATATCAAATTAGTGTTGTTGGGAAGACGTACTCTCACTTGGTCAGCTATGATTCATTTAGGGATGCAGTTCATTGTAGCTGTGGGAAGTTTGAGTTTGCTGGCATCTTATGCTCTCATGTGTTGAAGGTTTATAGCCTGAAGAATATTTGCACAATCCCAACCAAGTATATTTTGAAACGATGGACAAGGAAAGCCAAAAGTTGGACGAATGCACAAATGGCGGCAACTGTCAATGATACTCATATGGATTCTCAAATGCTGTCAAGTATCAGGTATAAAGAATTGTGTGCATTAAGTTTACGACTGGTGACAAGGGCAGCAGACAGGAGAGATACGTACACTGTTGTGAAAGAGAATCTGTTCAACATGTTGAAGATGGTTGATGAGAGATTGGAAGGTGAAGAAATCGTTGATGAACATAACCCAACTGCACAAGATCATGAGTTAAGCCAACGCTCACGGTCACATTATGACAAGAATGTGGTTAATGAAGCTGAAAGTCATGTTGCCCACATGACTAACATAAGAGGTCTGAAGCTGAGGTCAAAGCCAACATCAAGTAAGCGAGTAAGGGGTGGACTAGAGAAAAGTAGAAAGAAGAGGAAGAATGCGAAGAATTGCAACACTGCAACAAATGTCACTATCCCCCTTCCCAATACTCAGGTTAAACATTTGGTTATGTCAGTTTGGATTAATGACTATAATTTGAGCACTAATTATTTGAACTTAAATTCGCCTCGACGACTTTATTCAGGAAGCTGAACATAATTCCCAAGAAACGCAATTTATGTCCAGCAGCGCACCTCCCATATTTCAGCAACATCAGGTTGGTTATTGGGGAATTGCTAAAGTGTGCATCTGTTGTGCTATAATGATTCAACTAAATTGATTTGATTGCTTACAAGGAAAACCAAAAGCAGACAGTGTCGACTTATAAGGATTTCACAAGTTTGGTTTCCAATTATGAAGATCGGCTACAACAATCCCAGGTTCAATTTTGGAAATTGTCTTGTTGTTAATATTATGTGAACCAATGTTTGCTTTGGTTTATCAACAAATTGGTGTGGATGGTGCAATAAATGCAGGCAATAGGTGTCCATATGACTAGGTCAACAATGTTATACAGTCATCATCGTTATGCGACAACTCCTCGGGTATTCTTTGTTAAACGAATTGTTTGTATTGTTTAAAATATTATATGTCTGTACTATGTTATTAAACTTTGAATGATTTATGGTGTCAGGTAAATGATATAGGAAGAAGTGAACAACATGCTAGTGTTGACATCCCACCTGCAATGCGCATGACTGATTTACTTTTGGTAATTCCAACAAAGTATTTGTCTGTATTTGAATTAGGTTAATGACTTGCATTACGTGTTTTGTATTGAGACGAATTGAATTCCTTCCCATGCATATTTATTCACAGGCACAGCAGACAATTGGTAATGCAAATATGGACGAAGTAAACAATTTCGGCGTGGATATTTCCATTGACAACTGTCACAGTTGCCTTCGTTCAAAACATGCTTGTGTGTGTACAAGATTATTATGATAATAATGTATGTAAAAAGCACCATAAACCTCTCCATTCTGTTTCTAAGGTGACATCAAATTAAGGCATGCTTCTCTACACTGTTTCTAAGGTGACAAAAGCCAGTGCAGCGACTTCTGTATTCACGATTGGTGATCTGTATTTGTGATGCACCACCAACACCGAAGCACAAATCGTAAAGCATTCAGTGAATTTGAGGTGAATGGTTTTGTGTTTAATGAAACATTCGAGAATCGCTACTGTTGTAGTGGTCTGGCAAAGTGTTGATCTATGTTGTTTAATGCAGCAACATATGCTACAGCAATGTGGATGAATTTGCAACACAAGTCAAACTGAAGAAGCAAAGCAAGATGAAGAACAAATTTCCAGCAAGGAAGAGGAAGCTAGAGATGATGGCTTTAAGTTTGGATCAGACTGGTTTGTTAATAATAGACTAGACTGTAGAGGTTAACCTATAGTAGTACATGTTAATTGTGTTACATACCTGTAGTTTTGTCTGCACTTATAACTTACCATGTTAATATCTCGTATCTGAAGGTCAATCTTCAAAAGATCACTCTCTGATGGCAATATCCTGTGTGAAAGTGACCCCCTTGTCACAGTGGCCAGCGTTGGAAACAATAAGCCCTTATGTGAACAAGAGCATGGAGCTAATAAGGGTCTTTCAGATTCAACTCCAGCAATCTCAACTTGTGAAACTGACATATCATACTCTAGGTATGTTATCAGTCATGTTCCTTGTCAAAAATTGGGGAAAGATGACTTTGCTGTAAATGTCTTGCCCTTTTTCTTCTGAATTTGGATCTTAACATTATGCTTTTGGATACACGTTTGTGTGTTTTCTGGAAGTATACACAATTAAGAATGTATGTCCCATGTTCATATTCTTTAGGACTTCTGATTTCCTAAAGATGGAGATGGTGGTCATGAGCACAAGCAATACAAAAGCAATACAAAAGCAATTAAACTTACATGTTGGCTGGAGATCCACAGAAATTTCATGGTCTGTCATCTGAGAATCTTGGAAATGACTTTAAAATTGAATCATCTGCAAGCGAGTCAGACAAGCACTTTATATAGAAGCTTATCTCATGTCCTAGTCTGTGTGAGAATTTCATCGTGATTTTTTAACATAAATGTTAAAAAAGCTTAAAGTTTTTTCCCCACCATACTGCACTGCTTGCTAACTTACGTTCACTGGACATGTTGATCTTGTGCAGTTCCAAAATACTCCATGTTTTACATATTGGATTATCATACTTTTAGAGATTCATACTGTTATTGCCTTTTCTTTTAGGGAAGGAGTGAAACTGGGACCGACCTCTTGGCCGATGAAATTGGTGGATTCTCAGACTGGTTTGTCAGCTGGGTAAGTCAAGGAGAGATGCTGTTCCTTTGAAGGTTTCCCGTCAGCATTTCTTGGAGACATATTCTGTTTGATCCCATCCAAAGGACGTGGGGATTTCCTTGACAAAAATAGAAGAGCAAGAGATCAGTTTAGATAACCATTCCGGCAATTTTTGAAACAAAAAGTGACTCCTCAGGTGTAAAGATTCAGGATTTGTACAATCGCCAACCTCCCCCATGCAGGCAAAGATTGAAAAAATCCGAGTAGGATAAAATAGGCACAATCAACTGATATTCAGCTCTGTAGTGCCTTAGCAATGACTTCAAATTGTAAATATTTACCAAAGTATATTTTACAAAGTTTAGCTCCAGTTCTTTTTCTTTCTTTCCTCTTTAATGTTGACCTCGCATTTCCACCACACGTACACATTGAGAAGACCAATTCCTTGAACAACCTTTTCAATTCAAAGAGTTTCAACTGAAATACTGCTATTCTTCCCACACGGCTCAGCTTAGCTAGTTTTTTCAAGGATACTTATGGAATAAAATTTTAAATTTTTAATTAACCCTTTTTTCAATGACAAATTCACAAGTACAATAATAAGCTTTTGTTTACCAGTAGTGGTACATTTCTAGCAAGATAACTTGTTTTCTTCAAAGACCAACAGTCTTTCTGTCGCTTGCCAAGTACCTAGCATGGGAACTTGACCTTTAAATCTATATTTAGCAGCTTGCTAGAAATACAAAAATATTCAAACATTCTTTACTCAGAGAGTCGATTTATATTCAACAATGTTATGCCTTGGATTGTATTAAGACAACATCAAAGTTTATGGTCAATAGTAACAGAAAACACAAGGAGGGAAAGTGTGAACCAGTATCAAAATCTTGATTATCCAACTTCTAGAATTAAACTTCTATGAGACAGATAACAAAAACCAGAAAATTTCCATTTCACAACTTAAACTTCATAATCTCTCGGTAACTACTAATTGCTTGAAAACAAAATTTGAAAAACCATATTGCTCATATGATGATAATCTACTTTATTCATCCCAACCAGTTGCAGCAGCTGCAGGAGGAGCAGGAGCAGGAGCAGGAGCAAATTGTGGTGGTTGAGGAACAGCATCCCACTCCCCAGTAAATCCACCTATATTTTTGTCACAAGGATGAGTTCCAACAAATAAACCAGAAAAAAAGTTGTCAACATAAAACAAAACAGTTCAGTCAATCCCATATTCTACATGGAAAAAAAACAAGTTGCGACGTCATCACAAAAATGATGTAAAAGAAAATGACAATGTGAGATACTCATTAACATTTGTATAAAACTTTACCTTGCTCTGGATAGAGGTTGGCAGCAGGAACAGCAGGAATGGGTGCTGGAGCCACATCAGCCGCCCACTGACTATCAGGCATAGTCCAATCAGTAGAGGGAAGCCCAAAATCAGTAGGAGGAAGGGCATAATCAACAGCTTGTACTGCTTCTTCCTCTTCCTGCTGCTTGGCTTCTTCTGGCTCTCTGTAGAAGAACAGATCCACCTGTACATGGAAAGTACCCCGCATTTGAAGTACCATCCTCGCTAACAGCCAAAACAAACATCCAATGCTATGTTTTCCTTTTTTGTTAGCAGGGATACCAATGTCCACATACCCCACGGGAGAATCAGTATTACTGAATGATGTTTGGGGCTGGTTGGTAAATGTACCAGGAGTATGCCTTCCAGCAATTGCATGGGCACCAGTGTATTGGGCAAACTTCAGGACAGCCCTCTGACCATAGGGCCTAGCAGACTCAACAGTAAGAGCTCATTTCATACAATCACTATGCAAGTATAAAATCACAGTAAGCAGGTATCAGAAATGTGATCCCCCCAGATAATCCTCCATAAGCACTCAAACGTATAACAAATCTACTGCTATTCTGAAAGAAACAATCAACAGTAAGAACTCATTCCATACAATCACTATGCAAGCATAGCACCAATAAATCCAGCATCTTTCTGAACCTCCACAAACACGGACATACTTAAAAACCCAGCACAATTCACATGCAAAATCCCATAACACAACATATTTAATCTCGAAAATCCACAAAGCATACATCTTTAATCATCAAACAAACGAAAGTATAGCTACAGCACCCAACGTTGCACCAACCAAGATCATATAATCAATATAAAATAAGATCGACTTGAAAATTGATCGGAATACCATCATTGCGTCGCTTGAACACGTAACGCTCCATCTGGAAATCACAGTTCTTGGTGCCCAGATGAACTTCAGCAGCCAACATCATTTGGATGTCCAACTCTTTCTGGGAAAGAGTCCGAGCTGGTTGAGTGGTAGCTGCTGTGGCAGTTGCCATGGCTTTTGCTCGAGAGTTGGTGTAATGTGTGAAGAGCAAAGAAGGATCAGCCGCTGGCGGAGCTTGAAACAGAGAGTGGCGAGTAGGAAAAGATGGTGGCTTTTAGGGTTACGCAGAATGCATAGGCCTTAGAGGTTTTGTAGGGTTTTTGGGCTTCAGAACAAAGGCCCATCTTTGCTTGTGAACAATGTCAAGATCACCCTCTCACAAACGACAGCGTATGGGTTGACCTCTTCATTGCTAAAACCCTACGCATGTCCATAAGCTAAAGCCTTCTTCCTTCCTGCTTAGCTAATGCTCCTCCATGAGTATGGCCATTTCAAAGCCCTCAAAAATGTCAAGTAGTAGAAGTAATCAAGCGAGTGATGAGGACCAGTTAAAGTCAGAGGTAGCTTCATTCGCTTCCTCACTTGGCCTCTCTTCTTCTGCCCCTTTCTCTGGTTTCAACGACTCTGATTTTCGCAAAAGTGGTCGGCTTAGAAGCTCGAAAACGTCCAAATCCCAAGTGGGCAACGTTGAAAACCAGAAAAGAACTCGTCTTGATAAGGTATCACAAGATGGGAAGTCTCAGAATTTTGAAAAGAGTAATGGTAATAAGTCAAAATCCAAAGTTGGCTCCAAAAAACCATTTCCCAAGCCTCCGGTTTTGTCACTTGATGATGGTGGTGACAGACGAGGCAACAGCGGGAGAGTTTCTAATAAGTACAGTGGCCTGCCAAAGTTGCCTTTGGTGAAGGCTAGCACTATAGGTGTGTGGCATATGGATGCGCAAGAGTTGGAGAAGAAAGTGTTGGGTGGTGGTGAAGATAAGGGCAAGTTGCAAGTGAATATGGGTTTGGAGGAGTTGAAGGGTGTGGTGGAGAAGAAGAGGGAGTTGGGAGAGAGGCTTATGTGGCAGTATACGCAAGACTATGAGCAGAGTAGAGGGCAGAGCGGGGATATTAAGATGCTGGTGGCTACTCAAAAATCTGGTACTGCTGCTGATAAGGTGTCTGCTTTTTCCGTGCTTGTTGGAGATAATCCTATTGCCAATTTGCGGTCACTTGATGCGCTTGTGGGTAAGCATGTTCTGCTGAATTGTGTAATATTTATTTTCTGTAATGTTTTTGACTTGTGCTATTTTCTTTTTTTAAAACTGAATTTTGAGGCGGAGGCATTAGTAGATAGTTTTAGGTCTCTATTTTCAGTTTCCGACTTTATCCCATTTCTATTGATGATAGTTGTAATTTATAATTTCTTTGTCTAAAAGATGTATGTGATTAAGCTGTAAATTTTTTCATCAGTAGCATTCTCTTTTCTTGAACTTCAACCAAATGTTTTTGCAGGAATGGTAACATCAAAAGTGGGGAAGCGACATGCATTGACAGGATTTGAAGCTCTGAAAGAGCTTTTCATATCCAGGTTTCTGGTTTTCCTAATACTGTTTTCTTACCTCTCCTTCCCCAACTCTGAATTGTCTGTGTTATATTGTATATTATTTTGGAGGTTACCTATCAGTTATTTGTGGGCTTATCTTCCCTTTTACATTATACCATCTGCGAGTTCTGCACATGGTTAATACCTGATTTCATCTGTGAGATCCTTATACCTGAGTTAACTTAAATAGCTTTTATTGCATACTGATATGCCATTTCTGGCTTGTGACCAGTTTGCTACCTGATCGTAAGCTGAAGACCCTTTTACAGAGGCCTGTAAACAATCTTCCAGAAACAAAAGATGGTTACTCTCTCCTGCTTTTCTGGTATTGGGAAGAATGCTTAAAGCAGAGGTAGGATTCTGTCATATCTTTGTTGCATTAAATGCGAATTTATTTTCAAAATTAGGGTCTTCTCTACTTTGATGTTTGTTCTTCATTTTCCATGTTTGATACAGGATAATTTAGCTGCCAAAATGCATATTTATGTTTCTCCATCCTGTTAATTTTGGTGTCATTTATCAAGAGTTATTTTGTTGTTTAAAATTAAAATTCAAGTACTATTTTAAATTATAAACTTGAAATCTGCATTTTACTAATAATCAGGTATGAGCGTTTTGTTTTTGCACTTGAGGAAGCGTCAAGAGATATGCTACCTATCCTAAAGGACAAGGCATTGAAGGTTAATAATTCGTCTCCTAGGATTTCTGCTCACAATTTTTTGTTGTACTTCCAGTATTGCAAGTTAAAATGATTCCCTACTTTGTTCTTCCTTTTAAGCCTTGGTATAATGGGTTGCCACTGGAGTAGACGAAGCATCGTATTATGTCTTGAATCAGTGATTCAAACGTGAAGTTCTCTCCCCAGTAATGATGTGAATAAAATTAATTTGTTAATGTGGCTGTTCAACAAATAACCTATAAAGTTGCACACTGCAACAGTCATACAATTGTGAATGTTGAAATGTAACGCACTCGTGAATTTGATTGAAATATTTACACTTTCTCCCCAAATTACTTGTCAAAATCTGTTCATTATACCTGTGATATGTATATGTATACTTAGTGAGAGTTATCACTATAAACTTTCTTTTATGATATTTCCTTCAGACAATATATGCCCTGTTGAAGAACAAATCAGAACAAGAGCGCAGATTGCTATCTGCACTGATTAACAAAGTAAGATGCTGTATTTAACTTCAACATCATTTTAAGCAATTTCCTGGATTTGAATGCTATAGTTAGTAAACTAATGCCTTTTGTGATCTAATACTTCTAGCTAGGTGATCCTCAAAATAAGGGTGCTTCTAATGCTGATTTTCACTTATCAAACCTTTTATCAGACCATCCAAATATGAAGGTGAAGCTTTTAATTCAGAGACTTAAATTTCCACCATTGATTTTTTTACCGTCCGAAATCTATATTTGGTTAATTGCTTTTGCCCATTCTTTTCACAGGCTGTGGTGATTGATGAGGTTGATTCATTTCTCTTTCGGCCTCATTTGGGGTTACGAGCCAAATATCATGCTGTAAGTACACCCAGTTCTCTATCCTGGGCTGTGCTTATAGAATCTTTTTACTTTCAGTTACTGTAGACTTATTTGCTATCAATAGAATTTAACCTGTTTATATATTTTCATCTTGGTCATCCTATTGGATGGGAGTTATCTTTCTGCTGCTAAAGATTACCTAAAGCTTTACGCCAACAATGTCTCTTGAAAGAAGAATCACATTACCTTCATTTTCTTATTGTCAATATTCTTGGTCTGCTTCAGAATTGGGGCAAAACTTTTTATCGTATTATATGTGGATGTGCTATTTGAAATGGTTGGCTTCCACAACCCTGAGGGTGTTCCAGTGGAAAATCATAAAATTATTTTCATGAGATCTTCCTGTTGTAATCTGACAATTAATCATTGACATTCAGGTAAACTTTTTGAGCCAAATTCGATTGAGTCATAAAGGAGATGGACCAAAGGTGGCAAAACGTTTGATAGATGTATACTTTGCTTTGTTCAAGGTAGATTGGAGTTACTACTTCTGAAAAGTCATTACAGTGTATTCTTATTGTTGACATAGCCCTTGATGCAATTTCGTTTGAAGGATATTTTTGTACTAATCAAAACTTTCATTGAATATAATTTGCTCCTTAGCCATGATAGGTCTGTCAATATGTATTAATTCAACATCATTTATCACCAATGTCTGGTCTTAAAATGATTAATATTGTTTCTGTTGGTTTTCCTTTTTTTGTGCATCTCGTTCATTTATTTCTGTTTTTGTTTTGGTGGGTGGAGTAGGGAAAGTATTGAAGGTGACAAAGATGAATTTTTATTAATTAATGCTTTATTGTATTCAGCGGACTATTGCTGTGAAAATCTGTATGTTTATGCTTCCATAGTAGATGAAAATTGTTGGGAATAGATAACTGGGAAATGGATATTTATTTCTGATGCACAATTTTCAGATGCTAATTACTGAGGCAGATGGTAACAAGAAGATAGACAAAAATGGAAAAGCAAAAAGGAAAAATCCTTCCAAGGAGGGAAAAGTTAGTGAGACACCAGAATCTCATGCAGAATTAGATTCAAGACTTCTATCCGCTCTTCTAACGGTCAGTGTAAACATCTCTTTTCATGCTTATAAACCAGTTAACTCTGTATATTTACTTCTTTCTTCTTTTTGTTTGTTCAGGGAGTTAATAGAGCTTTCCCATATGTTGCAAGTGATGAGGCTGATGACATTGTTGAGGTCCAAACGCCTATGCTCTTCCAACTGGTATACTTTCATTCTCTACGGAGTCTAATTGTTATTGTGTTTGAACTCGATGGATGCTATGAAGCAGATTGTTAAAGCATTTTATTTGTTCAGGTTCATTCAAAGAATTTCAATGTTGGGATTCAGGCTCTGATGCTTCTTGACAAAATTTCATCCAAGAATCAGATTGTCAGTGACCGCTTATACAGGGCTTTGTACTCAAAACTACTACTTCCTGCTGCAATGAATACTTCTAAGGCAAGAATGCTTGTATTTCTTTATTCCTGTACTTCACATTGATCTGTATGGAGATTGAGTCATTGAAGGAATTTCTAGCGGCAATGATATGGGAAGCTGCTTAGCCTGATTTCACTTATCCCCTGTGTTGTGTGTGTCTATAGGTGGAAATGTTTATTGGACTTATCCTAAGAGTCATGAAAAATGATGTCAACTTGAAGCGCGTATCTGCCTTTGCAAAGCGGTTATTGCAGGTCAGTAACAAAGTTAACTAATTATATGAGATTCACTCCTACATGCCAGTGAGGAATGACTGCAAATGGAAGCTGTACATATTATATTTGCTCAGGAAACCTATGCATTCGTTTAATAATTTACCTATTAGCATTATAAGTATAAATAGATTTATTATGACTATAAATGGATTTACCTATTAACTATAAAATAGATTAACTCAAAAGCTTGAAATTGAAAGTGCTTCATTCAGAGGTGTAACTCATTTGATACTTGATTAGGTTGCCCTTCAGCAGCCCCCTCAATTTGCATGTGGATGCCTCTTTATCCTTTCTGAAGTTCTCAAAGCAAGGCCCCCGCTGTGGTAATGTTGGCTTCTGATGAAGCACTGTCCATACTTTTGCAGTTTGTATTCTTTTAATCATTAAAGAATGACCAAGAGACCCATTCTCGATTGCAGGAACATGGTTATCCAGAATGAGTCCATTGATGAAGACATTGAACATTTTGAAGATGTAGTGGAAGAGGCTGATCATGAACCTGATGGAGTGTCCAATAAAGTAGAAAGCACTCTTGAAGTTGTTGAAAATGATACCAAGGCTATCAAAGAAAGTGATTCTTCAGAGGATGAAGAAGATGAAGAAAACCCTACGGACTCGAGCTCAGAGGATGATTCATCAAATGAAGCCGACAAATTATTTTTTGAGGACAATTCAAAAGACTATCAAGAATCTCAGCCATTGTCTAAGTTTAGTAGAAGCCAACCTCAGCTATCCGAATCATCTTCCTTGCCTGGAGGCTATGACCCGCGACATAGAGAACCTTCTTACTGGTATATCAGCTTTTCCCAACAATTGTGCTCCAAATGTCCTACTTGTGTAACCTGCTAATTTAGCTAGCATATCTTTGTTTAATTGTGGTTTAATGTTGATCGCCTTTTTCTGTCATTTCAAATTTTGCTGGATCAACAGTAAAGCAGATAGAGCAAGCTGGTGGGAACTGATGGTACTTGCTTCACATGTGCACCCATCTGTTGCCACAATGGCTGGAACTCTTCTTTCCGGCGCCAATATTGTTTATAATGGAAACCCGTTAAATGATTTATCTCTTACAGCTTTTCTTGGTAAGTTCATGGAAAAGAAACCAAAACAGACTGCATGGCATGGTGGCTCTCAAATTGAACCAGCCAAGAAGGTTAGCTAGATTGTTCTGATTGATAGCTTTGCTTGTCTGCGTATTTGTTTCTTATTCCTTGTTATTTAATCCGATGTCTAAATAATTTGATGTTTCAGCTTGAAATGAACAATCACTTAATTGGGCCAGAGATCCTATCACTGGCTGAGGTTGATGTACCTCCAGAAGATCTCGTCTTCCACAAGTTCTATGTGAACAAAATGAATACCTCAAAGCCAAAGAAAAAGAAGAAAAAGAAGGGAGCTGAGGTAGAGGCTGCAGAAGACTTGTTTGATGTGGGTGAAGGCGATGATGTGGCTGGTGATGATGAAAGTGACAACGAGGAGATTGAGAATATGTTAGACTCTGCGAATCCTTCTTTTGAATCACACGGAGATGGTGGATATGACTATGACGACTTGGACAAATTTACGAATGAAGATGACGATGAACTTATTGGTGAGGTCAGTGATATAGAGATGGACATGCCACCGGATGTTTTGGAAGGGGAAGATTTCAGTGACCTGGATGCTCATGATAAAAGTGACGATGATGAAGATATCGAGATTGGGGATGCTGAAGATTATGAAGAAGATGAGCGTGACAAGAAGAAAAGGAAAAGGAAATCTAGCAACAAAGTTGGTGCGTCCCCATTTGCAAGTCTTGAAGAATACGAGCATCTGCTCAATGAGGACAGTCCAAATGATAAGAAATCCGCCAAGAAGCAGAAGCGGAAGCCAAAACCACTGAAGAAAAGAAAATCATCCAAGTGAGCTTCCGTTCACTTTTGCATAGAAAACCAGGGGATCGTCTTCTATACCTTCTACATTTTCCTACGTAATGTGTATCCAAGTTGCGTATGGATATCTCAGTTTTGACCGGAGGGTCCATTTTTCAAATGCATAGTATTGTATTCAAGGTAAATAGGAAACATTCAAGTAACGACGATCAAACACTTAACATACACTAGATGGCAATGCAGACTAATTGAAAACAAGGTAAAGGCAAATGATACATCAACTTAGGGATGTCCTTTCGGAGACGTGCCCCCCTAAATCTTCACTCAAGAGATGGTAATTTCGACTTTCTTGGGCTTGGGTGGTGGAGGATGCTTCTCAACCACCACGGTCAAAACTCCATTTTCACACTTGGCTTTAATGCTCGACACATTTGCATTTTCCGGCAACCGGAACTTCCTCATCAGCTTCTGAGGTACTCTTCTCTCAAGCCTAATATACTTGCAGCCCTCCTCTTCCCCATCTTCGCGTTTCCTCTTCCCTGAAGTTTTAATCACCAGAATATTCTCATCCTCAACAGTCGCCTACACATTGTTCACCCATTATCAAGAAATTGCATAAGCATATAGAGAAGTTTAAACCTTAAATTCACGACCAATCACAAGTAGTAGTATATATGCTCTTTAAAAGGAAACTGTAGAAGTTACCTGAACATCGGATTTAGACACGCCAGGTACATCCAATTTAAAGATGTAATCTTTGGGAGTCTCCAAAATGTCCGCAGGGATGCTACCCACTCCCCTGTTTTCGTTGTTATCGTTAGACCTCCCAGAGTACATAAACTTCTCAATGCTCTCTGGGATACTGAACACATTCACTGAATCAAACACGTTCGAATCTACTGCTATACTCATCCTCACAAATCGTACTTAGCTCAATCACCCTGTCAAAGTCGAACATAAGTTTTTTTTTTTAAGTACTCGATGACCCACATACAAGAACACAACCAGCAATATCGTCCTAGTAAAATTCCACATTCTTTACATTTCCACTAAAGAATCAATCCTTTCTGTTTCCAACTTCAATTATTTTGTACTCTAATTGTTCACCCAAGTAAAGCACCAAGTTTTTTTTCAGAAGTCATAAAGCTCAATACTTTTTCTTCCCAACAGCATGGAAGAAGAGTGATGAAAGATATAAACTTATCCTCCTAAGTTTTTCTTTTATCAACAAGCCATTTGACTACACTACTTCACTCACACAAGCAGTACCATAATAACACTATTTATGGTTAATTAATCATTACTTGGCCATTTTTCCGAGAAAATGCAGGAGTAAGTTATAAACGTTGAATGACAATTCTTACCAGTTAATAGTGCCCGTTCCTCGTACGGTTCTTGGCGGGAATAAGAAGGAACAAAGGGAAATAGCAATTCCTAGACGCTGGTGTGTAGAGCGAGAGTTGATAGTCTCTGTTTGGATACCGGGAAAACGGAAGCGGCCCATATAATGGCTGAGTACGAAACTTCGCGAGTGGGCACGTGGAAACGTCTCGAAGCATCGCAAGAGATCCAATGTTTGCACGTGTACGTTATATTGATAATGTGTACTCATCCGACCCATTTGACTCGGTGTTGACGTGGCAGCGTCTGGGAGAGCCACAATGTTCAAGATTGATGCAATGGACCAATGGCGATCTAGAGATCATGATTCATGGGGTTCTTTGAAAATGGGCTTTTAAGTTTTCAATCGAAAGGGTACAGTAGACAACATAGTTGGACCTGCATTGAATTCCTTTACTGGTTTCTAAAGCTTCTCAGGATTCGTTTGATTGGCGAGAAAATAAAATGAATTTGGAACATGAATCTTTAGAAAATAAATTTATGGAAAGTAAACATATTTACATGTTTGAAAATTTATAAAAATTCTAATAAAAAAGTTAGGTAAATTTTTATTATAATTTTTAGTATGTAACAGTATTTCATAAAATGTAACTTAATTTTGACTTGTGATTTTAATTATATCCTTACAAATTGAATAAAAATTGAAATCATTAAATAAGAAAAAATGTAAATCTAAAAATTGTCGATTGAAACTTCTCAACAAAAATATTCAAGATCCTACTCACGGAAGAACAATAAAAATAATTGAATGGTTCTAGTTGGCAATGGTTCTACCTTAGAATGCACACATATCTGTCTAAACATCCCAATTCAATTCCCTGAAGCCCAAATTCATATTGACCTTTGAATCCAGATCTTCTTTCCAATATTATTCTGTTTTATAGAATTTCAACCATTTATTTTGCGGGATTCACGCGGAACCTACAAAAATAAATGGTTAAGATTTATTGGACACAATAAGATACGATAATATTGGACAAAAGATCTGGACTCTTGTAGTAGATTACTCTACCCTCCCCATGCAATTCCATCGTTAAGGCAAGCTTACTACTCTCAAAGGCACTGACTTTCATGCCCCCGACATTGCTTAACCCCTCTAATTACGACGCTTACTTCAAACATCCAGCATTTCCGAATTTTACCATATCAGAATTCAACCGAACCCATCTACTCCTTCACATCCATCATCCATTATTCCACCTTTAGTTCAACATTTACTTGATACTTATTCCACCTTATTTCAACCATTTAACACACTCCCACCGAGTAGAGGTACAGATCGTGTCATCCTAATGCAAATCCTGTCAATGTAAGACCATATCGCTATCCATATTCCCAGAAACTTGAAATTGAATTACAGGTTGAGAAAATGCTCTAATCCAGCCTCATCAAACCTAGCATCAACCCTTACTCGTCGTCGGTGTTACTTGTCAAAAAAAGGATGGTAGTTGGCGCTTCTACGTTGATTACCGAGCCCTTAATGTTTATTTTGAAAATTTAAAGAACTATATTACCAAAAAAATAAAAGTCTACAATATACAAGAGTTAGCAAGCCTTCAAAAGCAATCTAAGCAGGAGAAGCAACCCCTACTAATACAAAAAACACAAAGCAAACCACTATAACAAGAGAAACCAACGTTGTCTCAGTGCTGGGGAAATAGACTCCTGTTTACCATGCACGAAGATAACCTCCCTAATGAAGTTAAATATGCTATCAGCCAGCACATATTTGTCCCTTGCCATTTGCCTGTAAATTCGAAGGTTCCTCTCCCTCCATACATGGTAAACAGTCATCTGCAACGAGAGCTTGATGAGTAAACCATCCAACCTCCCATGCTTGGTTTTTTGGATAACCTCAGTCAGTACAGCAGTCCACTCATAAGCAGGATTCAAAGAGCCAAGTAAATGCAGCATATGACTCCACACTACCTTGGTGTACTCACACTCAAAGAACAAATGATTTCTACTTTCATTTACCAAGTTACACAACACACAAATTGGATCAAAAGTCCCAAACCATCTATCTTTGGTTCTCAACCTATTTTTAATAGCAAGCCATAGAAAGAATGCCGCTTTCGGGCACAAAACCTGATTCCAAACAAGGGCAGCCCACGGAACCTGGGCATCCAACGCTTGCCCTATACCACGGGCTGAACAAGTGGTGAAAACACCATTATGGGACGCAGTCCATCGCACCTGATCTGCAGAGTTATTCAAACTGATGCCATTCAAATAGCTGAAGATAAGTTGACCGAATCTGCACCTAAACAAGCGATCACCCTCTCGGACAACCCAAGTAGAAGGGCTCTTGGTAACACCATATACTAGAGCTGCTAAAAAAAGGCAGAAAAAGGTTTTCGCTCAAGGGGAGCTCAAGCCTAACGTGGAAATTCACACTTGAGGGGAGTTGGGGGGGTTTGTTGGAATGTCAAGTGTGAGTAGGAATCCCACGTTAGAAAGAGATAGAACTAGTGAAGGACATATAAGTGAAAAGGACCCATAAACATAATGCCTTAAAGTTTTGAGTTGAAGTGTGGTATCAAAACCTACGAGTATGTACCCATGAAAGTGGGCTCCCCAGTTCCAAAAAAAAGAAGACCAGTTAGAAGAGATTCAACAGGCACTGGACACGAGGTCAGTGCTGTAACTCCAGCTCTATAATGAAAATAAGAAATAGGAAAAACTGGTAAACCCAACTCGCCATTCGTCGCAGCGTTGCACTCACCAATCGCCATCCATCGCAGCATCAAACTCTCGATTGCAGTGTCGCACTCGCCAGCTCAATTCCTTGCTCACTTGGGGTTGCGCAAGGGGGGAGCAGAGACCCATTTCCAGCTGACCCATTTAGAGTGGTGTCCCATCTAGAGCGGTGTAAGGGAGATTAGAGACCCATTTGAAGTTGTGCAAGCGGAGACTAAAGAGGCAAAGCGGTAATAGTGAGTGACTGCGGTGCAAGGGGGAATGGGGGAGGTGTCCTCTCTTTTAACCCAGATCCAGATCTGACAAAAGTGACCCAAACCAACGGAGAGACAATAGAAGCAAGCAGCGCTAAGACCCATGGGAGCTCCACAGTAGCATCCATGCTACTGGGTTCTGCTACTACCGTTGATGGTGGGCTACCTACTCAAGTGGTGGAGGCGTTCCCCACTCTCTCACGTGAAGTTACTCAGAGAGCTAAACTTGGAGATGACGTCTCTAGAGTCTCTATGACTCATGGATCTTCCCCTCCCGCTGGTGCATGGAGTAAACAACTTCAATTTCAACAAAATAAAATCCAAATGAAGCATTACTCTGATGTGATGAAGGATGGCATTGTTTGTCCTCCCCTCGAACTCCTGCAAGTGGGGGAAAGAGCATGGTCGAATACACTGATGGGTTCCTTCTAAAGCAAACATCTTGCATTTCCAATTATCAAGGCTTAGGCTAGTGCACGGTGGAGTAAACAAGGTTTGGAAAAAACTAAACTCACTAAAGATGACATGATAATATTCAAATTTACTTTGGACAGTAATCTAAATGATATAATTGGAATTGGTCTTTGGTATATTGGGGGACAACCCATGTTCCTACATAAGTGAAAGCCAGGGATTGCTTTTAATAAGGAATGTGTTGAATCTTTCCCAATTTGGGTCCATTTCTATAATCGATCGCTTGAA
This sequence comes from Erythroxylum citrifolium, assembly GCA_026284465.1. NCBI lineage: Eukaryota > Viridiplantae > Streptophyta > Magnoliopsida > Malpighiales > Erythroxylaceae > Erythroxylum > Erythroxylum citrifolium. The sequence goes on from JANKOE010000007.1 coordinate 53,630,921, forward strand.
TTGTGGATTGTGTAAGGGTTAAGTTTTCTTGCTAGTTCCTTGGGTAAACCGTTGGGTATGGATGCAAAGACATTAGGTATGGAAATTGGAAAGGATAGAATATGCAAAAATATGCATTGAAGTGAGTCGACAAGCTACACTACCAGATTGTCTTACCTTAGTGAATATGTGGAGATGGTGAAAGGAGAAATACAACTATCATATCTTTGTAAGCCACACAATGATAGGGGTATAAAATAGGTTGGCAAGAGGAGTTAATCGGGATTGAAGTTGAAGTTGACACTACAGTTCATAGGAAGATTCATGAGCAGCCTACCCAAATTCCTTTAACCGAGAGGGACACAGGGGAGCATCCTAAAGTGGTTGACAGACAAAATAAGGGTGATCCTAGTTCTGAGTAGGAACAATCAACATATCATATTACATAGAGTCCGAAATTGGCAAAGTATGTTAGTACTATTGATGTAATGCAAAGTAAGACAGCTGGAGTTTCTACAGAGGAACCAGGATTCGAGAGGGTTGTGAAGGTTACTCAACAGATTGAGATTGTCGATGTAGTGCCAAAACGGTCAACTATAAACAACTCTAGAGTAGACAATTTGGAACGTTTAGATACTGGCATGGAACAATTCAACTCACAACATTTAGAGCAATGCCAAATGAACTGGGCCAACATGTTGACTCCAATAGCAACTATTAGGCAACATGAGACCTCTAAGACTAGGTTGGGTTTTGGAAAACAGACAATAATGGAAATTTTCAATGATAACAATGTGGCAATTAAGGGGTATGAGATTCTCATCTCTCAGATTGTAGCACATCTCGGGGTAGAGCAAGCTTTGGCATTGAATTGTAATTCTTCTGCTTATGTGACAATAGGTTTGCCTAGGAAAAATAGTTCAGAATTGGCAGTAGAGGACTGTGATTCCCCATCAGCTGCAGCCCGAGTTTCTAACATTTCAGGAGATTTTTGTGTAAAGTCCAAAACTGCAAAAAGAAAGTCAGCAAGGAAGAGAAAGAAAAATCTTAAATACCAACAATAGGGGGTTAACAAAGCACCGTATCTTGTCATGTAGATCTAGTTTTAACTATAGTAATTTTTTTAAAAAACAACAACAAACACAATTTTCAACATACTTGCTCCACCCACAAATCATTAATTTGACAAAAGGTAGAAGAAGAAAAAAAGCTCCGCATATTTCTTAAAAATTCCAAAAAACGAACGATCGGCTCTGGCATTCTCTCACACTCTCCTCCAATATCAAAATTTTGCAAGTATCTTTACGTTTGTACACCCCACAATCTGCAATATGTAGCACAACGTAATGTAACGCTACGACCATTGATGAGGTAGTCAGGGATGATCGACTGGAAAGGCCGACAATAAGACATAATAAACATGGTCATATCTAACTCTTAAGCTATATATTTTGCAAAATGTGTCAAAAAAGTGTTAAGTATCTGCAATATGCATGTAATATGACTGATTAAACCAAAGGTTTAAAGAGAATTGAACTAATTGCCTATGTCTATCTGAAATGAATGTTTGATAGAATGCATGACAGTGAAGGCGGCAAGGAGCTAAGGTTGACAAGGGCAGCCTAGGCACTCGCCTAGGGCCTATCCTCATAAACAATAAAATATAACATATTTTTATTCTCATAAAAAATAAAATAGGGCTCACTCTTGACCTTATAAAGAATAATAAAAGTTTCATATTTTTTTATTCTTTATAAGAGCCCAAAAATAGACAAAAATAGGAGCTCATTTTTTTACCCGGGGCCTATAAAATACTAAGAACGACCTGCAAGGAGCTTAGGTTGTTAAGCTTTTTCTTGGGATGTAGACTTTGTTCTATAACGAAACCATTAAGCCAAGTGTGGATTCTTTTTTATAAGAACGGAAGTAACTTCTTCTTCCTCTACTACAGTCGCATCGCATGGTTAGTGATATAAGCTCTTAGATGTGGTGGCTAGGGAGAAAACGAGGTAGAATAAATGTTTCCGATGTTCAGGGGCGGATCCAGGAAGTTTTTTCAGTGGGGGCAAACAAAAAATTCAATGGGGGCAAAGCTTAAAAAAAAATTTTATGGGGGCAAAAACTAAAAAAAAAAATTTACATAGAAATTTTAGGAAAATTTTTTGGGGCAGTGGGGGCACCCCCTTTGTATCCGTCCCTGCCGATGTTCATGCAAAGTCATTTGAGTCGAATCACTGTTCATTTGACCCAAATCTATAAATCTTTCATCGAACTTTGTTAACCAATGTTGGTTTTTGAGAGGGAAAAGGAGAAACTGGACTGAATTCATTATATCTTAACTTTAAATTTTAAGTTAATAAGTTACGAGTCTTATTTTTATATATAACTCACTTCACTGTTATGCCTCTTTCTAATATGTGATTATTCTAATTGTGAATTTTTAACATTATGATACTTACAAAAAAAAAAGAAATATTTATTTTTTAAACCAAGGATTAACAAAGTTATTAATGGTTGGGATTTTTTAAAAATAATTGTGAAACGTAAAGATTCTTTTTATACATGTTAAAATGTTAAACCCTAAAATCCGTTTTGGTTAAAACCTTAAGATTTGATTTGACCCTTTTGTTATTATAATACATATAGATAATCAAAATAAGTGGTTTATAAAGATACTGAGCAGTTCGAAACAGAAATCTAATTTGAGTTTGAATATAAATTAAAAAGAATTCGGCCTTATTTAAGAAATCAAATTGCTCAAACTTAAAATTTTGGACTCAAATTTCAAGTGGGGATATATAGGTTATTAATTATTAATTTAATTATCATATAGGCAACTATTATTTTAATGAATACTATATTCTTTCTTATAAAAATAAGATAAAAATAAATAATCTTAATTTAATTAAGTTTTGAATTAAATTTAACTTTGAAGTAAAAAATTTTGAATTTGAGATTTAAAAAGCTTAATTCAATCCAATCTTTACTTGTATGAAAAAAAGAACTTATGGACACTAATTTTTTAGTTGCATATATATAATATCTAAATTGATAATTAATAACCAATAAGTCATGAGATTGAAACCTATGAATCACGAGATTGAATTTTGAGATTGAAACCTATAAATCACGAGATTGAATTATAAGATGAAAGAAATAAGCCATTTAAACTTAGTCCACGACTATCTTTAAAGCAAAGCAAGCCATACACTACAAGAAAAATACCCAATTTGCGACGTTTTATAAACGTCGCAAATGTTTAAAAAACGTTGTTGAACAATTTTTTTGACGTTTCCGAAAACGTCGCACCAGACGTCGTTGAAGGGTAGTAAGGAAACGTTTTTATCGACGTTTTGTAAAAAACGTCGAGCAAGCCTAGGTGATTTTTCGACGTTTGGGGAAACGTCGGAAAAGCGTGAGCAAATGAGCGACGTCTATATTAAACGTCTTGGAAACGACATAGCATTCTGCGTCGTCTGCTAGACGTCGTAGAAAGAATGCCAATCTGCGACGTCCTATAGACGTCTTAGAAAG
>JANKOE010000007.1:53634468-53647844 GCA_026284465.1 Erythroxylum citrifolium
ACCCTATCACTCTCCTCCTCTGTCAATGTTGAATGCTCAATGTTCAATCTTCAATGTTCAACCAATTCAAGCCTGCACATAAAAGTAATCCCGCCGTGAGTGCAGATTTGAGAGGGAGAAATAGGATTCCAGCCGTGAGATAAAAAAGGAAACAGACAGAAATATACCCAAACGTTGAACGAAAAGGGAAACAGAAATGAAGCTGTTGATCGACGACAGGTGGGGCGGCGACGTTGTGCAAAAGAAATATCGGAGGTCTGTAGACGAGGCAGTATAGCAGATCTAGAGGAGTATATGTTGTGCAAAAGAAAAATCTATAGGCTGGAGGCGCGCGAGATATAATTTTGACGAAAATGACAACTTTGAAACCTAAATGATAAACGACTCGATTTTAATTTTTCACCTACACTTCCACGACGTTTACTTCGTTAACACGTCGGGAAATTTATTTGGCCACGTTTCAATAATTAAATGTCTCAATTAGTTCCTACATTCTGCGTCGTCTTACCTCAACGTGGCCAAAAGCTCTCACATTTCCTGACGTTTTTTAAACGTCAGGAAAGGTCAAAGTTTTCTGCGACGTCTCACCACTAAGACGTCGCAGAAACCATATTTTTTTGTAGTGAAACCTGACACATTATTGAGCTTCTTCGACTATCCGCATGAACTGCCATTCATATGTAAGACGTTGTGAGTGAGAGATGACGAGGACCACTAAGCAGCTTGGTGGTAGATCCGCTAGTTGCATACTTGATGGAATGTGGGAGACTCGGAGTGTACCAAAGGATACAAGTTCACGCACAAAATGGTAGTCAATGGAAAGATGCTTCATGCGAGAATGGAAGACAGGATTACTACATAGATAGGTAGCACCAATGTTGTCTGAAAAATATGAGGAGAAGAAGGCAAGATGAAGCCAAGCTCCTTAATGATTTGTTGGAGCCAAAGAACTTACAGTGGCGGTGGATGCAATGGTGCGGTATTCTGCTTCAGTGGAGGACTTGGCCACTGAACGTTGCTTTCGAGAAGCCCAAGGGATGGGATTGAATTGAATGTAGGCAACATAAACACTAGTAGACCTACGGTCAGTGGAATCTCCTACCCAATTTACATCACAAAAGACATTGAGTGTGAGAGAAAAGGAGGGTTTGAGAAGAATGCCATGTCGGATGGTAGACTTTAAGTATCTCAATATGCGTTTGAGAGCCTGAAGATGATCATTTGTAGGATATTTCATGTGTTGAGTAAGGCGATTAATAGAGAAGGAGATAATTGGCCTAGTGAGTCCAAGATACTGGAGACTGCCAATAATGCTTCGATAGGTTTTGCCATCAGCTGAAGGAGAATCACGGTCAAATTTTGTTGATAGAGACATTAGAGTAGAAATAGGCTTGGCACCAATCATAGAAAACCTGTCCAGAATGTCTCTAATGTAGCCATGTTGCGAAAGAAAGAGACGTTGCTTGCATGGAAGAAGTTTTCAGCCTAGGAAATAGTGAGGCATGCCGAGACCCTTTAGAGAGAATGCTTTAGACAAGACTGCCATAAATTTGTCAAGAAAAATTAGACAATTGCCCGTCAATAGTAGATCATCAACATAAACCAAGAAATAGGTCAGAGCCCCACCATGATTATAGACAAATAAAGAAGTATCCGTGAGTGCATTAGTGAAACCAAAGGAAAGTAGAAAATTAGGAAGAGAGTGATACCATGCACGTGGTGTTTGTTTGAGAATAGAGTATAACAGAGAAGGGAAAAGGAAGAAGAAAAAGGGAGGAGAGAAGAGAAAGGAGGAAGAGGGAGTTTGTTAATCCATGCCTGCCCTCACACTCGCACGCTATTCATTTAATACCCGAGTTAGTTACAACTACTGTAGATTGTTCCTGAGTGCATAACTAATTTGTTTTTATGTACAACCAAGGTTTACTCCATGTAATCAGCGAGCTTGGCTGGTTTAATTGTTGCACGTTGGCTGTGCTTGCTTTTGGGACTTGGGATTATCTTCTCCACTGGTTGGATTGGGATAGCGCTGGAATGGGCTGCAACATTACTTCCATCCATGAAAACCTCCTTGTCCTCAAGGATGAAGTCTGGATATTCTAGCTTAAGATCCTTATAATCTTCCCATGTAGCATCGTTTGGACTTTGACCTTTCCATTGAACTAAAGCTTATGAAATCAACTGCTTGCCCTGAAAAATCTGTTGGTGGCCTAGGATTGTAAGAGGAAGTAATAATGGATAGCCTTCAATATAATTTGCAGGTAAAGGAAGTTATTGCTGCTGAGGATCTCCTCGGCATTCTTTTAGTAACAAAACATGAAATACATTGTGAATATGAGCAGTAGATGGCATATTGAGTTTGTAAACAACAGGACCCACACATTTAGCAATTTCAAATGGTCCATAAAAATGTTTAGATAGTTTATTAAAACAATTACCCATAACTGACCGCTGTCGGTAGGGTTGTAGTTTAACAAACACCCAATCACCTGGCTTAAATTGTTTGTCCACCCTTCTTTTATCACATTGTTGCTTCATGCGATTTTGTGTACGAGTGAGGTTGGCCACTAGCTGGGGAAGAACCTTGGAACGCGGAGAGAGCACGAAATCTACAAAATCAATCTTTGATGTTTCTTGTAGATAATGATGGAGTTGAGGAGGAGGGCGCCCAAAAACAGCTTCAAAGGGCGTCATATTGATGGCTGAATGCAAAGAGGTGTTATAATGGTATTTAGCCCAAGGAAGGAATTTAAGCCAGGTCTTTGGATTATTAATCACAAAGCAACGAAGATAGTCTTGTAAACATCTATTAACGACCTCAGTCTGGCCGTTTGACTGAGGATGATATACTGAGTTGGTGGACATGTGAGTACCCTGAAGTTTAAAAAGTTCCCTCCAAAATGCACTCATAAAAAGCATGTCTCTGTCAGAAACTATATCTTTAGGACACCCGTGGAGCTTGCAAATTTCTTTAACAAAAACCTTGACTAAAATTGGGGCTGTAAAGCTTATAGGTAACGCAATGAAATGAGCATATTTGGACAGGCGGTCGATAACCATGAACACCACTGTTTTGCCTTGGTAAGGAGGCAAGTGTGTCACAAAATCTATAAAATAGATTCCTAAATCTGTTGTGGAATCTGCAGTGGCTGAAGTAGACCGAAAGGTACTCTGTTGGGGCATTTTACTTGCTAGCAAATGGTGCACTCCTGAACATAATGTTCAACATCACGTCATAAGTGTGGCCAATAAAAAGAAGAGGAAATTCTTGCCACAGTTCGTTTGATACCTGCGTGTCCACCAACTATGGAATCATGAAATTCTCGCATAATTAATTCTTATAAGGCAAATTCAACAGGTACATAAATACGATCTTTAAAAAGAATAAGACCATCCTGAGATTTGTAATGAACATACTCCCCTGGCTTTTGTTCGATGACTTTCAATAACTTTGTAGTTGGAGGATGAGTAGTAATAAATCTTCGTAGTGTCGCCAATAGACCCTGGATAGGCCTAGATATTTGCATAGTCTTCAGCTCACTTTCATGCACACATGAAAGGGCATCAATTGGCCCATTTTCACAAACAGGTTTATAAACAATGTCAAAGTCATAACCAAGTAGTTTGGAAAGCTAGTGTTGCTGCTCAGGAGTTTGAATAATTTGTGTCATAAGGCTTTTTAAGGGTTGATGGTCAGTTTGAATGATAGTGAGTACCTAAAAGGTATTGCCTCCAGTGTTTAACATCCATGGTTATTGCATACATTTCACGTACATATGATGAGGTTTTGAGCATGTGTGGTGGTAGTTGTTTGTTATAATAAGCAATAGGTTGATTATCTTGAGTAAGGGCCGCCCCAACACCTCTTCCAGAGGCATCTGTTTGAAACGTAAATTTCTTGAAAAAATTGGGAAGTGCCAAGACGGGAGTAGACATTAAGGCTTGCTTTAAAGCTGTAAAGGCCTGCTCTGCTTCAGTATTCCAAAGGAAAGCTTCTTTACATAATAACTTCGTGAGAGGGGAAGCCAACGTGGCATAATGTTTGAGAAATTTCCTATCGTAACTAGTGAGGCCGAGAAATCCTCACAATTGCTTCGCAATCATAGGGGAAGGCCACTCTTGAATAGCAGCAATCTTACTACAATCAACTTAAACGCCCATGGACGAAATAACATGACCTAGATAAATCAAGGAAGAGCAAGCAAAGTTGCACTTACTCATTTTGATATAGAATTGATGTTGTTGCAGGAGCTGAAAGACATAAGCTAAGTGTTGTAAATGGAGGGCATCTATCGCACTATAATAATATGTCATAAAAAAAAACCAGGACAAATTTCCTCAATACAGTGCGAAAGAGCTCATTCATCTCGGATTGAAAAGCTGATGGAGCATTAATTAATCCAAAGGGTAAAACAATGAACTTATAATGCCCATCATAAGTCCTAAAAGTTGTTTTATGAGGATCCTCTGGATGTAAACGTAACTTATGGTAACCTGTGCGTAAGTCAAGCTTAAAAAAGACTGTAGCACCATTTAATTCATCAAAGAGTTCCTCAGCAGTGGGAATATGATATCGATTACGCATTGTTACTGCATTCAAAGCACGGTAGTCGACACAGAACCTCCACGTGCCATCTTTTTTTTTTTACTAAAAGGACAGGAGATGAGTAAGGGCTGTTGCTTCATTAGATAATGCCATCAGTGAGCATTTCTCAAACAAGCCTCTCAATCTCATACTTTTGAAAATGAGGATATATGTAAGGTGTCCATTTACAGGAGCAATGCTTGGCTGTAATGGAATGCGGTGTTCAACTTTATGAAAAGGTGGTAGGCTTGGTGGTGTAGAAAAAATAGTAGAATAATCTCATAACAGAGTGTGTAGTTGCGAACGAAAAACAGGAGACAAGTCTTCTCTAATGCGAGCCTTTGTGGTTTCCAATGTGGAGCCAGTAAATGATAATGAGTGGAAATGGAATGAGTATGATGTTATCGTTGAACTTGCCCTAATGTCATAGATGTCAGTGCAGCAGGTTTGATACCATACAAAGTCAACTGCTGGCCACCTTGTTCAAGTCGCATCCAAAGATTGGTATAATCAAAGAGGACAGGCCCCACGGCAGCAAGCCATTGCACTCTTAAGATAAGGTCTACACCATACAATGGCAGTAAATAGAAATCGACCATAAAGCAATAAGCATCCACTTCAACAGGTGTCTGAGTACAAAGCCTTGAACATGACAAGTTATCGCCATTGCCAACAGTAACGTTCATATGTTGAGAACATTGAATAAGAAGTTTCAAGTATTGGGCAACCCTCTCCTGCATAAAATTATGAGTCGATCAAAATAAGAATTGATCGACCGTGGATAGTGCCCTGAAGACGCAGTGTAATACAAACAAAATGTCCCTCAAATGCGTGTAAAGATATTGTAGAGAGTGACTCCTTATCTGGAAGGACTATATCTAGATCAGTGGTATCAACAGGTGTAGTATCAATATCATCCAAAGAAGAGCTATCAACCTCTAGTTGCCGTATCAAATCATTCCAGTTGAGTGCCTAATTTGTTGTTAAAAGCCATTTATACCACTGTAAAGCCATTTATACCTTTGTAAAGCTTGGCCTGCCATATAGAAAGAAGAAATATAGAGTTTTTGGTCCTCTAGTGTTCGATGATAATCAAAGAAACATTGGATTTGAAAAATCCATTCAGCAACATCATCTCCCAAAAACATTGGAATCTCCAATTTTGGTAAACGGGTCGATGTGCTTGGGTGTTTCTCCTGAACGTCCTAAGACATTGCATGAGGATGCGAAGAGCTGTACGGTAAACTTGGCTTGATTGGAGTAGGTAATAAGGTTGGTTGTGGTGATGAACTAGCTGCGAGAACTGGTGGTGACAAGGAATTGATCCCCAATGGTTGTTTCTCTAGTTGTGCGAGAGATTGACATATGAACTCTAGTGTTTTCTAGATCTAATCATTGGTGTTACTATTTTGCAAGATTTCTTCAGATTGTTACTGCATGGTTGTGGAATGTTGTTGGACAATAGTTTGCCTCTCTAAAAAATCCTTGGTTAGGTTAGTTATTGTTTCTTCTAGAGCTTTATAACAAGTAATAGTCCCCTCGACCATCCTTGGAGGAACTCTCAATGAAAGCACTAAATGTAGAGCACGAATAGAGAACAGAGGATAACAGAGAAGGGAAAAGGAAGAAGAAAAAGGGAGGAGAGACGAGAAAGGAGGAAGAGGGAATTTGTTAATCCATGCCAGCCTTCACACTCGCACACTTCATTTAATACCCGAGTTAGTTACAACAGTTGTAGAATATTCTTGAGTGCATAACTAATTTTGTCTCATGTACAACCAAGCTTTATTCTATGTAATCAACGAGCTTGGCTGGTTTAATTGTTGAATGTTGGCTGTGCCTGCTTTTTGGACTCGGGAACGTCTTCTCCACTAGTTGGATTGGGATAGAGCTGGAATGGGTTACAAGTTACAACATGGTGCTTGTTTGAGCACATAAAAAGACTTTTTGAGTTTGCAGACATGATGAGGGAAATGAGGATGAATAAAGCCAGGAGGTTGGTGCATATATACCTCTTCAGAGAGTAAGCCATGAAGGCATTATTAACATCCATTTGCCTTAGTAAGAATTAATTTAATAGTCTTAGGCTTAATGACAGGATTAAATGTCTTAGTGTAGTCAATGCCTGGACACTGATGAAAACCCTTGTCTATAAAGACGAGCCTTATATCGAGCAATCAGGATTTCTCTTGATGCGAAAAACTCATTTATTACCAATGATGTTAAAGTAAGGTTTAGGAGGAACAAGGTCCCAAGTTCCATTAGAGAGGAGTGCATTAAACTCTTCAGTCATGGCTTGCTACCAGTGGGGTAATTTTGAAGCTTGCAAGACACTGGTTGGTTCAATGCTACTAGGTAAGGGATATAGAATTTGAGTCAATTGTATTCATCACTGATAACGTAAATTTATACACATGGGAGTCCTAGATTACAGGATATACACAGAAGGCAATATGAAACGCACGACCACTGATGTAGGAGTAATTATGGGAAATATACATCCGTTATGATTTACATTCTATAGGCCCCCTCAAGATAGTGCTCTGACAGGAGAGGCCAATCTTGTCTCGAAACAGAAGAAACGGTGGTCGAGATAGTGGTTTGGTAAGTGCATCCGCGAGTTGATCTTTGGAGGAGACAGGCGTAACACGGAGAGAACCTGACTGGACTTGCTCTCGAATGAAGTGAAAATCGATGGCAATGTGTTTCATGCGAGAGTGAAACACCGGATTCGAACAAAGGTGAGTGGTACCAATGTTATCACAATAAATCACAGGCCTCGTGGGAGGGGGAACCCCAAGTTCAGACAGGAGAGAGCATACCCAGCGCAATTCAGCAGCCGTGGAGGCCACAGACCGGTATTCAGCCTCAGTGGATGACCTGGCGACGGTGCGTTGCTTCTTGGAGCTCCAGGAGACTAGGCTGCTTCCAAGAAATACTAAGTAAGCGCCAGTGGAGGTATAATCATCACGATTGCCAGCCCAGTCCGCATCGGAAAATGCATGCAGATCAAGAGAGGGAGTTCGCCGAATAGGAAGTGATAAGTCTAGTGTGCCACGAAGATAGCGAAGAAGGCGTTTAGTGGCAAGCCAATGGATAGATGTAGGACAATGCATGAATTGTGACAACTTATTCACAGCAAAGGCAATGTCGGGGCGAGTAAGAGTAAGATACTGCAGACCACCGATGACCGAACGATACTCAGACGGATCTGGCAAAGGAGAACCGGACGTGAGCTGAAGTGGTGAGGTAGTGGCCATTGGAGTGAGAGCCGGTTTGGAGTCAATCATATGAACCCGTGTGAGAAGGTCAACAATGTACTTGCGCTGGGAGAGAAGGAGACCGGTGGGATGTGGGAGAACTTCAATGCCAAGAAAGTAGGACAGTGGACCAAGATCTTTAATGGAGAACTTGGTAGAGACACTGTTAATGAAATGCTGAACGAAGGTAGGATCCGGACCAGTAACAATAACGTCATCAACATAGACCAGGACATACATTTGAACGGTGGACCGATGAAGGATGAATAAGGACGCGTCAGACTTGGAATTGTGAAACCCGAAGGCCAGAAGATACTGCCGTAGTTCAGAGTACCAGGCCCGAGGTGCCTGTTTGAGACCGTAAATAGCTTTGTGCAGTTTGCAAACATAGGTAGGAGCATCGTTGTTGACGAAGCCAGGCGGTTGAGTCATATAGACATTTTCATGTAGGCGTCCTTGAAGGAAGGCATTATTCACATCCAGTTGGCGAAGGCTCCAACCTTGGCTAACAGCAATAGTCAAAACAATTCTGATAGTGGTAGGCTTGATGACTGGACTGAAGGTATCATGGTAGTCGACCCCTGGACGTTGATGAAAGCCCTTAGCCACCAAACGAGCTTTGTACCTGTCAACATTGCCATTGGAAAGATATTTAGTACGAAATATCCATTTACAACCGACAAGGTTGGTTGCCTCCTCCGAAGGGACCAATTCCCAGGTACCATTGCGGATGAGAGCATCAAATTCCTCAGCCATGGCAGAGCGCCACTTGACATCGCGAAGAGCCTCGGTGATGGTGTGAGGTTCAGCATGAAGAAGAGAGCTAGAGGTGATGGAGTAGGCAAACTTAGGATTCGGTTTGTGAATGTGATTTTTAGATCGGGTCTGCATGGGATGGGTAGTAGGTGCAGATGGAGGGAGAACAGAATTGTCCATACTGGAAGGTGAGCTGGATACGGGAGGGGACACTGTGGGAGTAGGCAACTGAGAGTCAGGAACCTGAGTGACAGTAGGGGGAGACGCAGGCAGAAGATAGAATGGGGGGAGCCAGGAATCCAAAGTACGGTCATCCGGACGAGGAATTGATGGAGTGACGGAATGCATAGGAAATTCATCCTCAACAAAACGAACATGTCGAGAGGTAAAAATACGAGAAGTGGATAAATCAAGGCAGAAATAAGCACTCTGTGATGTGGAATAACCGAGGAAAACACAAGGTTTAGAACGGAAGGCTAATTTGTGAGGAGAGTATGGACGTAACCAAGGGAAGCAGAGGCAACCGAAGACTTTTAATTTTTCGTAATTTGGTGGACGATGGAATAGTCGGAGGTAAGGAGAATCCATGGTTAGAGTGGGGGTTGGTAATCTGTTGATTAGGTAAACGGCGGTGGAAAAGGCATAGTTCCAGTAGGAAAGTGGCATGTTAGCTTGGTGTAATAAGGAAAGTCCAGTTTCAACTATGTGTCTATGACGTCGTTCGGCAAAGCCGTTGTGTTCTGGAGTATGAGGTGGGCTAGTATAATGAGAGATGCCCGAGTCGGATAAAAAAGAGGACATGGCAAGATACTCCCCACCGTTATCACTGTAGAGAGATTTGATGGTCGTAGAAAACAAATTCTCAGCGAGAAGTTTGAATTTTTTAAAAATAGGTAGAACATCAGATTTCCTGTGTAATGGGAAATACCAAATATATCGAGTATAATGATCAATAAAAACCACATAGTATTTAAAATGAGCAACAGATACAAGAGGGGAAGTCCACACATCCGAATAAATTAATTCCAAGGGATTATTAGATGTCAGAGTAGATCGATAAAATGGTAATTTATGACTTTTGCTACTTAGACAAGCAGTACATGAATGATTATTAGAAAGGAAACAGGAAGTTTGAAAGATTGAGCAACATGCCGGACAATGACAGGAGCAGGATGGCCGAGTCGGCTATGCCAAAATGAAAGTGGTGCACGCACACTAGTGAGATGCAGCACCGGAGCAGCAGAAGTGGAAATGGATGGCCATTCATACAAGCCATGTTTAAGAAGACCCGTCAGGAGTATTGTTCCTGTTGATAGATCCTTCACAAAAAAGGCAAAAGGAGTGAATTCAATGGACGCATTATTGGTAGAGCAGAACTGAGCAACTGAAATTAAGTTACGGTTTAAAGAAGGAACACATAACACATTATGAAGAGTAAAATGACGATGAGAGGAAGAAGGAAGAGTAAAGGAACCAGTGTGGGTTACGGAGTGAGAGGAACCATCACCAAGGAGGACATCATCGGAGGCCTTATATGGAGTATGGAGAGCCAAGTTATGCAGATCAGCCGTAACATGATGGCTAGCTCCACTGTCAAGGAGCCAGGTGTGATCCTGAGGCTGTAGAGGTGCGGCAAAATGGGCAGTGGGCTGCCACGGTGTAGCTGCTCTGGGAGTAAAGGACCAAGGGGTAGTAGATGGTCGAGGTCCAGGGACAGCAGGAGCAGACCGACCAAACAGGTGACCAAACTGTGGACACTGAAGCACTTTGTGACCTTGGACCCCACAGGCTTGACAATAGCTCTGATACGGACGTCTAGAGCTGGAAGAATTTTGGACAGTGGAACATGCTCTTGAAGCCGCAGAGGGGACATGTCCAGAAGGCTGCCACGGTTTTCCTCTACCAGACGTGTCAGTGGCATTGACCGTGATAGGCATAATAGGCGAAGACAAGAGATTGTTTTGCCGAAGAAGGACTTCGTGATTGAGAAGTTTTTCAAGTAGTTCAGCATATGAGGGGCAAGAGTCTCGTGCATGCATGGCATCAACAATTGGTTTGTAAACTTCATCAAGACCATCCAAGATGCTATCAACAAGATCTTCCTGATCCACTGGTTTGCCAAGAATGGCAAGTTCATCGGCTTTATTGCGGATAAAGTTCATGTATTCAGAGATGGAGCGACCAGCTTGTGAAGGACGCCGAATTTGATCACGTAACTGCTTGATGTGGCCACGTGATGGCAGAGCATATGTTGCTGCGAGAGTGTCCCAAAAACAGTGGATTGCTGTGTTAACATTTGGGGCAACCGTGGGGTTGAGAGAGCCCACAAAAACAGCCAAAATTAATTGATCCTGGCGAAACCAGGTATCATAGCGTGGATTGCGAACAGAATTGCCGTCGACGACAGTAGTTTGTGGTGGAGAAACAATGGAGCCATCAATATAACCGAGGAGGTCATAGCCCCGAAGGAGCGCTTGAAACTGAATTTTCCATGTCAAGTAATTGGCACCATTAAGCTTGACAGTGGAATGAGCTGGGGGATTAATGACAACAATCGGATGAGTCGGATCGTTGGGGTTGTCAAGCGTAGGAGTAGTGGACGAGTGTTGAGACATAGTGCAGGTTGCAAAAAAAAGAAAATAAGAAACAGCAGAGGATAAGTTTGAGTTTGGAAAGGATCAATAGGTCTCTGATACCATATAGAATTTGAGTCAATTGTATTCATCACTGATAACGTAAATTTATACACATGGGAGTCCTAGATTACAGGATATACACAGAAGGCAATATGAAACGCACGACCACTGATGTAGGAATAATTATGGGAAATATACATCCGTTATGATTTACATTCCATATTTTTGTTGCTGTTTAGGCATCAAGAAATGACTTTACTGTGTTGCAAAGCAGTTTAAAATCAGGACCAGCATTTACAATGAACATACGACCAACTGTCTGCAAAATTAATTGTTTAAATATTCTGATAGAAGACACTATTAATTTTAGCTAAAAGTATCTAAAGAAACTAAAGATTACCTCAGGATAATTATCACCATCAATTTTCTGCAGCCTCATAAGTTCTCGTGTAAGCTTTGTAAAGTTTTTTAAACCCTATAAAAAAGCATCACACAAGCAACAAACATATATAAGTACTCTTACTGGTCGAAAGACAAAGTGGTGCTTAAATTTAAGATCAATGGTTGTTTGAAAGAAAACAGTATAAGTACTCTTACTTTCCAACTGTTACTGCAACATGAGCATCAACAAAAAAGCAGAAACAACGACAACGAGCAAAAGAAAGATTCCCAAATACCCAATTCTACCAGACGAACTAACCTAGAAGAATTGACTTCCAAAACACATAACCAAGAAACGACATCTTTAATTCACATACAACAGCAAAACTCCCTAAGATCAAAACAAGCATAGGTCGTACTTACTACACAACAAAACCCTTAAATGGTGATCTCAACCCCTGCGACAAACATCCAAAAACCCACCTTTAAACAAAATCCACAGAAAATAATAAGAAAACTAATAGGGTATGACGAGAAGTGAACTGAAGATATTACCAGGAATATTTCGTTAATTTCTATGAGCAAGTGAAGATCGTTAGGATTGTTTTTAGCTTCTTTGCATCATCAATTCCAAGATAGAAGCACTTACATCCCTGTGAAGTGCAGAGTGGAATTACTCACGAGAATCAGAACGCAAACTACCAATAACGAATAATAAATAAGACTGAAATACAAGTCACCCAAACCTTTATTATCTTGCGATATCCATTTGGTTTCCCGCGAGCTTTTGTTACAATTTGTAATAGTGAGATATTTGAAATAGAAGCCAATGGTTCTCGTCCAAATCCAAGGCTCCAGTGAACAATAATAGAATTAATTCTCATAAATAATAAAAATTCAAACAGTAATAAGAATAAGAATAATAGTAATAATAATCATAACAACGATAATAATAAGGATAATAAGAATAATAATAATAATCACTACAAATTTAATCTGATTAATAGAAATAAATTAAAGCAGAAAACATTAAATAATAATAACAATTCAAACGTTAAAGAATTGTTAATATTATTTACTATTTTCTGCCATGTTACTCGCCCTCGCGAGCCTGGCCATATTCAATCACTCTCTTGCTCGCGAGACTTAGCTTCCACTTATTATTAATTTTGTTTTTTTAATGTCATTTTTTATATATGGATTTATAATAATAATAATAATAATAATAATAAGATAATGATAATAATAATAATCACAATAATAGTAATAATAATATGATGATAATAATGTAATAATAATAATGATAATAATAATAATAACAATAATTATAATAGTAATAATAACAATAATCAGATAATAATAATAATAATAATAACAACAACAACAATAATAACAAGAATAACAATAATAATAAGAACAATAATAATAATATTTGTATAAAGTGTGGTTATTTGTTATTATTTATATGATTATTATTAGTGTTATTGATAATTAAAATTGATTTCTATTATTTTTAACTTTATTATTATGATAAATTTAATAATTGTTTGAATTCTTCATAATTATTATTAGTTTCCTACTTTAGTATATATACTTGTTATTATAACTCATAAATTGTGTTATTATATTTATTAGTAGGGAAAATAATAATAATTCTGAAAATGATTTCAAAATTAACAAATGACATGGGGAATTAGCAAACATCAACATATAATTTTCTGTGAGAGAGAAAATAATAATAAGGTATTTAATCATATC
>JANKOE010000007.1:53656471-53667498 GCA_026284465.1 Erythroxylum citrifolium
TTGTTGCTGGTTTTTAGGAAGCCTATCTAGATGTTGCTTAAGTTTAGGAGTCTGTTGATGTAGTGGTTTATGTCTAGAAAACGTGTAAAAGTGGTAGTTATTTTTCATCTCTATATATTCTGTTATGAAGCAGAATGCTTCTTAGTCATATGTATTTGGGTCTCTTTTATTTGATAATTTTCAGTTTACAAAATTTGTGTTATTTTGTTTCATAACCACAATTACTTATTCCATTACAAATTTGTTGTTTGGCATTTGACTTAGTTTACTGTTACTTCTCGTATTGTAGAGTTTGGTATTATAATTAGCTTACAACTGTGAGATGAAGTGGTTTAAATGGGAGTTATTATTAGAATTTGCCTCTCTTTTTTGAATCAAAAGGAACTAAAAACCAACAAAACTACTTAATTAAGCGAGGGAAAGAAATCCCTGCTATATCCTCAAGGAGGATTCTAATACACCCTGAAGGAGGGCTTTGAAAGGTGGTGATACCAAAGTTGAAAGATTGAGCATAGTTGGCCAACCAATTCGCACATCGATTGGCTTCCCTGTAGATATGTCGATGTCGTACTATCCAATCTCTAGCAAGCAACTCCTGAATAGCCCAAATCAAAGAGCTAAAGATACCCTTTTGCTTCTTTGGAGAGGAAAGAATAGTGATAACTACAAGAGAATCAACCTCAACTCTATTCTTCTATAACCCAAATCCCAAGCAGGTGATAGACCCGAGAAAACACCCCAAATCTCAGCATAAACTGAAGTAGAAAACCCCACATTTTGAACAAAACCTCTTAGCCAGGCTCCTGTATTGTCTCTAAGAACACCTCCCGCAGAAGCAATATTAAAAGTGCGCTTACAAGCACCATCTGTGTTGAGGCGAGTCCACCCATGAGGGGGTGTTGACCAACTAATAAGTGTCTCCACTCGCTGGTGATTATCTAATAAAACCCGAGAATGTATTTCGTTAGCCTTGTAAATCCACCGAACATAATCAAGAATAATTTGCACAGGATTAAGAGGCCACGAAAAATCCATGTCAAAAATACTCTTATTCCGCCAAAACCAAAGGGACCAACAAATAATGCCAAAAATGATAGACCAATCAAAACCATGTATCTTCGTATGAGTCTACAAATTCTTCCTTAGTCAGTCTGAATTTGACATTGTGAAGAATTCTCCATATGATGCCACTAAGAGAAACATTAACCAAACTTACTGGACCTAAGGCAGTCACGCATAGCATGCAAATAACATTCACTAATCCTACACGTAACACAGGCAGCATCCAAAGAGAGATGTCGAGCAACACGCTAATTGTTTGTTAAGAGGCTTTCACAAAAAAGAAGCCATAGAAAAGCCTTGATCTTCTGTGGACTTGACCATTTCCAAATCAAATAGCAAAGATCACTCCTTTCGTCTAATGCAAAACCCTCAATTAAGGAATACATAGAAGTAGTACTGAAAACTCCACTATCCGAAGCACCCCACACCCTCCTATCTTTCCTAAGAGTAAGTCTTGGAGGAAGGATACCGTCAATATGCATGCAAACCGATGAAGGAGGGAGGCCTTGGAAACTATCCCATTTCCAACATCCATGATCGTCAACATAGTCCGCTACCTTAAGCAACAAAACATAATCTAATAAAGGTGTGGTTGTGTGAAACATGACAGGACCAAGATCAGTTACCCATGCATATATCAAAAAAACGAGCTTCTTTACCATTACCAATAATCCATTTCATACCCTGAAGCACATAAGACCATATAGAAGCAATGCCTCTCCAAACTATGGAAGAACTTTTAGAATCAATTTTAGTTGATACATTTGTGTAGGAGAAACCATAATTTCCACTAAGGACTCTAACCTAAAGGGAATTAGGTTTGGAGATTAGGCTCCAACCTAGTTTGCAAAGTAACGCATCATTAGTCACTCAGACTTTCCTCAGTCCTAATCCTCCAATTTCCTTAGGTTTACAAACAGTATCCCAACTAAAAAAACTCACTCTTCATTGGTTGCCATTAAAACCCCACAAGAAATTCCACATAATTTTCTCTAAATCATCACAAAGTTGACGTGAAAGTCACATGGTCTGCATGGTATATAAAGGCAAAGCAGAGATAACTGATTGTGTTAAAATTACTCTACCTGCTAGGGAAAGATGCTTAGCACTACAACCTGTCAGACGTTGCTGGACTTTATCAAGGATATATTGATAGCAACTTCTGGAAGATCTCTCATGAATAAGAGGTACATCGAGATACTTCCCAAAGTTATCCGTAAGCTGAAATCCCAAACTCCTACTGATTGATCTATTGGCGAGAGTTTAGCCTAAGTTATAGGAAGGATTTTCCCGTTATTATTGTATAGCTTAAATAGGCTTTTTACTTCCTTTCTAGTTTTGTAAGTTCCTGATTTATAGGCAGAACAGTAGTATATATTGTACATGTTTTACACTGAATATACATAAGAAAAGATTATTTTCCTCCCTCTCTGGCATGATCGAGCCACATGACAAGTAATATTTTTAGAGCAGAAACAACGGGTCTTTTCTTTGCCAACCTTTTGTCCCGATGAAGTGCAAAAGACTTCTAACACCTCCAAAATAATTTGAGCTTGCTCAATGGAAGCTTCTGAAAAAAGGATTAGATCGTCTGCGAAAAAGAGATGAGATAAGCAAGGGTCATTCCTTCCCAACCAGATAGGTTTCCATCTATTATGAGCCACTGCATGAGTAATAAGGCGGCCAAGTCTCTCCATACAAAGAACAAAAATATATGGAGATAGGGGGTTGCCCTGTTTGATGCCTCGAGATGGAGTAAAAGCCTCCGAAAGATCTCCATTCCAGTTAACTTGCATGTCACCAAGGATACACATTTTATAATAAGACTAATAAGAGAATCAGGCAACCCAACATCAACAATGGTATCCTTAATGAAATCTCAGCTAACTCTGTCGTACTCTTTATCGAAATCCACCTTAATAGCTAGAAAACCTTTTTTGCCTTTTTTCCTTCTCATGGAGTGAATAATTTCTTGAGCAATGACTATGTTATCCGAGATTAAGCGACCTGGGACAAAGTTATACTGTGTTGGGGCAACTAGATCATTTAGTAAAAGCTTTAGACGGTTAACAATGATCTTAGTGATTGCCTTATAAAACACTAAACACAGGCTTATCAGACGAAACTGATGAATAAAACTCGGAGGGGAAATTTTTGGAATGAGCACCAAAATGGTTTTATTGAAATCTGCTTCCCACATTTCGTGTTTAAAGATTCTTTGAATGAAATTTGTCACTGCTAGCCCAACAATCTCCTATTGTTTTTGAAAGAATATAGCATGGAAACCGTCATAACCAGGCGCTTTGTTAGGATTAATGCCGAAAATGGCTTCCTTGACCTCGTCAAATGAAACTAGCTTATTAAGAGTGTCCAGAGTTGAACGTGGTCTGAGAGGGAAATCCCCCTTGATTGGGAAATGGCTAGTATGAACATCATCAACAGTATAAAGTGACTCAAAGAAATCCTTGGCCATACTTCGTAGCACGACAGGATCTGTCATCAGACATTATCACCATTTGGATTAACATTTGAATCACATTCATTTCTATAATCAACCCACCACCATAGCAATTATTCTCTTCCTATATACAAAAGAAGTATCACATTAATTGCCTAATTTCTAAGACTTAAATAAATAGAAAGCTGATAATATATTGGTTCGTACAAAATTACAAGAAATGTTCAATCTAATATAAATAAGTGTAATTCATTTACTGAAATGAGATACTGTTCTCTACTTTGAGGATTATTCCATCTAGACTAGTATTTTTTCCCTTCAAAAACTGGGAATACCAATGGGCAGAGAGCTTAGGCTGTCGTTTCAAGTCAGGGTCATCCAAATCTACGTAGTATAGACCAAAACTTGTTCGGTAACCATCCAATATCTCCAATAAATCAAGAAGGGACCATACGAAATAGCCCCTTGTGTTTGATCCAGCCCTTTAGAAGCACATGAAACTCGAAATTAGACTAGTTGCGCAATGCTATACTAAAACGGCTAAACATGCATCATATGATTATCAGCTGAAAGGGAAAAAAAAGAAATTATGTAAATTCCCTAGATGCAATGTCATATTAAGTTGTAATGTACCTAATTGCATCGAGCACAGCTCCTATGTACGTATGCAAATATACCACCCTGGAAATGTCTTCCAACGAAGAACTACGAGGGGTATTTTTTCCTGTACCAGGACAGATAACATAGATTAACGAGTTAGATGACAGAAATTTATTCACCATTGGTAAAAGAAATTCCATAGGATAAGAACAAGAAGGGGAAAACTAAAAGTTGATAGAAATGGAACATCTCAACTCTACACAAGAAGTGAGAACAAAGAGCAAAGGTTATGGCAAAGGATGTATGAACGGAAGAGACCATTTTCAAGAATATATACAGGAGGGTTGCCATAGGATTGCTTGAAGCAGTGAAGTAATCCTTTCAAAGCCCATGTTGGCACCAAATCCTGAACCAGAGAAATGTTTATTACTTGGTATCTGTAAACCGTACTTGATAGATATAAAAATTATTTCGAAGATGTAAATATCTGAAAATTACGTAAACAAGATTTAAAAATTGCTTCATTACAAAATAATTTTAAAAAATGGGTAAAGAATCATTTAGACAGTTTGTGTTAATGGCGCTGAAATTTAACTGCTGCAAAAAGTTAATCATCAACACGTAAACACAACAGCATGAATTCTCACCTGGTTGGCTTGTGGTTTCTGCGGATGATCAACTACTTCGGGCAGAACTGAAAAGTGAAAACATATGCAAATTTATTTGTATAATGTACATAAAAGAAAATCCTCCAAGAAGTTCCAAGTTAGACCATACGGAAATTGTTTACTTGAGCATCTACAAAAACATCTCCTTTCGGACTATTGGAGTTGTCGTTGATGTAGAATCCACCGTAGTGTATGAATCCTAGGAAGTCAATCGAACCCTTAACCAACTTGGATTCGTCAGGGCTAAAGGATGGAAGTCTTGAGCCCACAAGTTTCTTCATTATGTCAGGATAGTCTCCGAACACCAAAGGCTTCGCAGTCCTGCATGCAACATGTACAGGATCAGGAGAGGGGATAAAGATATCTATTCAATTCCAACTACCCTCGATGAACTTTTCTCAACCTACCAACCAAGAAAAAATTCTTTTGCTCTCTCAGTTGCAGTCACGTCCTCTGTTGAGTTAGTTAGAGGTTGGAACCAAAAACCAAAGAGGCTAAGCCCTATAAATCCATGTTGCTTCTCCTGCATCAAGAGAGGGTAACAAGAATAGGCATATTTTAACTCCGCCTGAGAGGTTAAGGACTAAGAAATAATGCATTAGATTGAAATGTCACCTGACCTTGTACTTTGTCCTGTACAATCTGGCAGTAAATGCATGGGCTAAAAGCATATGGTGAACCGCCAAGTAAGGCTCGTAAGTGGAATTGCCTTGAGAGCAGTTGAATCCAAATGGAGGAGAGCATCGTTTAGGTGGCAGCGTTCCCAAGTCATAACTTCCAATTGCGAAGATATTAAGCTCATTTATAGTAACCCAATGCCGGACTCTGTCTCCAAACTCTCTGAAGCACACATCCGCATAGGCTGTGAAATCTTCCCTGCATTCACCAAAATATATAGCTGATACTCAGGCCCTCTCCACACGAAGAACAGCGTACTAAAGAAAGGGTGAAATGTTTGAAGAACTATACACCATCTTTCTACTCAGCCATCCTCCGTACTCATCCTCAAGTACCTGGGGATGATCCATATGATTTAAAGTTACATGTGGTTGAATTCCTGTTTCATCAAGAGAAACGTAAATACTGCTTCTGCTAGAAATTGGAAATTCAAAACCAATAAGGAAAACATATTTATTCCTCTCTCCTCAAACTTGGGATCTATTCCTGACCGTGGCTAACAAGTTCGTTGATGAGGTTGTTGTAATACTGCAATCCTTTTGGATTGAGCGTTCCTCTTCCATCTAAAAGTCGTAAATTAAGAAAATTAATGTATGGCCAAAGAACAAAAGAAACTGTTAGTAATTTGTTATTTCTTGGAAATTTCCGTACTCGGGATAAGTCTCGACCAAGAGATGGAAAACCTATAGGCTTCCAATCCTGTTTCAGCCATAAGTTGGACATCTTCCTGCAGTAGATCATATGAAGCCAATTATAGGAGCAAGGCATATAAATTCCTCTAATGATAATTGACTAAGTTTCCATTTAAGTTTATCCATACGTAATTATATATATACCTTGTATTTATGATACTGGTCAACTGCCACATCTCCAGTGTCACCATGCAAGTTTCCTGGAATTTCAGTTAGATGAAAGCGCAGTAGCTAATAAATCTTTAAGATTTTAAAGCCTGTAGTTCGATTTTCAGGCTAAACTTTTTGATGAGGTAACCGGAAAGGAGGTTGTGCTATGAGAGGATCGAGAAAGCCACAAACAGAACAGAGGAAGTTAAACATAGAAAGCCTCTGACCTGAATGAGTAAAAGTATCCCAGATGCTAGGACTCCTACCATCCATGTTTGCTGCTCCTTCCACCTAATCTCAAGCATTACAAGCTAATAAAAAAAATGGATAGCTTTATTTGCAGTAACAGAAATGGTGGAAGTGCTTTAGCGACCTGATAAGCAGAGGTGGCAGCACCAAATACGAAGCCTGGCGGGAAGTCCTGTTTGCGATATTCATCAGTACAAAAGACAGATACTGCAAAGCTTAGTAGCACAGTTAGCGAAGATTGAAGCCTCCACATTCTTCCTTACAGAATAGGTTTCTTGTAACTGGGTTCCTTAGTAGTCTGCTCAGGTTCATATGAAACGCTTACCGCAGAACAGACATAATGTCACGTTCAGTTTTTATAAAGTTAGCAACATATTTTTTTATATAGAACTTGTCTGTGCAGTGGATTCTTTGTTTTTTTTCAACAAGTTGATATATTCTATAAAATTTGTTTTTGACGTCTCGACAAGCGCTTTTAAATATTGTTGGTACATAGAAAATTGTCAGGGCTGATTGTCAGACTTCAGTAGTCTTAAGTCTTGGCTCGTTGAGAAAAAATATGCACACACATTGACATTCCTGATATCTGCAGTCTGCTGACATGTATATACAACTTTTAATCAATTTCTTTAATATGTCTGTATAGTTTTATCAGGCCAAATGAGATGGATGTGAATCCAATGTCGTTTGAATGTTCATATCTAAAAGGGAATCAAATAACAAGAAAGCCAAAGAAAGGGAATCAAATAATATTTTCCTTGAGAAGTGCAAAGCCGGCCAGACAAAACAAAGGCCATCAAATAATATCCTTAGAATTAGATAACGATGATGAGCACTATAACTATTTACAAGAAGAGGTTATCTATTTGATAAAAGTTCACTTTCTAAAATAGCTTTCTATGCAAAAAAGCAAAGGCTGTGCAGAAAAAGAAGAGCATGAAGAGACTTCCCTGAACCTACCCAACATCGTTCCCAACCTAAAAGCAAAGTATAACAGACAGATAAAATGAGGATGTGAAATAGTCTGCTAGCTTCATAATTCAAAAGTTATAAGTGAAGATTAACATAATCAAATACATTAACCTCACACAACATAATAAGATAACATAAGGGCCAAGTCTAACTTATTAAAACACTCAGCCAACACTATGCAGTGAAAGAGAATAAGCATTCATACAATACCCATAAGGAGACCGATCAAGTATACAAGGGTAAATCGGTCCAAGCCCCAGAGACATGCCCATTCTCACAGACATATGCTCGAACAACTGGCTCGCCATCGTCATGGTACCCAAAAACCCTCCTCAAACAGAACGCAGAGTGCAGATCCCACGTCTCTTTACACCCACAAAAAGCACAATTCAAGTCAATCTTGCTCCTATTCCCGTCATTTATCGTCCTCCAAACCCTAGACCGCTTGAAGTCCTTGAAAATGCCTCTAAAAAGCATATAATTCCGCTTCTCCTCCATGTGTACGCAACCGGGCCGATCGCATAAGTACAAGCAATCCCCCCGAAACCGACTCGCCAGCAACTTGTTCCCTTGCTCTCTGCTCAGATTCCACACTCCAGACGCCAAATGAGATCGCTGCGATCTGAAGTTTTTTCTCCTTTTACAAACCGCAAAATCGCCACCGACCCTGACGTCCATCTTATCAGCAACCTCTTCCCGTAACTCGCTGACCTCATCTCGCGATTCTGACGCGTTGTAAACGGTATCGTAATAGAGGTCGTCGTACAAGGACCACGAGCAATCGTCGGAGGTCGCTTCGGGTTTAGGAGCGGAGTTGTTAGAGAAGGACACAACCGATGTCGTTTCAGTTCGTGGGTAGTTTTCATTGGGCCCGAGCTCGCGTTCGAGGCCGAAATCGGAGTGTTCAAGGAGGACGCCGGTGTGGAGGAGGCCAGGGCAGCAGACGGCGAGCTTGTGAAGGGCGGACCAGCCACCGGGGACGGAGGAGGAGGAGGAGCAGTAAGAGGAGAGGAGATCGGCGACAACAGCGGGGATAGTGGCGCTGCACTTAGTTTTGCAGCAGATGTTGCGTATAAAAGAAGAGAACTTAGTGCAGACACATGCGAGGCGTGCCCAGTTTCGAGGGTCGTCCTCTAGCTTGAAGAATATTTTGAGAACAACGTCGTCAGAGAGCTTCCAGAAAACGGTATTTTGCGTCATCTCCGTTGCTTTGAGAAATGAAAGAGAAGAGATTGGGATAAACCGGGAGATGTGGCAGTCTCGGATTTCTTTTATAAAACAGAATCAGGTCATGGCACGAGATTGGCATAAAATGGGATGGGAGAGTTGTGGTTTCCTTTTATGCACAGAATCCGACATTCAGCTTCTCAGTAATGTTTACTATTTTTACATATTGATGACGATATCAAATCAAATGGTAGGCAGTAACCGCCTAGGGAGGGGAGCCGGAGAACGTTGTGGACTGGTGGGGCTTCGCGGGGTTGATAAGAAGCTTGTGGCATTTGTGTTTCTTATACGTACTGTACATTGGAGATAAGACAGAAGCGGTCGGGGTCGGACCACAAATTGCAAAGCACAACAACGTTTTTCGTTTTCGTATTGTTTAATTTAAACAATTTATAGGTTAAGCTTACGCAAAACTATCAGCAGATGTTTTCGACAAGCATTGAATTTGAAGGGCGGACGTCGTCTTACGAAAAGCAACGGTCTGCTGCCTGTGATGTGTGGATGTGGACCCCCCTGTTGGATATGATATGATATGATAGCCAACCTCGACTTCAAGTGGGCTAATCTATATGAGAATGGGATTCACCCTCACCTGTCATGTTCACCGTCCAATTCATTTCAGAGGTTGATCCAATCCTAACCAACCATTGAATGTTAAAAAGCACGGGCTGCCGTGGTTGAACCAGCCCTTAACATATCCAAGTAACAAGTAGGCATCAATAATTGAAGTACCAATCCAGATCAACCCTAAAACATCTTTTCCAAGTACCAGTAGTATGAATATCCTTTTACAGAATAGAGCATACAGTCCTCTTAATTGCTCTCCCATACATAACTAGAATGCCCGTTAACCTCAACCCACTCGTTCCTGTTATCGCGCATCTCACCTGTCACACAATCAAATACATTATTAATAGTAGCAATAGCGTTCAAAGAGACGACGAACTCTTGCTCTTGCTTCTGCTTCTGCTACGTCTTGGACTCCTGCTAACACTAAGCCTCTGTGGACTTTCCCTGCTCTGCTTTTGCCGCTGCAAGGTATAAATAGCAACACAAAAAATGGTACAAAGCAGCCATTGCTATGCCCGTGCCTTTTCAGTAAAGACTAGAACACTGCAAAGGTCCTTGACAACACAAATATATGCCTTCAAGTATTCATGTAGTTATCTATGTACTGTAGGTTGTTGGTAGTATACTCTCTTTATAAATCATCTAAATGTTTCTTACTAAGGCAGGTATAATTAAGCTGTACTGCACCAGACCAGACACAACTTCATCTACACAAGCCATCACGTCAAGAGACCAAGGCTTTCGAAGATTTGAGACATCAAGAATTGTCTACACAAGATCAAAAATTGGACACAACACAAGCATGCTTTCCTACTGCACCACCCTATCGAAGGCGCCCAGCAAGCAGGTCCTAGAAGCATGGCAATTGTTGGAGTAGAAAATTATAGTGACAGATTGCTTGTGGCTCAAGATCCACTAGCTTTTTAGTTCTCTGAAATCCACCTCTATACTGCAATTCTTAATCTCCTGTCCCAATCTAGCTCCCATGTATATATATGATACTAAAATACATTAAAACAGAGACACCATGAAGATTTTAGAAGCTTCCCAGCTGAAAAACGCATACCTCCACAACCCAAAAATATGCAGGAACTGAACCATATCCCATCAAGATCTTAATATCCAATCCCCAGTTTGCTGCATATCTCAAACAAGGCAATTTTCATATAACAAAATGAAACAGAATGATGATGGCTTTTGGTCGGGTCGGCTAAA
The DNA here is from genome assembly GCA_026284465.1 of Erythroxylum citrifolium. Lineage (NCBI taxonomy): Eukaryota > Viridiplantae > Streptophyta > Magnoliopsida > Malpighiales > Erythroxylaceae > Erythroxylum > Erythroxylum citrifolium. The sequence continues at coordinate 53,667,013 of JANKOE010000007.1, forward strand.
TTGGCCCTCTTAGGCCCAGCACTGAGCCCTGATGACGACAGCCCGATGTGTACGGCCCATAGAGCGTTAGACTCCCATACAGACACAATGACTCACGTAAACCTAAACCTAATGGCATTCACAGGTATATAATGTACTATTCTGCTGAGATTCAGGTATGACAATATAACCTTGCTTTTCTCTGCTTACAACGGCAAAAAATCCTACCAAAATATTAACTTGAACGTCGGAGGGGCCTCCTGGGAAACAACCCCCGGCGTGCCTTTGTTTATTTTACAGGTGTTCGATAGTAAGGATCACGCAGGATCATGGATCAGAACAACGACAATCCGATCCAGCAGAATCCGACAGAACCAGTTGGCGCCCACCGTGGGGCCCGACATCAGGGCACCACGTCTAGAAACACACAGGTTAGCCAAGCGGACGCATCTAATCCTGATATCGCCGCAGTCGCGGCGCTTGCGATGCAACGGATAGGTTTGCAAC
>JANKOE010000007.1:53718982-53730953 GCA_026284465.1 Erythroxylum citrifolium
GCCAAAGGAGTCTGAGTTTTGTGTCGCTCGAAAATGTATTTTGTTTCCTTTATTTGGGCCTGTATATATTCTTTGGAATTTTGTTTTGCGATTACGATATGTAATATATGTGTGTGGGTTTGAGTTACTACATAAATAAATACTAGTGTGATTGTTTGTTCTGTCTTGGGTGGCATCCATGTATCCTCCCAGGGGGTATTTGGGTGTTACATATATTACATCAGGAAGTTCTTCGATTTTAATTTGTCCTCTTTATGTCTTAGCTTGAGGACGTTAAGACTGTGTAATCTAATTTAGGTCATTTTTAAATAACGAAGTTTTAATCATACAATTAAATGATGTCATTTTATTAATCTTTATTTCTCATGTTATTTTTGGCTAACGTGTATTAATTAGCGTCATTTTATTAATCTTTATAAATACGTCATTTTATTAATCTTTATAATAGTTAGAGTTTTTGAAATACATAATAAGTTCGTCACTTTTTAATGTTTATGTTAGAATTGAAATAAATTGAAATTTTGAGCATTTTAGTGTCACTTTTTAAAGTTTAGGTTATAATTATAAAATTAACCAAAGTTTGAAAATTTTGTAATTAACCCTTTTTGTAACTCTTATTATTAAAAATTGATAAGTTTATTAATTAATTGATAAATTAATATATTAAAATTAATTAATATTTTTTGATAATTTTAAATTAAATTTCAAATCTTTTAATAAATACGAAGAATGTCTTTTAATTATTTTTAAATTTTTTAATTTTTAATTTAATTTTTTAACTTTTTAATTTTTAATTTTTTATTTAAATTTCTGCGACAAGACAAAACAAAACAGTTAGGATACTATTTAGTGGGCGCTATATACGTACAATGCAACATGTCAACTTGTTTACTGGTTGGGTCATTTCTGAATGACGGTACGAATCCATTACTCCCAACGAAATAATTGCGTTCGGGACATTGTACTCAAAAGTATGGGTTGAAAATATAACAGTTTGTAGAATATCTACTTGGATTGTAGATATTTTAACGTTTTTGGGTAGCGACTAGCGACTGAACTCTTTTTCACAAGAGTTAATTAATAAAAAAATTCAAAATTTTCTCAATTTTTTTAATTATAACTCAAATTTTGAAAAACAGTGATAAAACGTTTAAACTTTCCAATTTTTTCAATTTTAACCCAAATTTTAAAAGTTACAATAAAATGCTTAAACTTTTAATTTTCTTCAATTCTAGCCTGATGTTTTCTGTTGTTATCCCTCAACCCTCAGCCTTTTATTTTCTATTTGTTCTATTAACGTCCCAAACTATTCCCACATTACAGCATATTGTACCAGTAAGCTTTTTATTTTTAGATCATTCTCCTTATGCCCTTAGTGTGAGGACATTTAGAAGACAAACTGAAAATAAAAGGAAAAATTGTAAACAAAGCATAAGGTCGTTAGGACTACATAATCTGATTTAGGTCATTTTTAAACAACGACATCTTTTCATTAATTTTCATTTGTTGTATTAGTTGTGGCTGACATGTATTAATAGTTAATGTTTTTGAAACACATGACAAGCCACGTCAGAAACTTAACGGAAACATTAACATTGGGCTAAAATTGAAAAAAATTGGAAGTTTAAACATTTTATTTTTACTTTTTGAAGTTCAAGCTAGAAATTAAAAAAATTGAAAGTTTTAAAAGTTCAGACTATAATTGAAAATTTGACTAAAGTTTGGGCTTTTTTTAATAATTAACCCTTTTTATAAATGGGTTCTTTATTTTTATGTATATTAAATAAATTATTAGATATTTATAATAAGTCAATAGTCTTAAAACTAATAACATTAGAAGAACAGATACATTTTACTAATATTTAAAAAGTTAGACTAAAAATTAAACCAATAAGAATAAAAGTTTAAAAATTTTATCTGTATTAAAATATCTTAAAATTAGTATATAATAAAGATTAAATAAAATTTAAAAAAGTAAAATACAATTGCAGGAGCATATTACCCTTGACTGTTAAAAAGATACATTTTAATTAAAGAAAAAGACTGTCAATACAAATTAATTGATTTATTATAATTTATAAAAACTAATTAATTCTCCAAAATTGGTCAGTTAATTAATAAATCGATCGACTTTTAATAACAAAAGTTATTAAGATAAACTGAACTAATAAATTAAATGGTTCAAGGATACAAATGGAATTGACTCTATTTTTAAATAATTGTTTTTAACTATAATAAAGTAAATAATTTATTATAATTACCTTAAATTATTAATTTAATTGGTTTGAATCGGATTTAAAAATTAAGTTTAAGTTGTTATATTAGTGAAATTTTATTACTTCATGTTTGATTTTCATATTTCACGTATTTTCTTGTTATTTTTTAATTGAAATTTAAAAGATTTAGTTTTTTTAAAATTAAAAATTAGAAATAAATTTTGAAACTTTTTGAGATTAAAAGATTTTTTAGAAAGAGATTCTACCCTAAAATATACAATTTTGATATTTGCAATCTTGCTGCAACAATTTGATGATTCATAAAATGGCTGCTTTAAGGGATGTTTGCTAAAGAGCCTCACTCTTGTCATAACAAGATCCTCCTTGGTTTTTTAAATCATGATCCTGTTAGCAACCTTACTACATAGAGTTTTTCTACAGTGCATGGACTAACTTTGGAAACATATGTTGCCAAGCAGGTAACATTTGATTCTTGTTAAGAGAAGTGAGTAAGAAGAAAGTCTATACAAAATTATGAAAAAAAACTATCTTCCGACCCTGTTTATTTATCTTTAACTTTGCCGATGTCTTCTTTACCTTATAATGTAAAACGTGTGTTATCAAACAAAATTAAAAATTTTGTAAAAATTACTCATGTGCTCGTAAAAGTCGTGTTTGTAAGTCTTTTTTATTTTGTTAAGCCCGTACAGTATTTATTTTTGTGACCGTTCTTTGGACGAGAATTGGATAACATGCCCAACTTTTGGTGGAGATTAATTTCGGGTTATACAGATTGATACTGATGACATATGACTACATCATCTACACGTTATAAAACTGGTGAAGTCAATTAATTTGGCAAATATTTCAAATGGAAATGGTAGTGCGTCGTGAGTTAAAATCGACTCACAAATGATGTGAGAGGTCCTCCTAGTGGTTTCCATCTCTAGGTAATGGGATCGAGTTGCACAAATTGAGACTCATTTAAAATAATTACAAAATACAGGTATTTAATTAAATAGATTTGAACCATAAAAAATTAAATCAGTTAATATTTTAATTTAATTTATCTTAATAATTTTTATTTTTAAAATCAGTCATTTTATTAACCAATTAATTTTTATAAATTAATCAATTTTTAAAACTTCATAAATTAATTAATTTTAATTTAATAACAAAGAGACATCTATAAGAGAAAGGTATTCATACTATTTTCTCCATTCAATCGATATGAAATCTCACAATCCACCCTCTTAAGACTCAGCGAGGACGCTAACACGAGTCGAGAATCAACGCTAATATCATTTATAATAACCCAGACCACCCGCTCACAGATATTGTCTACTTTAAATTACCGTTCGGACCAAGACCCTCACGGTTCAATTTAATTTTTATCTAATTTTTAAACATTAACAAAAAGTGATTATTTGATAGTAAAAATATGTTGGATATACTAAATTTAATTTTTTGGGTATGTGAATTGACTTAACCTATAGTTACATTTGCAATGTAAGAAGCAAAAGTAAAGAGTGACTTTATGTCGTTTTCAATCCAATTATGAATGCCCACTTTCATGTACCATGTTATAAGGTGCAAAATTCGCAAGGTCCCAAGCCAACTATCTTCTTCTTCTTTCCTTAGAACTGAACACCAATGCAATCATATTTTAAAGGCTAGACATGAAACCCACCACTTCAATTCAGTTCGCTCTCTTCCTGCTTTTCTTGATCTTTCGTGTGTCTTTTGCATACGCCACTGTTGGCACCAGTGGCTCTGGTAAGGAGAAAGAGACCTTGCCTGAAATGTCAACAGAGCCTAATGGTGAAACCGGTTCCTCACCAGGAGCCACTGGCTCCGGCTATGGTCCAAACTGGAACTACAACTGGGGTTGGGGTTCAAGTCCAGGCGCTGGATGGGGCTACGGTTCTGGTTCAGGTCGTTCACGTGATGGTTTTGGTAGGGGTTTTGGTTTTGGATCTGGTTCTGGAAGTGGTTCAGGATACGGTTTTGGGTCTGGAGGTGGTAGTGGATACGGAGATGGATATTCCAGTGGTGGTGGTGGTTCAGGCTCAGGATATGGTTTTGGTTCTGGAGGTGGTGGTGCTCCAAGCTCAGGCTCAGGCCACGGTTTTGGGTCTGGAGGTGGTGGTGGATACGGAGCAGGATATTCCGGTGATGATAGCAGTGGCAGAGCGAGTGGAGACGGCTACTCTTCGCTGTGGGATCTTCAACAGAGAAACAACCATGGCTGAGGTCATGGTGACGATTACATGCTTGCATATTATTTCAAGAGAATAATGTTTTATGTTAATGAAATATAGTAATTAACAGAATTCGTGATTATTTTGAAGTATAAAATATTTTAAATTTTTTTAATTCAAAGCACGTCAAATTTTATAAAATTTTCAATTCACGAAACAAATTGATGAATCAAAAGGTTCTTTAAGATCACCACGTGAACTATCTCATGAACTAACTTGACAGAAATCATACAACAATTACTCAGTGAAGATCCCGTTGATATACAAATAGATCAGACCGAGCTCAGGATTACTGACGAAAAAATGTTAACACCAATTAGTCCATCTAAAGTCAATAGATCAGGCCGAGCTCGCGATTATAGAGGACGAATCAAATAGCCTAATCTATCCTTGACTTAATCAGACTTTAAACTACTCAAATAATTGGCTAGACTCATGTTATAATCCTCAAGATTGACCAAACTTCGAATCAAACTCAAACCGCAATGAAAACTCAAGTTGAGTCTAAGTCATAGGAAACCCAAGTCCAGTCAGATGTAACCAACAAAGTTAGGTCGCCGACCAAAATCACCTGCATCAAAGATACTGTCAGTTCAAGCAACAGAAACTTACAGTTCCCAGTAACATATAAACGGCATAACACATGCCAAAAAAATGACTGAATCATGCAAAGAAAGCCATTAACAGATGGCATAATCATACTTTGGCAATTTTTCAGAACAACTAAATAACTGCACACTGACCACAACTTATGGTCTCATGGTCACATGGCATCCTAAAAAGTGCACAATAAGGTTCATTAGTCATTCATAATTTCTTATCTCAACAAATCCAGTTGAGCTCAGTTAGAATATATAGGCACCAAGACATTCATTTGAACTCAAGTCGCTCAATAGTGCCAAAAGACAAAAAAAGCTTTAGTTGAAGCTAGGGACGGCAGAATACCCGAATTCAAACCATCCCAGCCCAACTCAGTTGAGTCAATCGATCAAGCTGGTTTGACCAGATCCAGGTTTGGTCCAACCTCGAAAAAAGGTTCGAATTCAGCCCATATGTATAGTCAACACACCAGGTTATCAGCCCGATGCAGATATTCTTATATGTATAGCCAGCATGAAATCTGCAGTTTTGATGGGCTGATCAGGCATGTTCATGTCCCGACCAACTAATTTGAACTTTTCAGATATTTCTGAAGCAAATCGAGCTCAGACTTGAACCTGTAAAAATTTATCAACCTGAACCTGCCTTACCTTTCAAAAGCAAAAGTAAACACCTATAGGACCTAGAATCAAGCTTTTATTGCAACATGCCATTCCAAGCAGAAGCTTCTTTACATTCACTATAGTCTATTTATTATTAAATACATAAGTTCAATAAAGTCTTCCTATAAAGAAAACCTAAATTGCCAAAGCAAATCTTATATAGCACACAACACCAAGAAAGATCGAACACATACAATAAGTCCAGATATTATCACGGGCACTGGAGCAAAGTTTCAATACGCAAGGACTTGACAAAAGCTAATGACCATGAAAATATATTATCAACAAGTAAAATGAACAGTCTTCATGAATTCATATTTGAAATATAGAACCAAATATTATACCTCCATGTTTCTGATAGCTCATTGTAGTCCACTGTCAATTCTCGAAAAGGACATATATTCTTAATGGCAAATAGCATGATGTGAGGAACCCTATGATCGTGATGATCATAAAGGACTTTTCTTGCAGAGAGATTAGGAGAGCTACTATGGGTAATGAATCTACCAAAATTACCACATTGAGTTGCATCGATAACAAAACCCGTTCCTATATCAAAAATGTAATCTTTCCCTTGCTCCACTTGATCTTCCATGAAAATTTCTCCTATATACTCACACACAAAACTTCCGCTAGGAATTAAGGACCTAGATCTAACACCCCATTCTCTAGATTTATTCTTGAATACCTCAAGTTGAAATGACATGCCACATTGACTTGTCCTATTCAAGCAAGAGGTAAAGCATTTGCACAAAGGACCACATTCGTAGATAACATCCTCCCTTGTAACAAGACCTTTCCCATAATCATATGAAATATCCCCTCCACTGTTTCCTTTGCAAACACAATCTTCAGAATCAGAGCATCCATCTGTGCAATTACAACTTGTGGATATCCGTTCATTCAATAGTGGAGGATAAGTTACTTTTACGTGATACATAAAACTTGGGGGCCTTTCAAAATCGACTGTATTTACTACACGAATTGGCTTATTCTCCTTACCATAAGATATATCATTGATAATAGCTCCCATTTTGCAACCTGAGGACTTTTCCATTACCACTCCTCGAGTTAATTTAGGTTGATCCAACTTTCTTCGCAACAGAAACTTGTAAACATGCTTACCTGTGTCCCCCTTTTTCAGCTTATAATCTTCCACATAGTACAATCCATCATAAACATACATGATATCCAATTTTTTATTACCACAAGGTGTAGACTTCTTAAAAGCCTTAAACCTTTGACGACGAATTACGCGCACAGGAGTTTTTTTATGCATGCTATTCACCAAGGCAAGATTTCCTCGTTCAAGTTTTTGATCTTCAATTGGGCATTTAAAACGCATTGAGGGATTCCCACCCTGTCCTGAGTAGATCATGACATCAGAAGATTGGGTTTCATTTTCATATCGCCCACTATCAACAATACTTATAGCCAACTTTTCTCCATCTTTCAGGTAATCTATACCACTATGGAATTGGCAGTGAAGTCCCACTATGTATAACTCAGCTCTAGACTGAAACTTGTCACCAACCTCAACTCCAGGAACTGACCCAATTCGTCTTGTTGAGTTGACCCACCCGTGGTCCTTCTTAAGCAAACTTGCTGCTTTTAAATATATGATTGTCTTGCGTTCATTTTGTCTTCTTCCATTATCCTTCATGAGGCTAGCAAGTATTTCTCGATACAGTTTGATGGTACTCTGTACATCCGTTCGGCTAGCATTTGGAGGAACAAGTTTGTGTTCCTTTTGATCAAGCATCCCTCCTCCTAGAGCATCACCCAAGAATCTGGGAGCTTCAAGAAAGCTCCGATTCCCAACACCATGAGCGCTTAACTTACTTCCAAAACCAGTACAAAGTTCATGTTTCTCATCAAACTCAGAAGAAACTTTATGGCACTTTATCGGGGGTAAGAATTCATCATCACTTTCATAAAAATTCACAATTGGTGATAACTTGGGATGGTTCTGTCTTACAATGACAACGTCGTCTTTTGACGGGATCCGATTCGTAGGGTTTTTCCTATAAGAAAATTCGTCATCCTCCGAGTCCACAGCCGAAAACTCACTACACCCTGCAACTCTTGCTCGCTTAAACGCCCGTAACCCTCGACCGTTTTGCCGGGTTGCTCGCGTATATGGTGAATCCATGACAATTTCTACTGCAATCGACAAAAGCAGACACAAATGTAAGAAAATGACTACTACTGCTACTTAAACACCAAAAAGTTTGAAAACAAAAACAGGGACTCCATAGAAGTAAACAAATGAGAAAGAGTAAACCCAAAAAAAAGAATACAATGTCAAGTAACAAGGTAAAAAACCACAAACAAACCAGTAGAGTCTAATAAAAACTACTTCTAAGAAAAAGGAAACAAGAAAAGAAGAGGAAGGACCCAAAAGAACCTGAACACCAAAAAGTTTGAAAACAAAAACAGGGACTCCATGGAAGTAAACAAATGAGAAAGAGTAAACCCAAAGAAAAGAATACAATGTCAAGAAACGATGCAAACAACCACAAACAAACCAGCAGAGTCTAGTAAAAACTACTACTAAGAAAAAGGAAACAAGAAAAGAAGAGGAAGGACCCAAAAGAACCTGAACACCAAGGAGGTTAGGAGCGGAGTGATAAGTCTTGAAAATGGTACCCTCCTTCACGACAAAATACACCGTTCTTAGAGAAGAGGGCTCTCTCACGGTCGGTTAGGGATAGTTTCGTGTTTTGGCAAAATTTGTGCTTTCGTGCCAGGTGAAACTCCCAGATTTTTCTGGAAGATCGTTTTTTTCTATTAAAAAAAAAAAGATTAATCCGTACCTGCAACAATATGTGCTTTTATGTTTGCCAACTGCGTGGACATGACACTGTCGACGGCGATAAGACAAGTCTACTGACACTGAGTAGTCTTGGCGTAATTGTGGGGAGAGACTGACTTGAGAAGAAAATGAAAGTGGCATTCAAAAGTACCAGCCACTTGTTGTACGGCTCAAAATTAATATTTAAAAGATATATAATATTAAAATATTTTTAAAATTATTGCAAATATTTTTATAATTTTTAGTTTTAAAATAAATGTATTAAGAAGTCAATTAAAAAATGACGATAAAAGACACATTACATTATTAATTTAAATTTAATTTAATTGGTGAATTAAAAGCTAAATTAAATTACTAAATTACATTTAATTAATTTTCAAACAATATTCATAACACATATATAATTTTTAAAGAATAAGTTTTTTATAATCTTTTAAAAATAAATCAATATTAAATAAAACATTTATTAATATTAAATAATATTTTTAATTTTATTAACCTTCGCAAGTTTTAGACTCTTACTGTCATATGGCCCACTCCCGCACAATATGACTTTTTGAATTGAGAAAAACTTAATTTTAGCGACTTAGCCACTAAGTTGGAGTTGGAGAATTTGACTCTTTCATACTTCAGGGGCGCAACGGAGTAGTAGCTTCACGCCCAGTCGCCCACGACAATTCCCACCGTGACCAGGTCGGTCAACGTCTTATGATAGAGATAATAAATTTAAAAGCATTCAACTTTTTAATATTTTATTAATTTAGTGATAAATTTTTTAAAGCTTTAATTTAATAATTAATTTTTTAAATGTCATATAAATTATGTCAAAATATTTTTTTAAAGACATAACTAATAGGATAATAGATTTTAAAGTGTTAAAATTTTCAAGATTTTTTTTTGAAAAAAAAAATTTCAAGATTTTTTAAATTCAGTAGTTAAACCGCACCGGATTAAATTCTAGAACGATATTATACTAGTATCGGTTAATACTAGATAATGCTTTAAGTAATTTTTTAAATTTATGAAATAATTCTTAATTTTTTAAAAATTACTAAATAATTTATTATCATATTATACAATTATACTATATATTTTTAACTATATTTTTAAAAATCATAATAATAAATAATAATCACATTTAATTTAATTTATAAATTTAATTTAATAATTATTAAATATAATTAGTTTTAAAATATTTTTAAAGTATATAAAATTTAAATAAAATTTGATTTAATAATTAAAAATATATAAAATAAATATTAGTTTTTAAATTATTTATTTTAAAAATAAAATATTTTTATTAATAAATATTATATAAAATATTAAAATAAATTTAAATAAAATAATTTATTTTTAAGTTATATTTAATTTATAATTATTAATAGTAATAAAAATATTTATTGTTATTTTTCAAATAAAAATTAAAAATTCACAAAATTATAAAAGTTGAAATAAATAAAGTAACTAATTAAAAAAACTTTTTAAAAAGATAAAATAAGAGGTAAGACCGTAAGAGGGAAGGAGAAAGACTTTAAAAAAATTTAAAAACATTGCAAAAAAGTTTTCCAATTTTTTAAAATTTTCGGTATCGGTCGATATTTTGAATACCGATCGGTACTATCTGAAACAGACCAATATCGACCAGTATTTAAACCCAATATAACTCATCTTTTATTTCGCGCCGATTTTAGTCTGGTATGATACATACTAACAAGTACAAAACGATATTCACAAATTTGACTTAAGCATTCAAAATTTTCAATTAAGTTATTAATTTTTATAACCTTAACAACCTAACTCAAGAGTTTAGTTATGTTTAGTATTTTCTAATTTGGCTAATAAAATCTTTATTATCTATAAAAAAAATTAATCATCAACTAAACATTCACACGAACACAGGAATAATTAGTTAACAATTAATTTTTTAGAAAAAAAACTTCTAAATAAAAACTGAATTAACAAAATTATAAAAGAATGAATACTTAATTAATATTTTTAAAATTTTAAGCGTTTATATAAAAAAAAACTCAAAAGATTTGAAACTTTATAATCTGTTATCCCTTAACTACTAGATAAACATACAAGTAGCGTGCAAGGATAAAACAACCTTTTGCTGCAATTTAGTTATCTTAAACAAAACAGGTAATGGTAAATTGTGAGAGAGAGCAAGCATGCTTAGTAAAACTCGCAACAAAACACGTATTAAATAACGAAAAGCTCGCCATAGGTACCGGATATTTCTTACCTCCTCTCTGCGTTTGGATTCTGGCGTTCACTTCTTGCACAGAAATCTGGAAAATAGGTACCGGATATTTCTTACCTCCTCTCTCCGTTTGGACTCTGGCGTTCACTTCTTGCACAGAAATCTGGAAAATAGTAACCGGATATTTCTTACTTCCTCTCTGCGTTTGGATTCTGGCGTTCACTTCTTGCACAGAAATCTGGAAAATAGTTAAAAGAGGAGAGAAGGAAAGTACTTCCGAAACACGCAAAAATGGAAGGAAGAAGACAAAGCGGTTCGGTAAGGAATATACACTTTAAAAGAATCGACATAACGTTAAGATGACCCAAGAGCAATTTCAAAAAGTCGCGCCGCTTGGTGATACAGTTCTCAAGGAAACTGTAACGGAGGACCCCAATTAGTGATCATGTATCCGTTAGAAACCAACTCTGACTTGTTAGGTGCGGTGATGCGGATTGTCCTACGGTATTGTGTGATTTCAAAAAGATTGTAATGACTAACGATTGAGATGGGGAATCAATTGACTCAAAACTAAAAAGATAATGATTAGTCGATCCATTAGGCTTAACAGTAATATTTCATGAACACGTTTGAACATATTTTATAATTTTTATAAAATTTCTTCAATTAAATACATTTAAAAATTTAGAAATAAATGTTAACTCTGTTATGTCATATTCCTATTGTAAGATCGCAATAGGCAGCGGAAATAAAAATTGCAATCATAGTTTTTTTTATTGCGTTTAATAACATACTAATTATAAGAATAGGTAAACAATAAATACCTGAAATATCTGTGAATTAACCACAACTGAATTTCGAAACTACGAAGTCTCTATGTACTCCACATCGAAAAATATATCTCGCTTTCAATACTTGATATGGCTATGGATAAATTTGAAGAACTCTTTCTTCAATAACAGAGAAACCAATTTTCTCTTTACTCTCTTATTTATTTTCTTGTGCTAATCACGTATAAACACAACTGCAAATAAATATAAGTTTGGTTCTTCTCTGTGTGTATATCTCTCACACAAAACGAAGAACTCGTTATATATCTTTTCTCTTGCTCAAGTCACACGCCTAATACATATTTGTTATTGTGTTGGTCGGTGTATCAGGTGGTTTTCATGTATTAGGTGGTTATTGTGTTGGTTATAACCACCTAATACATG
>JANKOE010000007.1:53782783-53795917 GCA_026284465.1 Erythroxylum citrifolium
GATGATGTGGAGTTCGTTTGGAAAATTTAGAAGTGTGTTTCTTTGTTTTACAGAAATTTTTGGGCTGTCAAAATACAGCTGTTATGCTGCCCGATTTTCGATAAAATCGGTTTTGCGACAAAAATAGAATAAGAAGTTAGTTCGGTAAAGTTGAGATTTTAGTTAAAAAGAAATGAAAAGAAAGAAAGAATGACAAAAGAATAAGTGTTTTAAATATGAGATTAAATTATGCATGAGTAAGAGAAATCAAGTTATGGAGTTTATAGAATTGATAAATTCCAAATGGGAAATTGAAATGGTATTGATTAAAGATGAATAAAAAAAAGTATACCGATTTTCGGATTTAGTTTAGTCTTAGGGTTCCAACGCGACATTTCGTTTTCTAAGATTTGCGCTTTCGGATGTCGGCATGTGTTTCCGTTCGTTTCGAACTGTTAGTTTCGATTTGCTTCCGTTTTTGCTTCGGCCCACTTTCGGATTCAATTTTCGTTCTTTGTTTTTTTTTCATTTTTCGTTTCGCTTTTCGGTTGGGGTCCGACTCCGAGATTGGGTCCCAACAATTAGAGTGCCATTAACAGAAGACACCGGAGTGTCATTAACAGAAGACACCGAAGTGCCATTAATAGAAGACACTGCTGTGCCATTAACAAAAGACACCACAGTGCCATTAACAGAAGACACCGAAGTGCCACAGAAGCAACTGTAGACCCTTTTAGGCATGCCTACTTAACCATAACTAAGACTTAACAGATTCAAAAGCAGAAATATCTATTTAACCACAACTAAGACTTAACAGATTCAAAAGCAGAAATGTCTGAAATTCAATTTACATGTCAATCAGTGTTTCATACCATGTATTCAAGCATGTCATATACTTAAAGCTTTGCAAATCATTCAATATTCCAAATCAATAGCAAACAAAACAGTCAAAGCAAAGCCATCAAAACTTGATTACAAAATTTACCATCTAAATTACTTAAAAAAATTCGCTTATTGCTTATTGCCTCGAAGTCTCGGCAATATCTAGAATCGACCGCTCTAAGAGCTCCTCTAAAACATTCAATAAAAACACATATCAATATTGTGCATGAATAAGAATTCATTAATGCACATTCAGGTGTGATGAATATGATGATTTATGTTCATGATAAATTCCTGGGTTTATAATCCTTACTTTTGTCACATAATCAATCATGTGAAACCATATTAAATTTCTCAATCCAGATTTATTTCACAACCAACTTTCGGTCCATTTGCTCAATTACTCTCATTAGGAAGATGAGATAATTAGGTAATAATTCCTTCTATAAAGTTTTCCCTCTTTGTCTTAAGTTTCCAAGATACTAAGTTCGTCCAATTTGGTTTAGTATACTGAAAGTTATGCTTAAAAGACTTCAGGCTGTTCTTGAGCTTCATCAGAATTCTTATCTCAACTTCAAATCAGATTCTGAAATTCTTAGGGGCAGAATTAGAATTTAGTCTCTTCAAACAATTTGTAGTTCTGTGTTTCTAGTTTACTTCAAATCAAAAATCACTCCATTTGAATAACTACAGAGAAAGTTATGCCCAAAATACTGAAGCATGATCAAGCCATCAGGAAACTTCATCGTGGCAAGCCGAAAGTTGGCCGCAGCTAACTTTCCAGATAGCAAAATTCCTCGCAATTTTCTTAAAAGTTTGCCACGGCGAACCCATGAGTTGGTTGTGATGAACTTTCACAGAAATGAAATCCTTTAAGTTGGCCGCGGCGAACTTTCACAGAAATTAAATCTCTCAAGTTCGTCATCATCAAACTTCCTAGATTTTACACTTCAATCTTATTCAAAGAACACATATCACACTTAAACCAATTCTTCTACTTCCATTTCAGCTCATCACAACTTAAACAAATCACTTCTATATTAAAACACTAAAAACTGATGCATGCATGTGAAATCCTGTTCAACTTTCTCTCCCTACTTTCATCTGATACATTACTTTTCACTTTTATACTCTTTCATTTCATCAAAAGCTTATCATTTAGCAACTCTATACCACAACTTCACCAAATCTTCATTTCATATCATTAAACTCATCTCTATAAACTCTTCACATATACATGCATGAACAGTACAACCATATAACCAGAACAGAGTATGTAAATTCATTGATTTTCATAAACTTCTGTATCATTTCCATTTTATCAGTCCAATTCAAACATCATCAAGATACCATTTACAAAACCATAAAGCTTAAAACTCAACTTACGTGAGTTAGCTAAATTCCCAGCAGTGAGAGTGAAGAGCTGGGTTTTGGTGGATGGGGAAAGAAAATAATAAGAATAGGCAGAAACAAACACCAGTTGGGTTGAAATATTTGCATGCAAAGGATAACACTGATGTAAATGTAAAACTAGTATTTCGGTGATGAGGATTCAATGGCTTTCAATGAAGACCAAACAACAAAGGAATGAGCTACTCCAAAATCCATACACTACGTGGCTATATTGCTTGTCCTAGATGTGTCACTGTTCCATACTGCCACATGTCACCTTTGCATGTAGGCCATTTGTCACTAAATGATCAGTCCACGTGTCTCACTATAATTGTTCCATATTTCAACATTTTTCCTAGTCCAAAAAAAATCAAAATTTTTAAAATAAATCAATTATACCTAGAAAATGTCATGAATGCATGTACAGTCATATTAATGTGCAAAAATGTGCATGTCATATTTAACTTAAACTAGATATGCATTTTCTAGTTTCTCAGTAATTTCTCATATTCATTATTCAAGTCTTATCTTGGGTAACGGGATGTTACATTAAATGCCTAATACTCAATTCAATTCATCCATTTACAGATTAAGGTCATTAATAACCATAAAACATATTTTGATTACCTTTATTTATGCATCTAACTTTGCAATCCAAAAAGATAACTAATGGATGGAGTTATGCTAACTTAAACCAACCTTGGCTGTTGATTAGAGATTTAGCCTCTATTTGGTTGGACTTATATCAGTAGAGCTTTTCTGAGAAGAATTTTTCTAAGAAGCCAGTTAACTATTTAGCTGTCATTTAAAAAAGAACTTTTTATAAAGAGCTTCGTATAGTAGATTATTTGGCAACATAAAAATAAAAAACACTTTAAATTTTAACTATATTTTATTTTGTAATAAAAATTATTTATGCATATTTAAAGTATATTAAATAATATGCAAAGCATAATATATTAATTATTATATAATTTTAAACCATATGAAACATAAATGAAAATATATTTAACCAAATCTTTTATATGATTTATAACATAAATAAAACTAATATAAAAAATAAATAGTAAAACATATAAAAAAGTTAAATAATATTATACAAATCTCAAAATAAATATTCAAGTTGAGTAAATAGTTAAATACATAATAAAACAAATGTGTAAGAGATTAGAGAAGATGAGATTGCAAGATAAACGTGAAAATGAGATTGTAGGTGTTGTGAGAATTATGTGTAATACATAAAGCAAAATAAAATAAAAAACAAGCTCATTAATTGATCTAAAAAATCTACTTAAAAAAGTCATTTGAGAGACTTTTTTTAAAAGCTCCATATTTGAGCTTCTTAAAAAGCTGTATTTTAGCTATAAAAAAAGTCATATATATTAAAGAAGTGTTTTTTTTTAATTTTACAGTTAAACACTCATTTAAGAAAAAAGGCCTTTGTAATAGAAAAAAGTACTTATTGACCTTTCAAAAGTCTATCCAAACAGGCACTAACTCGATTAACCTAAATTTCGAATATTTTAAAATTAAAATGACATCGTTTTGATGTAGTTCATCCAACTCAATTCCATTGATTTCGAGTCAAACCGAGCATTGGCTTTGGCATTTGTAGATTGCCATTGTAAAGTACTTCTATTTTGTAGCATATCAGTAGGAAAGCAAGCAGAAAACGATTATCAGATCATACATTGAAGATAAGGAGTACGCATATGTACATTCAACTGAAAGTCTCAGCACCAGCTCCAGGTTCTGTTTTAAGCAAAGCAAGTATTATCAGATAAGAAGTCCTCGACCATATTCAGCTAAAGAGCTACAAGTTTTCTGCTTTACACAAAATTAGTAGTACACCCAACTTTTCCATGTATACACACACCCTACGAGATGGTCTCAACTCTCAAACAGTGAGTTGTTTCTGATGGGTGGACTCGTCTTCATTTAGATAGTAATGAAATCGTGGCGACCTTGCCATGTGCATTGATGGCTCTGATAGTGGAGTTGTTTGCATCAACATCTCCTTGTGGAGGTAAAAGTTGTATGTGTGAAAGGTAGTTGGTGTCACATTCAATTGGAAACCTAAACCGAATAAGAAATCCACTTCAAGAACGTTCATTTCTGCTGTGCTGATTCCTCCAATCTTGGCATAATATGCATTATTGTAACTTCTGAAACGTCAAACAAGACCAGAACAGAGCACATTAATCACAACCATGATGATAACATAAAGTGAATTGGTACAATTTATAAATAAATAAGCAGGCCGATGTGTTCTTAAAGAATGCACAACCTTGATCGAGCTGTCATTCACTACATGATAATGACGTGCTTCCAATTTGCTATACACTTCCGTGGACAGGAACAATATCCTCCGCAAACTTTGTTGGTGTTGTCTAAACAAAGGACGGAGATCTTCACATGGGTGTTTTTTTACTTTGCTGAGCTCATTGGTTCAAAACGAGGAAATAGTCATGACCCTCCCCCTTTTTATTTTTACTCTACCTTAATTTAGATGGTAATTTTAAAGTTGTATACTATTAAATCTTTTTAGACCTCATTTTATTGCGAGATTTCAGACTGATTATAATAATGATGACGATATGTTAAATTTCCTAATATAAGATGAAAAAGTTTAGTGAATACATATGATAATTAATATTAAAAAATATGATTCTTATAAAATAAAAATTTTCTTATTATTAAATAATTAATGACAGAATGACCACCTAATTTGATTAATTTATTAAAAAATAATTATATAATTATTATATGGTGGTCATTATTAATTATCATAAGAGGAGTGAGATGTAAATTTTTTCAATTTATTAATATTAAAAATAATGGAAAGTGCAAAATTAGTTAAAAACGAAATCGGACAATAATGAGAAAAGTCGTAGGAACCAAATTCTACATTGAAGACAATCTTTTGAGAGTTCACCAGAAAGAACAGAGTAAGGATGAAGAAACTTCAGCGCTGAGCAACAAAGAAACTAAATGCCAGGAGCTTTTAATGCAATTGTCATGTATAGAGGTAAAATTAAGAACCACAGAGACCCACATAATCATAAGAACGAAACCGTGTAAGAACAAGAACTGAAAGATTAAGAGGAAAGAGTTTCAAGAAGGCAAAACTTACATGTCATCCATGAACTTAGCAGAGATCAAGACACTGGTGATAATCAGTCTGTGCACGTTCAAAGAATTGATAAGAAAAGAGGGTTGTTTCTGCACAAATCGATCAAGGTAGACATAAGCGACCACGTAACAAGAGGGACTGCAATTGGCGTATTGGTAGATTCTTTCAAGATAGTCCTGGATGGATATGGAAGGCCTTGCGAAGCCATGAAAGACTGAAACTTTGTGTGGGATGAACTGAGAACTGAAGTCGTTTGAATCTGCCACTCGCTGGAGGAGTGCGGATAGGAATGTTATGACTCTGGGCATCACCGTCGAAGTCTCTAAATCCGCCATTGTTGCCTCGGTTTTCAGTTGTGCTTCTTTGGGGTTTAGTTGTGGCTTATAAGAGACACCACAGCCTGTACTTCCTCTGTTTTATATGGCGTGTGAGGGAGCACTTGCTTTCCTTGTTGAGTCATTGCCTTTTATACCAGAAAACGAGTGTCCCTATTCAGAAAGGAAAATTTTGGTCGTTAATCAAAGAAAAACTATCCTTTTATCATTTTTTTCCTCTTTAATTACGTGATAGCCACACCCTTCTAATTTTCTTATTCAAGTATTTTTGCTGCTTCAAATTAGTCAACTCAAAATAATATCAGTTTATCTTTTATATTTTCACCTAAATTAGGGTTTTGGGCCCATAAAATCATGCACGGGATGGTTGTCCCTAATTCCCAGTGCCGCCTGGTGTCCGTTGAATCTCATCCATCTATGGATGGGATTCAATGAGCACAGGGTGACACTGAGAATCGGGCACAGGAGATTTGATCCCTATAAAATCTTTCACAACCTTAATGTGGTATGCAAAATAATGATCAAAGTTCAATCCTAAAAATCTTAAATTGTTCAATTTTTTAACTCAATTTATCTTAATAACTTTTATTGTTAAAAATCGATCAATTTATTAATTAATTGGTCAATGTTTATTAATTAATAAGTTATAATAAACTAAAATAAATTAATTAATTTTCTTTTAACAATTTTTTAATTAAACATCAAATTTTCAAATGAGCAAGGGCAATCTCTTTCAATAATATTTAAAATTCTTTAGTTTTATTAAATATTTAGTCAGTTTTATGATGGTCTAGTATCAGTTGAATTTTTTAAACCTTAAATCTCTTATCTTACTAATTTAACTTCGGTCCGATTTTTAAAACATTAATTATGATAGATATTTTTTCAAACAATTAATTATATAGGACTTTTAATCAATTGGACTTAACAATTAATTACCGGATGAAATCGTCTGTACCAAATATTATGTGCCAGAAATATGTGGACCAGATGTTCTATCACGGGATTGACAGAGAGAGACAAATCTCATCCCTTACATAAGACCTTGAATTTTTATTTTTATTTGTTAATGAAAGGGATATATCGGTAGTTTCAAGTTCTTTTCCTTTTCTCCCTTTTCTAATTTCCCTTTCATTATTTTGAATTTTTCATATTTTAAAAAATTGAATTTTCATGTTAGGTGGGGTGTGGTAAGAAAAGAAAGTTCCTTGACGAAGAAGTCGTTAGATTGAAATTCAGGAGTAAAAAGGGAGCAATTGCTTCTAAGATAATATCATTGAGAATATGATTGATTATTACCATCGAAATATAAAAGTTGTGTGATTTATGATAACAACTTCACTCTATATCAGTTGTGGTTAGGTCGGCTGTGCTACACCCAGGCTCAGGTCTAGGTTCACACGTCTGCGGCTCATTCGCAGGTGTCAGTCTCCCATGCAAACGTAAAGACCTATGTAAAGACCTAAATCTAACAATTATCCCATATATAAGGAACTATTTCGTCATGATACAGGTACGACATTACAACCCTAGTTTTCTCAATTATTAGCAACCAAAACCCTCTAAAAAAGATTAACTTGAGCGTCGGAGGGGTCTGCCAGCAAGCAACCCTCAGCGTGCCTTTATTTGTTTTGCAGATATTCAGCAGCCAAAGTCATACAGAATTATGGACCCAGGCAGTAACGTTCAGCCCTAGCAGAATCTGACTAAACCAAGCTGAACTCTCGGGAGTTTTTTCCGATCTCATGCTTGTTTTGAATTTTGGGTATTGTCGAGTTGAATTGGAAGTGGATTTTTTAGTAGTGATCAATATCTTGTCTTCCTCCACTCAACTGGTAAGGTCTCACAATCCTCTAGTCATGGGTATCAAAGAATTGATTGCTCGGAATTGGGTAGTTTTACCTCGTCATACTTACAAGGAGAGAAATTGGTGTGCCAACTGGCTTACCAACTTTGCTGTATATTTTGAGTGAGGAGTTACTACTTTTGCTACTGCATCTATAGAGTGCCTTTCTATTTTTTAAGAAGATATGTCTGAGGTTTGTTTTCCTAGATTAGTCATGTAATTTGTTTCGTTTTTTTCTTTTTCTTTCGTTCAAAAAAATATTCTTATTTCTTTTTAAAGAGTAGTAAGGAAGATTTGTTAATAAAGTAAAATTTATATATTTTTTAAAGTCATAAATATTTTAATAGAATTTAAATGAGAGTTTAAGATTTCGTTAATTTCAAATTTAAGTAAATAATTTTTATAAAATTATATTACTTTAAAAAATATTACTAAATATCTGGAAAACAGAGAGAATCCTGGAAAAAAAATAATAGTTTTGATTATAAAATTAAAATTAAAATTTTTTAAAGAGTGACGTGGAAAATATGTTAATAATGGTTAATTTTGTTTTGTTAATTTAAGATTTAAGTAAATAACTTTTACAAAGTGTTATTAAATATTAAAATTAAAATTAAATTTTAGCGTAATTATTAAAATGAAATATACTTTGCTCAAAGATAAGTAAGAGAACAATGATCCAAAATTAGGCATACAAGAAACTTAGTTATCGAAAAACATGATCAAGGCCAATAATTACTAATGACGGTAGAGAAGACTCCAGGTGTATTGGATTTGCATACGTTTTCTCTAAGTTGGAGTGATCATTACTCATACTTCTTTTCGAAGGAAAGCTTGTGGTTTATGAAATTAAGAACTGTGGATGACATAAGCAAGTCTAATGCAAGTGCAAGGAACCAAAGATTTGAGTGATTGCTAGAGTGAATTTCAATTCTAGTGACTCTTCAGTGTACTTTACAATGGCCTGTCCCAGATAAAAGCTACGCTCAGGTTTGGGTAAAAAAAAAAAACTCAACCGATTCAGTCTATTTAGTTTAAAAATTTTGAATTATTCAATTTTTTAATTTAGTTTTAAATTTTTTAGTTTGATTAATTTAATAATTCTTATTGTTAAAAACTGATTAATTTAGTAATTAATTGAGCAATTTTCGTAAATTAATAAATTCTGATAAATCGAATAATTTTTATCCGATAATCTCTTTTTTAATTAAATTTCAAATTATTCGATAGGTAAGGACAATCTCTTTCAATAATATTTCAAATTTTTTAATTTTATTTAATTATTACTCACTTTATGACTATTTAATACTGGTTAAACTTTTTAAATCTTAAATATCTTATCTGGTCTTATTTTTAAATCGTTACATTTTATATAAAAATTATGAGTTTTGAATTAGGTAATTCAGTCTAATGTCAACTTGAAGCTACCTCAACTCAGTCATATTTTAGAAATTATCAATTACACTCTTACAATATCATTTAATTATCACACAAATTACTTCGTTATATTTTATTTTATACCAAAAACGAAGTAATAATAAAGTTTTTAAGATGTTGTGTTAAAATTATAAACAGACAAAAATTAATAAAATGTGACAAAATAACTTACTTGAGAACAAAACAATAATATATAAAAATAAATATTAATTTTCAAAATATAAGGATTAGTCAAATCATAAGGAAGTTTTGCAAAATTTACCTTATTGGATTAAGGGATCAGATCTTTTATTCCGATTATAATATCCTTATTATATTTTATTAAATTTTATCTACACATTTATGTAGATCTCACCTAAACATATGGACGAGAATTAGTCGAACAAAATAACAGGAAACAAATGATTTTTTTTTTGACAGGTAACGATTGCGCTCAGCGCATATTATTAGAATTCGTTGTTAAAACGTCATATAAAAATGAAGGAGGGCATACTCCTCACTTAAAATCAGACCTAAAATTAGCTGCGTTAGCTATTGTACGAGCAACCTGATATGATGTGCTGAATGAGAGTATGTGTTGTTGACCTCTTTTTTCCGTGTGGGATTTTCAGCGTGATAGCTTGCGTTTCTTGCAGGAATTGGAGTCCCGTGGGCAGCTTGGTCTACCAAATTTGTTCTAGAGAATGCCTAACAAAGCCTTGTCGTTTTATCGCATTGCGTAGTACAAAATTATTCTAAAATTGGAACTCAAGTAGCATTTAAGTGTGAGATTGTTAACGTCTTTACTTGTCCTTAATTATGCTTCCCCGCAAACTCGATGGAACTTTATTTAACAACATACATATTCTAACTGGAAAATGCTTGAATAAGTTTTTGGAAGCAAATAAACACTTTTCTCCGTCACAAAAGTTTTTTATAAATATATATATATATAGATAGGTAAAAGATACAGAGCTTTTTTATATAATTATAAAAATTATAAAAATTCATTTTTATTTTTCGGAAAATCTTTCTCTCAAACTTTAATTAGAAAATAACAATAAATATGAACATTAGTCTTAGATATAAACCAATAAAATGTCACTATTATGGTAGCTTAACCCAACTCTTAAATTTAATTTAAATCAATTAAATTTGACATAAATTTATAATTTAAGATAATTATAATAAATTATTAATTTATGTTGAATTTAGTTAGTTTGATTTGAATTTATGAATTGAGTATAATTGAATCATATTCATGTTGTGTATATTTCTTTATTATTTTTTAATCAAAATTTAAGAAAAAGGTTCTTTGAAAATTTAAAAATTATAAAGATTTTAATGAATTTTAAAAATTAAATAATTTTTTAAAAATATCTGAAATTACACGAGAGGTCTATATCTTTTACTTTTTATTACTAATTCAAATATCTCGGAGTTAGGAATTATTTCTCACTTTAGTTAAATTTATAAATACTAATTACATCAAATTTGTTACTTACTTATAAGTCGTTATAAATTCTTACATGCACCCAATAATTTATTTAATATATACATAAAAATACTGATTTTAAGTTTTATAAGCGTAAAATCAAAACATATTTCATTATTCTTAATCATAATATTGCAAAGCCAAGCTCTTCAAGCAAAGTTAGCAATCCCTACCACTTCTGCTCCTCTAATTTAAGGGATAAGATAGAGAAAAGGACTAGGCACCTACTAATATTTGTTTTCTAACTCTACAAAAGTCTAATCAGTTCGTGCATCAGTTACTCCAACTAAGATTATCACCAAAACAAGACGAAAACCGATATAGTTTCAGTACATTGCGTACCATTGACAGGTACCAAGTTTTGATTTAAGTTACTTATGACAAAATATCAAATCTTCTATTCCGATCACAGTGATCTATTCCATTAAATTTTATCCATGCATTTATGTGGACTTTATATAAATATATGGATGAGATTTAATAGAATAAGGTTAGAACTAATGTTATAAATACCGTACCGGGCTTGATACCGGATTCAACTCTGGAACAGAACTGTACCGGTACCAGTCAGTACCAGGTACCGTTTCGATTTTTTTTTAATTATGAAATAGTCTCTAAATGTTTTAAAATTTGCAAAATAGTCCATATTGGTATATTATACAGTTGTACTGTATACTTTACTAGTTTACTGTTTATATCAACCATACTTTCAAAAATCTTAATAATAAATAATAATGACAATTAATATAAAATATCAATAATTTTTAATATTTCACATATAAATAACCACAATTAATATAAAAAGGATAATAATCATCATTTAAATATAAAATTAAGAATAAATAAATCATTAAAAATATTATAATAATACAATTTCATCATTTTAATAAATAATATTACATCAATTTCAACATTTCACTATATTTAAATTAAATTCTAACATTTTACAAATGTTCAAATTTAACCCCATATGAATGAAAATTCTAACATAAAGTTTACAATGTCATCATAAAAATATAATATTTTACCTTTAAAATGAGCCTACAGTGCCACATATGCTCCACGTGGCATTGTAAGACCTAATCATAAATTTTAAAAACTTAAAATTTTACAATAATTATTTTATTATCTTAATTAATAAAATATTTTCTTAATTATTTTTTAAAATAACTAAATATTATAACTAATTAAATTTTTTGCCTATCATTAACCATAATTTTATAATCCCTAAAATTCACCATCAGCCTTAATTTACTCTTTATTCACCATCAGCCCTAAAATTTTATAATCCCTAAAATTCAGCATCAGCTCTAAAATTCCATAGCAGCGACTGACGAGTGACGACTTCTTCACTTCTTTTATTTTCTTCAGTGACATGTTCTTTTTTCATTTTCTTTTGACGATTTGCTTTCCACGACGTCGGGTCTGCGTTGGCGTGGAGGAACAACGGAGCTTCGACCGAAGGGAGAACGACCAGGGAGAAAGAAGACCTCGAAGAGCCGAAGAGCAAAGGAGGCGAGCGTGGAGGAGAAGACGACCACGGTGGAAAGAGCGGCGGCGGCGGCGGCGGCGGCGGCGAAGAGATGACAGATGAGAGAAGACCTGACCAATCGACTAGGTTTTCAAGACACTGATGATCTAGGACGGTACTTAGGTATGTAGATTCTTCACAGTAGGGTCATAAAGAAAACATATGAAGGCATCTTAGAGAAAGTGCAAAAGACACTCTCGGGTTGGTCTGCAAATAGTCTGTCGTTAGTAGGCTAAGTCACACTAGCGAAGATGATGTTACAAAGTCTTCCTTTCTTCGTCATGCAAACAACAAAGTTGTTGTATTACATCTGCGACAAGATAGAGCAATAGGTTTGACAATTTATATGGGGTTCATGCTCAACCAATCGGAAGATGCAGTTGGTGGCTTGGGAGGATATATGTCACATAAGAGAAAATGGAGGATTGGGCATTCAGAATCTCTGCGTAATAAATGAAACTTTTATCATGAAAGCTGGTTGGCAGTTGATTTATTAACCTGATAAATTGTGGGTTAAGGCGATACGAGCAAAGTATGGAGTTAAGGAAGTAATGCTGACCAGGATTAAGAAAAAAGGGCCCCCTTTTTGGAAAGCAATCAACGATATATGGGAGAACCTGTATGATGGATTGCATTGGACGTTAGGCAATGGTAACCTGGCCCGGTTCTGGTTAGACAGATGGTTGACTGTAAATTTATATAAGGACTGACCTTAATGCGGAATTGCCGGATCGATTTGCTGTTTGTTAATCTTCGAATTTTGGTAGGCTACTAGAGTCACCGATTAATCCACGCCCTAAACTCAAATAATTTGATAGTGTGATTTACGTAAATCGAGAAGAATAAAGAACAAATGTTTATCTTCTGAGAGAGAGAGAAAAGTTCACCGAAAACTTCTTTTGTTTCTAATGTTTTTGTTGTCTTATGAAAGATACCCTTTCTCAAGCCAACTTCCTCTTTTATATTGGACAAAAACAAACTGCCGGGGAGTTATATATATGTGGCTGTTCATTTAAAAGCCAACAACTCCCACTCGGCCACATAAGCCACGAGTTACATCTTCTCTCTAAAATTTCACGTGTCATACTGAGAATGGGGCGTGCGACCATTTAAAGAACCAGTAGT
>JANKOE010000007.1:53807029-53817638 GCA_026284465.1 Erythroxylum citrifolium
TTCATATTAATTGTCATTATTATTTATTATTAAGATTTTTGAAAGCATGGTTGATGTAAACAGTAAACTAATAAAGTATACAGTACAACTGTATAATATACCAATATGAGTTATTTTGCAATTTTTAAAAATTTTAGAAACTATTTCATAAATTTTAAAAAAAATCGAAACGGCATCCGATACCAACTAATACCAGCACAGTTTCATTTCAGAATTCAATTCGATACGAAATCCGGTACGGTATTCGCAATATTTACGCAAGTATTACAAAACATCACGGAGTTTCTCGACAGGGACTCGAGAGCAGGTATGCTGTAAGTGCCAAGAGAAGTAAATCAGTGTAAGAACTTTATTACGAAACATGCTCGCAATATTACAACGGGGTACCACACTATGATATCTCCTCCGCTTGGGATGGGAGAGATCTTGATGTCAAATACTAAATTTCATCCTAGGGTGAATAGTTTCTAAATGTTTGCCTCTCTTAATAAAAAAAAAAGAGAGAGAGAGAAGAGGCAAATCAACATCATGAGTACATGAAATGCGACAGGTTTAAAGACGCAAGAGGCTTTTTGTTAAGGTGGTTTAGGTTAGCACTCAAGTTGGTCAACCACCGACCTGATCATGGTCCTGTCATATCTTACTTGTAGAGGTTAATCATGCCCAGTTAGTTTTACTTAGCAACAAGAACATTTCATGCCAAAACATAAGGAAGTGCCCCAATCATTTCGTTTTATGAACTGATCTAATTTCACAAGTTGAAATGTACTCTAAGTGTATTCAAATGGTTATGTTCTTCCTTGCAGCAAAGTTTTAAATTTTAGGGTAAAAAATTATAAATCATTCCTTATAATTTAAGAAATTAAAAAAAATAATTTTTACAATTTTTTAAAAAATAATGATGAAATAAGTACAGTAAAACATTATAGACATAGATTAACTAATATCAGTAATATAGTAATCTAATTCAACTTTCAAAATCTATCAAAATTAACCAAATTTGACTTAAATTAATAATTTAAAATAATTATAATAATTATTAGTATAAATATGATGTCATCTTATATATATATTTATTATTTTTAACTAAAATATATATATTCGATGCAGAACGTTACCAGAAAATATAAGATGAGGAATTTGATAATAAAGGAAAAATTAAATATTACTAATATTATTGAAAAATTAAGAGAGATAAGAGTTAGGTTGTTTAGACATGTTAAGCAAAGATATGCAAACACTCCAACGAGAAGATACAAAAAAATTATACTTAGAGAATATAAGAAAAAAAAACATAAGAATAATTGAAGAGAGGTAATTACGACTGCTATGACACTTCTGGAATTTACCAAAAACATAACCCGTAATAGAAAACTTTGACGTATATCCTAATAAGTAAATGATCTTTCGTAAAGAAACCTTTATCATTTTCATAGGTCTTTTAGTATTTCCTTTTTGTATTTTGCCTAAACTTTTAAATATGTATTATTTACCTCTTAGAGGATTTAGTGTAAACTTTTTCATACTTAGCCATATTATTGTTGTTGTAGTTTTATATTATTATTTCATATTTTATTTATTTATTCTTTTTTTATATGGGTTATTCAAAAGCAATCTTTTTACTATTTAAAAGTAAGATTATATACTACTAAATCTCTTCACACTCTGCGTATAAGCGAGATTTTTACTAAATTGTTGTTGACGATTATTATTTTCTAGTGCTAAGGTAAACATTCAAATATATATAATTAAGCATAAATCACGCATTATAAGTAAATTACATGTCTAAATAAAAGAAAAAAAGGCATCTCTGAACCGATTTTTTATTGAAAAACAAACACATGATTCCACAAGATCAATAAGGCTTATATCTAGTCCCATTCGATTAGAGCAAGCAAATAAATAACACTATACTAATTTTAATCGGTTTAATGTTACTTTTGACAGTCCATTGGAATATGCTTGAAGGTTGAACCAATTAGGTATGCAATGTTAGACCCTATGAGTTACACAACAATTAATTACATTTTAACGATTTCAATAAATTTATAATTAAGCGAATCGAATTTGATCCGGATAAAGATAATAAAGTAGCCCGTTAAAATATCTGAATTAATGAGCTAAAGTTCAGCTACAAAAATGGATCTCAATTAATATAAACTAGATCTATATTAAGCCTGTGATGAGAAAGCCTGATATGAATGCTATATATTGAAGGTTAAAATTTTTTGTAGCAGCTTAAGCAAATCATGAATGTACAGATATTTTGACGCATTCAGAGGTTCACATATTAAGAAAGCTGCAGGAAGATGTTAACTATGTCTCGATGAGCAACTCTCGTGAAGGTGTCAGTGGAATAGCACTCATTACAGCTTCGAAAAACTGGTTTAAAGTCAAGAAATTAAAGTCAAGTATTTTTCACGTTTCTTCCTTTTTTTTTTTTCCTTTAACGTTCAATATGAGATGCACAACTAAAATTCGTGTTATGCACTACATGCAAGTCATTGGGAAGAAAAGACATTCATACATGTACAAACCATATACACATGATTCTGCCAATCTGATTTCCTATGTTTCTGAGTTTCTCCTTATTAACATAGTTGATGGACATATAGAGATTTGTTCCTGCGTGTTATTTCCAGATCCATGTCCTCTAAACTAGGTATACAAGGCATTTCCACTGCAGTTTAAGCACATAAGGACCAGACATATCAAACATATGCTACTAAAATCTCAGAACAATAACCTTTTTAAACCTGAGTTGATGGTGATCATGTTATGAGTGCTAGACTTAACCGTAGCATCGGATGGGCTCATTGCAGCCTTTAGCAGCAGATTGCGTAAATCCGAAACGCCCCCCTTTCTCAAGGTATTGCTGGTGGTATTCTTCTGCTGGATAAAACTTCTTAGCAGGCGATATCTCAGTAACTATATTCCTATCCAATAGCTTCTGGTACCGTTCCAAAGATTCTCGTGCTGCCTTCTCCTGCTCAGGTGTGTAACAGTATATTCCAGATCGATACTGCGTTCCCACATCATTTCCCTGTCATGTTCCATAAGAACGATTGTAAATCAAACTGACCAGGAAATGTCCTAACTACATAAAACTTTTGCCACCAAGTAACATGATCCTACATCCCAACCGTTCAATTTGCAAAGATAAACAAGCAAGTTTCACCTCACAAAAAGATTGTTCTACTACCATAACCAGTAAGTCCTATCAGATTACAAATTCATGGCATGCCAAGCTTATTCCTTTCAGATATGCATCTTGGACAAGCATGTTTTTCTATTTAGTAAAACAGTTCTACTTGGTAGTCCAAACTACGCTAGTCATTGACCAATAATAGTCTGTTCACAACTTTTGTACAGGCGACAAATCCCTTCACATTGTGAGATTTGTAGTTTCAATTTTGGGATGCCGCTCAATTGCGTTGAGAATTAAAATTGAAAAAATTCAACAGAAGTAGGAGTTTAAATGAATTTCCATTTCCATTCAAACACCTACATACTCCTATTGGCATCACTTAGACATCTTATAAGACAATTCTTGCAGTTGTAACGAAGGGAAACAATGACAGGACTGGTGATTGCATAGCACAGGTTCATGTTTATCTAACCGATCTGCCCTCTTCGATGATCCTCGTCTTTGAGTTTAACGACTTTAATCTCATAGCAGTAGCTATTACTTTGAGCTTTCACCACCTTCGAATTTCAGTCTTCAAGTAAGCATACCCTTAAAAAGGGTCCAGGTAAAGCTAACAAACCATGTACACACTAATCACAAGCAATTATAAAACTGGAGAAACAAAGAGAGCCACCTCTTTATGGCTCAGTATACATCAAGCTTACGATTGCAGTTACAGTACCAATTTCCGAGCAGTTTGCAACTAACTGTGATTGAAAAACCTGAGGACGGTCTCCGACATGCATTCTACTCCACCACAACTGCAAGAATTTTCCACTAAAAAGCCACCAGAACACTGGTGGAATCGACAACTCCCCTCTTCAGTGCAGAAGAATTAAGCAGGACTCAAGGTACCCAACTATAGATTCCTGTCTTAAATATAATATTTTATCTAAATCATTTCACAGTTCATGATCCATTCACTATGAGCAAGCAACTTGGTTCC
Organism: Erythroxylum citrifolium; assembly: GCA_026284465.1. NCBI lineage: Eukaryota > Viridiplantae > Streptophyta > Magnoliopsida > Malpighiales > Erythroxylaceae > Erythroxylum > Erythroxylum citrifolium. The sequence continues at coordinate 53,811,163 of JANKOE010000007.1, forward strand.
TTTGATAATAAAAAGGCAAACATCCCTTTATATCAAATCACAAGAGAAAGAGAACTTATCAATCTAATGACTATACCAAGTGCTCACCCAAAACGCTCCAATTCACAATCCGTCAAAATTTAAGCAATAGCCAATAATTCGAACAAAATTAGCTAAATCCCAGAACAATAAATTTTCAACACAATCAAATCAAAGCAGAATTCCAATAGCATCAGACAAAGACCAAAATCAGTTTCAGAAAAACCCACCTGGCGATTCAAGGTAGTAGGATCATGTCTGGCCCAGAAAACATCAAGCAGAGTCTCAAAGCTACACTCTTTAGGATCATATTGAACTCTCACCACCTCGCTGTGTTTACTAGTCCCAGTGCAGACGTCCTCGTACGTAGGATTGTGCAGCGTACCCTGAGTATACCCAACCTCCGTCTTGCTGACTCCCGGCACTCTCTGAAACGCCAACTCAACGCCCCAGAAACATCCAGCTCCGAACTGCGCAAACTGCTGACCAGGCCCCGGAACGTCGTCGTCTGGCTCCTGAGGAATGGTCGGGTCCGGTGACCTGGCTCCGAATCTGAGTTTGCTGAGGATGTTCATGGGAGGCTTGTAGCAGGAGACAGGTCTTTGACGCAGAGAAGCGAAGAGGTGAATAGGAACAGAGCAGCAGAAGAGAGGTGGCGGGCAACGCAAATGCCTTTTGTTTTTCTATTTTGGAGTGCGCGTGTGACGTGTTAATAGCAAATAGTCTATGGAAGTTAATCCATTTAATTGTCCCATCCCATAGAATAAACGGTCTAAGTAAGTTAATCAAAATATTATTATCAAATGTCAAGAGTAAAAGATACGGATATAAAATTTAATATTATTCTATCATTTAAAACGAGTATTTAAAATAAAATAAAATAATCAAAGGTTAGGAGTTCAATAATTGACTTTGAATATAGAGTAACCTTAAATTTTTGGGCCAGTTGTCTCATCCTGTGAGGTGCCTACAAATCAGCGAAGGGATTAGTCACTGCATTCGCCAGTGGATATCCTGGTCTAAGACCAAAAAAATAAAATAAAATAAAATAAAATAAAATATTTTGTATTATATTATATTTTATCCTGAACAGTAAAAATGAAAAAAATTTAATTTAGAGGTTTAGTATGAGATGTAAAATAATAAACAACTTTAAACTATATTATGTTATAAAGATAACAATTTTACACTATATTATATTATAAGTCCTTCATTTAAATAGCATTTACTGTATTATATTATGAACCCTTTTATTTCTTCTGAACAATAATTTTTTAATATTATATTTTATTATAAATCATTCCATTTCATGTTATTCTCTTCCGTTTTATTAAAAATTTTACTACCAAATAAACATAGGAATGAGTGAAATATAATTATAATATTATCAAGATATATTTAATAATATTATGAATATATTCTTAATTTATTAATTTTTATCAAAATTACATATTATAAATTTTATATTTAATTTTTAATAATTATTTTTATTTCATTTAAATGATATCAATTGAAGCAAGATTTTATAGTTATTCAATTTTTATTATCATAAAAATTATTTATAATCATCCAAAAAATAACAATTTTACAAATAATTGAAAATAAATTTAATTGACAATTTATAAAATATAAATATTTTAATTATTTACAAAATTAATCATATAATAATTAAATATAAGTAAAAAAATTTAATATTATTCTTAAAATTTGATACGAAATATTAGAATAATCATTAACTTGTTTAATCTTATTTTTAGTGATTTCATTTCTAACACGTATAATTAGCATTTCTATTTCGATTTTGACACCCGCTTTCTACTATTCTTGTTTGTTATTATGATTCTTTAGATTTAATTTAAATATAAAGAATTTAAATTAAACTGCCTTCTACTACTAATTAAATTTAATTTAAATTAATAATTTATTATAATCATCTTAAATTATCAGTTTAAGTCTAGTGTAATTAATTCAAATCAAATTAAATATTGAATTAAATATTGTATTAAGAACATTTATTGTATTCACGTTACATACATTTTACAGTTATGAAGTTTAAAATAATGAATTTATAAAAGTTAAAAATTATAAAAAATTTTCAGAATTTTTAATTACTTTTCTCTTTTGTTTTTACCCTAAATAAAAGTAATACGTTGATGGTAATTCAAAGAGGCATACTTTCATTTGAGATAGTTGGGTAAAAAAAAATCACACTTATAATTAAATATTAATGTCAATATTAATTAATTAATTAATTTTAATTTAAATAATCTCATTTTTTCATTAAACTTTAATTTTTTTATGAATAAAAAATCTCTTTAAATCATATTTTAAATTCTTTAATTATTAAATTTTTTTGTTGATTTTATAACAGTATAATATCGGTTGAACTTTTTAAATCTTAAACCTCTTTTATTTAACTTCCTATTTTTACCAGTTGACTGACCCGAGTTCTATCCTCGACAGCGAAGTTAAAATTGTGATAGTGTGTTATAATACAATATAAAATAACTAGACTTAAAATTATAGTTAGTCATAACTCATAAGTTTAAGTTGATCCCACAAAAAGTGTTTGGTTAGTTTTTGTAACGAAAAGAGTTAGTCTTTAGGTTAGAAAGAAATTGATTTGGTATAAAATGAAACTAAACAATTTAAAATAAATTAAAAAATATTTTAAAATATAGAAAGATCAGAAGGAACATGATGATATGGTAAAATTTTCACAACATTGATTTCATCTGTTACAGTTTAAATTTGGAACACCCACAACAAAAAAGCCATTAATCCAGTGACAGCCATTCCCAGAGAATCTCTTCTTCCATCTAACGAAAATCCTGCAGAATTCAGAATCGGATTATTGTTCTTGAAAGAAGGTTGTGTGTCCGTGCCACCTGGCTGCGGCTGTGCCTGAGGTGCGGCGACCGGCGAATTCGCCGTTTGATTGCCTTCTACGTTCACTTGCATCTTCATTCCTCCTAGACAGTGCAACTTGTTCCCACACACAAAATACCTCATACCTGGCGACGTCAAAGGGACGCTCGTGTTCCCAGTTGAGAATGTTCTTAGTACTTTGCTCATGTTGCAACTCTCGTAACCATCCTTTGTTATCTCGTCCACGCTGTGGGACGATGAGTACTGGAACGCTGCACCATGCACACAAAAGCATCACGACGATAAATTACAGTAACGGTACGAACTATATATAACCTAAAAAATAGACGAAAGAGCAATACTAACATAAAACGTCGCCGACTGCAAACTTCTTGTCCTGTACCCACGAGTCGAGATCGGTACTTACGTCCCAACCGGAGGTATCTCCGACCAAGTAATTTGTTGCATTGCATGTTAATGCCAAGGACAAGGCAAGAAGGAAGCAAGTCAAAACCAGCTTAGCCATCGTCGTGGTGTTGAAGACTAGAGAGAGATGGTGGACATATCATGCATATTTATTATATATGCAAAGTTGATTGATTTTAGATGACCTAACTCTAGTGTTGCGTGCCTTGTTTAGCTGCTTTGTACCATTTATTTTCTTGCATTTTATATGCTGATTTTGAGAATTGTTTGTGATAATTATCAATGATCAAAAAGCCCGAAAAGTTCAACCGGTTAATCTTAAAAATCTCGAATCTTTCAATTTTTTAGTTTAGTTTTAGGTTCGATTAATTTTAATAAATCTTGTTATTAAAAATTTATTTGTCAATTTTCGTAAATTAATCAATTTTTATAAACTAAAACATATCAATTAATTTCATTTAACAAACTCTTTTTTAATTAAACTTCAAATTTATTCATAATTAAGGACAATATTTTTAAATCATTTAAATTTATTTAATCTTTAGTTGATTTTACGACGGTTTAATATTTTAAATCTTAAACTTCTTGTCTTACCGATTTAACTTCCAGTCCGATTTTTAAAACATAGATAATTGTTGATTTATTTTGTTTAAATTATCCTTGTTAACCTACACACAATAAAGTTATTTGAATAATAATTACATAATTCGTTAAATTAATTAAATAGTAAACCGTTTTGTTTGAATTGCCAAGTTTTGGATTCGGGTCATTTCAATCTCTCTGAACCGGAAAGCAAGCCTGTTTTTCAGACCAACTATTCTGTGGTAGGTGTCAACTACAATAAATCCATCTTCAAGGTCAATAAATTAAAAAAAAAATCGTGTAAATAAATAAATAAATATATTTATATAGTTGTTTATTTTTATTGATATGTAACTAATATGTATAAATGAGTTAATGTTTGGTGGGGTAGTTGTGTTCGCTGGTTGATGGAAGTTAAACCTCTTCCAACCTCTTAGTCCTTTGTTTTTGACTGGGGACATTAGTCTTGGTCCCTATCTCTGTATCTTATACGAGGATTAATTTTAAAAAAAAACAAAATTTACTAAATTTTACAATATTAGCTCAATTTTTTAAAATATTTCAACATTCAAACTTGACGTTAAATTTTTCGCTAACATAAATAACGTGACGGATCACGTTAAATTAGTTTTTTTTTGTCACATAACTGTCACGTATTATATTTATATCATGTATGAACTTTATTATTCAATCAATTAACAATATTAAAAACCCTAAAATAGTTGTACATAGTGCTTGATATATTTTTTATTTATTACATAGTATAATTCTTATGTGGCTAACGTTAAAATTACCGTATTAGACTTGACACCGGATTTGATTATGGTCTACTATGACTAGTACTAGTCAATACTGAATATTATTTCGGATAATTTTAAAATTATAAAATAATTTCTTACTTTAATAAAATTGTAAAATTATCCTTCAATATATTATGTTATACAATTTATAATCACTTTGTATAAATCGAATGATTGGTATTATGGTTACCGGTACCAACCGATCGAAAGAGTCGGTACTAATTGGTACTAAAAGTCATGAAAGTTTCTTGTTCCATACCGACTATTTGTTGATCCAGTCGATACGGTACAATAGTATAATCAATGTATGTGACACAAATACATTATACTGAAGCCACGTGACAAAAATAATAATATGAGGTAACTATCGCCATGTCATCCACATTAATAGAAAATTTAACGTCGAGTTATTTTTGCTAAAAATTAAAAGTTAGAGTATTTTATTACCACCTTTTAAAATTCAGACTAGTATTGCATAATTGTATAAAAATTGAGATTTTTTATAATTAACTTTTTATATAATAAGAAAATCTACCAGTCCCGATAGTTAGGTCTCGATCTTTTAATCCAAAAACAACGCTGACGAAGACATGTTAGTGCTGTTTTGTAGTGGGATTTATAAATTTCTATTAATTTTCCATGTAATTCGAAATTAAGTTTTTATTAAAAAAGTCATCTCGCAAGTTATGATGATAATATTTTATTTGATACTACTTTTAAATGATAATTTTGTTGTAATTTCAAAAGCTAAATACAAATATAATGATGTTAAGTTAAATTAAATTAGTCCTTATTTGTATTGAAATTCGATTCAACCCATCTCATCTAATTTTTGAGCTGGAATTAACTTATTTTTATTATTTATGATGTAATATAAAACTCTTTCTTTCTATTTTATTACATTATCTTCTGTTATAATATTTTCTCTCAAATAATAAAATAATATTACATTCCTTTTTTTTCCCCTTAATAACAAAGAAAGGATATCCATCGACTAAATCATGTTACTAGGAAGCTCGGCCACTTCAGAGCTCACCAGGCCTTGAAACAATCACAAGCTTAGAAGATGGCAAGTGGAGGTTGGTCTTAGCCCCACAGTGGCCTTCAGGTCCAAGTTGGGAACCACCTTAGGGTGTTGAGCTGTGGCTTTTTACACCAGGATTTCACAGGCAAGCCCTGCATATCTGGCTATGGATGAGAAAGTATGCTTCGTTTACACGTAAAGAGACGGACGTAGGTTGCCTTTAGAGATAACATACTCTAAATGGTGAAAATGTTTAAGATTTTTTAATTTAATATTAAAATTTTAAATTTTATTAATGAAGGGATTAATTTTTAAAATAGTTTAAAATATTAATTTTGTTGACGGCGTTAACAAAAGCACTTTGAAGACAACTTTCTTTTTTTATCAAATAGGGGTAAAGACGTAAAGTTATAGATTACTAAATCTCTATAAATTTCGCATTTTAGTAATGTTGGAATCCAACCGTGATCGAATCACGGGCACAGCGGAAATTAAAATTTTTACGAATTCTGAGCGAATCCCAATAATTGATTAAACTTGAATCAACACAACAATGGATTTAGAAATCTTACCTTGTTCGTTTTTTTGGAGAAAACTTAGAATATTTTCTCTGAGTGATCAATCACTAGTTGTCCACGTGTCCATCCCCTAATGGTATGCACAGAGCAATTTCCAAAACTCTTTTGGAGGAAGAAGACAGAAAGTGCTAGCTTTCATAAAGCTCTCCTGTTTAAATAGAAAAATCAAGATAGTGATTT